>JAJKFI010000166.1:455483-550250 GCA_029204185.1 Lerista edwardsae | reverse complement strand
ATAATAATAATAATAATAATAATAATAATAATAATAATAATAATAATAATAATAATAATAATAATAATAATAATAAACTTTTATTGCCATAAAAATGAAATAATACATTATTTCAGCTACTTGCTCCAGGAAGAGTTTCCAAATTTTGTGGGTTAACCCCTCTCTCCTGGTTTGTCTTGACAATAGAGTTTAAAAAGGTAGCAACCTTTTTAATTAAAATGGGGTCAGTCGATACCAGAAAGTTTCTCAATCTCATTAATTCAGCAGCTTTTGGAATAGTGTAAGAGGTTGGATCTAGAAATTTATTCTGGGCTTCCAGATGGTAAGGACAGTGGAAGAAAGAGTGTTCTATTGTCTCTATTTCATTCATGGTGCAGGTGCATAGTCTATTCATCAGTGGGATGCCTTTAAATCTGCCCCTCATTATCGCCGAAGGCATGGCATTACAACACATCAAGGAGAAAGCCCTCCTATGTTGAGGGTTTTTGATTATTTCTAAGTAAGTCGGCATTTTTCCAATTGCGACCGGTATTTGAAAGTGTAAGGGTGAGCAGAATTTGTTTGCTGCGCTCATCAAGTCTTGCATTTGGAGAAATACAGTTTAAGCCAGTACCTGGATAGTCTAAGCCAGGCCTGCATCTCTATCTTCATTTGGCCTGACTCCAAGCATAGCACTGGATATGCGACGCAATTGGGGAGTCCTAAAATCTTCCTCAAAAAGGTGGCCTGGAGTTGTTCAAGGGATTAGTTAAATGCTTCCATCCATAGGAAGGCTACGTATAGAATTTGAGGGATAATTTTGGCCTTGAAGACTTTTAGAGCAGCCGGTACATATAGGCCCCCTTTATTATCGAAAAATCTAAGAACAGCTTGTGTGGATGATCTAGCCGAGTTCAGGACCTCCTTTCAATGGTTTGACCAAGTGTATTTATAAGTGAAGTGGATGCCCAAATATTTATAAGTTTTCACCTGTTCTATTGCACCTCCCGCTTGTATCCAACTGTGTGGTGTCCAGGTTTTGGCGAAGACCATGATCTTGGATTTTGTAAAATTTAACTGAAGTTTATTAGTAAGAAAGTAGGCAAGACAACAATTGATTAGGTTACGTAAGCCGCGACGGGTTTGAGATATAAGTACGGTGGTGTCAGAATAGAGTAGAAGTGATATCTTTCTCGTGCTGAGTTTAGGAGGGTGGCCATCGGCTTGTTCAAGATATGGTGCCATATCATTCAAGAATAAATTAAACAGGGTCGGTGCCAGAAGGCAGCCCTGTTTAACTCCCCTATTTGTAGGGATTTCTTCCGAAAGTCTTCCCTCCCGAGTTAGTCTGATTTGACATGTAATGTTGTGTTACTGTAGAGTCTTTGAATGAGACTCAACAGATCCTTATTGATACCCATGTGCTTCAGTTTCTTCCATAGGAGTTTTCTATCAACGCTATCAAATGCGGCTTTAAGATCTAAAAACGCCACATATAGTTTAGCTTTAGGTTTGGATGTATATTTATGTATGAGGTGTGAGAGGACAAGGGCATGGTCCATAGTAGCGCTTCCCTTTCTAAAGCCAATCTGCTCAATTCCCAAGATCCTGTGTTGATCGATCCATTGTGTAAGATATGATAGGAGGCATTTGGCCTTGCCAGTCAGAGACATCTTGCCAGTCAGAGACAGTAAACTTATGGGTCTGTAATTCCCTGGGATGTTAGGGTCCCCCTTTTTATAAATGATGGCTTTACGCCAATTGTTAGGGATTTGACCACTTCTGATCACCGTTGAGAACATTACAAATAAAATTTGGGCCCACCATTCCTGGTCAGCCTTCAGCCATTCTGGCATCCAGTCCCGGTGATTTTCCCAATTTTAGAGTGTTAATTGCTTCCTGGATGAGTTCAATAGGAATTTGGAGCCGTTCGGAGTAGTTGGTCACTAGGGGGCTACAGTCCAGTGATTGTTGGGCCTGTTGATCTAAGAATAGCATGGTAAAATGATGTGCCCATTGTTCGTTTGATATCAAGCTAGGCTCACTGGAATCAGTTCTGAACGATGGAGATACGATTCTCCAAAAGTCTCTGGTGTTATTGTGTACAGAGGCCTGGATCAATCTGTGCCATTGGTTGTGGATAAATTGATTTGTTTGTAATTTAATCTGTCCTCAAATTGTTTTTTGGCCAAGAAGAAATGACGCAAAGTTTCATGTGAGTTATTTGCTCTAAATCTCGAGAAGGATTCTCTCATCTGGTTTTTTTTAGCGTTTTGCATTCTAGGTCAAACCATCCACGAGTAGCCAGGACGGAGTCAATAGTCTTCCCTTTTGGGGGTTGCTTTAGATTGGATGCAATATATCAAACAAGTTCGTCGTAGGCAAATATTATCTTGCTAGGGTCATTCCCTGGATGTATATTAGATCTCAGTTCGATGCCTTTTGGCTTCTCCAGGAGTTGTATTGATGGATTCTATGGAGCGATGACTCCTTCCAGGTATATTTGAGAAGAGATTGGTTTTCGGCCACTTTTGTTGTTAAGGTCGTGCTTCTGGCTATTTCCAGGTCCAGCTTAAGTGACAAAGTGGTCGCTCAATTTAAAATCGACAATCTCAAAGTCTACTACGAGTGGGTATAAAGGCATGGAGATCAGGATGTAGTCGATCACACTACATCCTATAGGTGATATAAAAGTAAATTCAGAAGCATTCTTGAATTTGGAAAAACCATTAAGCCACATTATATTATATTGTAAGCTCCATCTGGACAGCGAGAGACCGTCCGCATTCAGGCATTTATCTTTAGAGTATCTTGGCAGTACACAATGATGTGGAGGTTGTAGGTCCTTGTCTCTGTCCAAATTGATGTATATTGCTTCATTATTGGCGTTACCCTCTACCCCTACCCTCGCGTTAAAGTCAGCTCCCATGAGGAGAAGGGCCTGGGGTGGTTTCTTTCTAGATTTTCTGTATAATCTGCAAGCTGTTCCCATTGTAACTTGCGATTAGTTGGGTCTGGATCCGGTAGTAAATATACGTTAATTATCATGAATTGACTCTTATTTACAGACAGTTTGATGGCTAAAAAGCTGCCGTGGCCCTGAGCCGATGAGACAAATTCAGATTTTAAAAATGGTTTTACCAACATGACAAGCCCTGCCTAGGGCGACCCTTTTTAGTATTTTTACTTGCCAGGAGATCATAAGATTTAAATTCCCCTAGATTTATGGCTTCCCGCGCCCAGGTTTCTTGAAGTAGGACTATATCAAAGTCGGACAAGTATTTTTATTTTGGAAGTCCACGTTATTGGATTTATTCTTCCAGCCCACAACGTTCCATCACAATAACGTTAAGGGTCTATATGGATTGAGTAGGTTAGATAACGGGTTTGAAATGACTCTTGTATGGTGGAGTCAATCTCCGTTTACAGCCCCCTGTATGGGATCTTCTAGCTCCTGTATCCCCTGGACTGTCCTCTTTTCTTCACCCATGGTCGGGAGCAAAACCTTTATAGCGTTGGTAAAATGAGGATCGTTCAAAAAAAGGGCCCCCGGTCTCAGCTCTTGGACTGCCTTCAGGGGCGAGGTTGACAGGGAGTTTAGCACCTGAGAATACTGATTGATTCTCTTCTGGGTTGTTTCTTTCTGTCTCTGTCCCTCAATTAGCTGGGCTCTGCTCAGCAGCTTGAACATGCTGGTATTGTGGCCAGAATCTATTGCTGGACTAAGGGACAGGTTACCAGTAGTGCAATCAGATGAATTGGGAGCGGAGGAGGAAGCCACGTTAGTTCTATTTGCAATTAGGGTCAGTCCCTAAGCACTTTTGTTCTGCAGTGTCGCATGGCGACCAAGCCAAACAATCCTTTGTCTTGTTTGTGGCTGTCGACAATAGAGTGTGGTCGGGGAATCTTTTTTTGACTAGATCAGCGATCTCTCTCATTATATCTCTCTGCAGGGCATTTGTTTCCATCTGAGTTTCATCAAAACAGATTAAATGGCCTACTCGCGGGCTGCCTTGTTTATCCTGAGATAGAGCTTGTGGCTTATCCTGATTTAAGGAGGGGGAAGATAAGGGAGACGTATTTCTATTTGTTGTTACATTCTTCCTAAACTTCAATAGATGGTTCTCTTGTCTAAACATTCTCTGAATTCTGATGTTCTGAGCCTCCCATATAGCGCTGGCATTTAGTATTTTACCAGGTATTTGCTTCGAGACAAAAGATAGATATAATCTCTTATAAGAATTTCTGGTAGGTAAATAGAAGAACGTTTGCAATTCATCCTTTCTTACAACGTGGTTTAAAATTTGTGATAGAGACTGTACAATTCGATGTTTGTTGGCCCATAGATAAGAGTCCTCCCTGGGGATACTTAACACAATGTCTGTTGGTAACCAAGTCAGCTGTAAATTATCAGAGGCTGCCTTTCTAGCCCACTCCCCCAGTTCACTCTTGTCTGTTTTTAAAGGGCTAGCTGAGACAGAAGATGAAGCTCTCGTATGGCTCGCATGGGTCTTTAGAAAGTCGTACTTATCAGTAAGTTGAGTGACTTTTTGCAGTATTTTTTGCAGTTGTCCTCCAAATAGATGTATCCGTTCTAAAATAAGTAAAAGTGTGCGTGCAGAAATCAGGCAAGCATCTCCAGGTTTTTGTAAGAAACGGTTTAGCGTTAATTCATTTAGAGGGCAGTCCTCTTCAGAATTAATTACTCTAGAAGCCGAAGAGGGGCTATTCATAAATCTGTCACTGCTTCTAAGCTGTTCAGAGTTCAAAGTGATGTTACAGGCACTCAAAAGTGCTTCAGAGCGAGATGGGGGAGGGGAAGGAATGCTACTCACCCCATTCGAGCTCTGAGCAGCTACAGCAGTCTGTCTCCGTGTTGCTGTAGGTGGATAAATATAATGTGAGCTTGGTCTGTAGTTTCTTTTCGTGGCTTCTTCTTTTTCCTTATCTTCTCAGAGCTTTTTTTTTTTGAGGTTATCAGGCTTGTTCTCTGCCTCTTTTTCCCCGATAAGGATGGCATTGTCACAGCTCCAGCTTCCAGCCGCTGTACTCCTGCTGGCCTTGTTCCTCGACTCGAGGCAGAGCTTTATGACAGTGGAAAAGTTTTCCAAACTGTCACAGATAGTTCAAGGAAAGTACAAACGTTTGCAAAGCAGGCTGTCACAATGGCACAGAGTCTGTAGGCTCGTAACCAGAAAAAAGGTCTGTCATTTCTGAATTTTATTTTTAGTTTGTTCACCTACATCCATTGCCTCACTTGCTGACTCGCTCTCTGTCATGTGATTTCCCTAGAATCCATTTTGCAGGCAGACACTGGTCCGAGGGTCCGGCTTGTGAACGGTTCAGATACCTGCAGTGGGAGAGTTGAAGTGTTCCGCGATGGCCGGTGGAGCGGCATTTGTCTTCTTACATGGGATATCAAAGACGCCAGAGTTGTGTGCCGGGAGACGGGTTGTGGAGAAGCAATATCAGCCCCTAGTGGAACCTACTTTGGAAGGGGAGTTGGTCCCTTCTTGGTGAGTTTTATCTACTGCAAGGGGACGGAATCAGCCCTCCATCAGTGCCCAGCAAGACGTTGGGAAAAAAACATCATCTGCGAAGACGGACCCAATGCTGGTGTTGTGTGCTCAGGTAATTCCATGAACTTGTTGAACTTGAGTGACCTTGTACCAGAATAATGACCATGGGCAGTGTTCCTTCCAAACCTGCTCCCAAAGACAGAGTCTTATAAATGCAAGTGGCTGTAATCACAGACATTTGCTTCTGAATACAGATAAGAGGGCTCAACACTTTCACATTTTCCAGTGCTAGTGCAGCCAAATGAAAGCTTGAGGAAAGGGCATTGACGAGGTCTCCACGACTGCCCACCTACTGCAGGATGCAGCACATGCCCTGTTAGCACAGCTGCACCAGCAGGGCATTATTATATGGAGGGCAAAATGCTAAGTCCCAAAATGCTAATGTGGCCCCTCCCCTTTGCCTCCAGAGTGATTTGCTGCTTGGAGAGCTGTCTCTAGAGGGAAGGGGAGGGGCCATGTAACATAGGAGCTCAGGCTCCTGCAACACTTATAGTACAAATGTGTACCCCCCTTGCACCAGTGCTAAGCTCTTGCACTGGCTGAACGCTGTCACAAATGTGCCGTAAAGCGTGTCCGCAACAGCGCTGTGGTGCTGGACCACCGCGAGCAGCAGTGCCAGCACTTGGATGCCACTGCTACCATCGGCAGCACTGGCCATGCGCCAGTCAAGTGTCGGTGTCGCTCGGTCGTCGCAGGGCTTCCACAAGGGCGTTCCAGAGGCGTTCCGGAGGCGTATGTGGGTGGCGCAGTGGGTAGAGATGGGGGCTGTGATGCAGGATGGCCGTAGAGCCGTATCCTAAACCCTGTCTCCGGCCACTTCTGTGCACATTCCTCTGCGCCTGTAAAACAGCAGGTGCGGATGCGAGCAGGCCCATAGGACTGACTGGAGCTTACGTGGGTGCAAGGGGAAAACCTCCCCTTGTCCTGGACATTGCTGCTGCTCCCTCCTAATGGGCTTTAGGATACAGCCCTTCTATATCGGCCTTACTAAGCCGTCTTAGAATAGGATTGCGCTCTTACTGTCATCCCCCACTCCTAAAAACACCACTGCACATCAATGCTGGAAAATTAGATAGTATTTGGCCCAGAATAACAAACTTTAGTACAGCCATTTCATACTATAGTTTTTGCAGGGCTCATTCTATGAGCAGGAGGGTATCTTTGCCAAGTATAGTATCAGTGGTATAAAGTCTATACCCACCACCTTTACATCCAGGAACACAGCTGCATCCATCAATATTCCCAGACTATGGGACCAATCTTATCCAGCCTTCCAGTGCACAGGGGCATAGCCAAAGAAGTGCAGGGGGTGCAATTGCACCAGGCAACCAAGGTAAAAAGCTGAGCTTGACACTAGTGGCCAAAATTGTGTAAACACTGGTAATTATGAATAATACCACCATTATAGACAATTGGAATGGTAATTTAATGCAGAATGCAATGAAACCAATGGTGTAATATCTTCATTTTATCAAGAGAAGTAGGGAGTGTGCCATGGGGGGAGACGGGCAGCATGGCGCAGCAGCATGGAGAAACCTGCGCACTTCCCCCCCCGCCCTCCTTTACGTTTGGATCGCTCCTAAATGGAGCAATTCCAGGTGTGGGGAGGTATGGCCGGGTGATGCATGGAGGTGAGGCAGGAGATCTGGGGGATGGTGACGTCGCCCTGCCTCCCAGTGTGCTGTGAGCTGAGTCCAGCTCTATCAAAGGTTATGGCGAAAAAAAACTGAAAACAAAAATACATCTGTCACGTAAATGTCACTGGCTTAGATAACATTTAAAGTAGGCAAAAGAAAGGGAGGAACCATACACACCACCCTGAACTCGTTGGAAAAAGGATAGTATAAAAATGTGAAAAATATGAATGAATGATTTTATCATATGGGGGAGATGTTAAAATTTATTGGCCCCAAGTGTCAAATAACCTAGCTACACCATTGTTGGTGGGTGACTGCGGGCTTGTGGGCAGCAGGAAGGGGAACGCTGCTGGGGGGAGGATGCAGGCTCCCCCCCCCCATTTTTCACATGCTGTCACTTCTGGAAGTGATGTCACTACCTATTGTGGCATTGCTTCCAGGGTGTGATTTTGCTACACTTTCATCAGCTAATGCCACTGCCTGTTCACGAGCAGCTGCAATGCAGCCCCAAGGTAAGGGAACAAATGTTCTCTTACCTTGTAGAGGTCTCTGAAACTGCCCCCCCAACTGAATGATGCAGTGCACACTCTGTTGGCATGACTGTACCAATGTTTGAAAATTGAAGACGATTGGGCCATGTGACCCCGATCTTCTAAAAGGAGCACAACCCCCATTCATAGCAGGCCAACAGGCTTCTCCACTGGTCTCAGTGCCTTATCCCCCTCTCTCACCTGTTGTCTTCTAATCTGGCCAGCACAAGAGGGGATCAAATACCAGCAAAATATGAAGCCAGAAGTGGGTCATCTTCTTGATGCTTGGTGCTTCTTTGAAAAGAATCAGAATCATGTGGATCCCACCTTCTCTACCTTCTATGCAGTCATGATTCTAGGCAACCATGCTGAAGTAGAAGATACTTCACCCCACCCCTTCTCTCTTGCTCTGCCTGCTAGCTTGCTGCTTCTCCTAGCCCACCATTTGAGGCAAGCCCTTTAGAGCTCATAAGAACTTATGAACTTATGAGCCCCTGCACTTCTTTAGCTAAGCCCCTGTGCACTGGAAACATCAGAAGAGCCAAAGGCCCATCTAGTTCAACTTCTCCTGAAGTCCCCACACTGGCCAATCTCGACTGGTTCAGGGCAGGCTTACCGGGCTTTTGCATCATATTCTGTGGGATGCAGGACTTCTTGCGTCGGTCCAGCACTGCCTTCTCTGGTATCTCACAGTGGCCTACCAGGTGCCCCAGAGAGCACACAAGGCAATAAGGTGCTTTCATCCTGCCTATGCATGTCTGCTAAGTTCCACTAGAGTCAATGGGGCTTGCTCTCAGTTATGTGTGGCTAGGATTGAATCTGGACAGCCCAAAACTATCCTGCATTGGAGCAGGAAGGCCAGCTGACCTGTGTTGCATTCAGTGCAGGTTGGAAGGCTGCTGGAACTCACCTTTGGGTAATGGGATATTTTCCCTTTACTCCATGGTAAGCCGCAGCCAGCCCTATAGGACTGCCCTGATCTCCATCAGCAAAATCGCTGGTGCAAATCTGAACAGCCTGAATCAGGCCCGACCAGCCCAGGAGCAGGGGTTAGAATCCAGCCTGTGCTGGATCTGTGCTCCATCCCCCTCCTCAGGTTGGCCCTCCCGCTGGCTGGCCATCTCTTCACTGTCCCTCTGCCCCATTCCACCGCCCTTCCACTTTTCCCCTGCCCTCCTCAAGTCCCCACACTGGCCAAACTCGACTGGTTCAGGGCAGGCTTGCCGAGCATTTGCATCATATTCTGTGGGATGCAGGACTTTTTGCTTCAGTCCAGCACCGCATTCTCTGGTGCAGACATGCTGTGTGGCACATTTGCAATAGCGCTGTGCTGGCGTACGGGCCTTATGACAGCCCAGCACCACAACAGGATTGTGCCCTTACTCAGATTTTTGGCTGGGCACCAAGTCAGTATGCCTATGGACCAAGAGAATATGAGACTGGACCACATTGAATTTCTGCTTTTCCCATGCAGTGAGTCCAACACTTGTTGATCCCAACTCTGAAATGTGGTTACTCTAGGTCCGAATTTGGAGTCAGATTATGCACTTGAGATGCGGCTTATGAACAGTTCCAGTAATTGCAGTGGGAGAGTTGAAGTGTTCCATAAGGGCCAATGGGGCACCATTTGTGATGAGTTCTGGGATATCAAAGAAGCCAGAGTTGTTTGCCGGCAAATGGGTTGTGGAGAAGCAAGAGCAGCCATGAGTGGAGCCCACTTTGGAAGAGGAGCTGGTCCCATCTGGCTGGATTATGTCACCTGCAGAGGGAATGAATCTGCCCTGCATCAGTGCCATGCATTGCATTGGAGACCAAACAAATGCAGGAGTGAAGAAGGTGCTGGTGTGGTGTGCTCAGGTATGTTGAGCTTGAATGACATTGTACCAGAATATTTATCATGGACAAGGTTCCTTCTGAATCTTCCTCCCAAGCTGGAGTCTTGAATGCAAGGGGCTGGAAGTAAAGGCATCTTATATCTTTCCAAATACAGAATAACTAAACTTTGGTACAGCACTTCTCACTGTGGTTTTGGCAGGGCTTGTTCTATGGCAGGAGGGTCCCCTTGCCTTCTGTAGTAGCAGTGGGAAAGTACCAGTGGAAAAGACTATTCCTGTCGCATCCAGGAGCAAAGCTCTAATCATGAATATCCAAATTTCCTGTGTGAATGCAGGTGACCCTGCATCAGCATATCAGTGCTGGAAAGCTCAACAGGATTGGGCCATGTGACCCTGACATTTGAAAAGGCAATGACAATCCCCATTGGTAATAGGCTGTTCACCACTAGTCCCTGTGCCTCATCTCTCTCAGCTGTGTGTCATCAAATCTGGGCACCCAAGAGTTTGGAAGTGGGCAATCTTATTTTGTGGTTAGTTGAAAAGAGCCACTGATAACAGGATCATGTTGATTACAACTTCTCTAGCATCTGTCATGATTCTAGGCAGCCACGCTGAGGTGGAAGATATGTCACCCCACCACTTCACTCTTGCTCTGCCTCGCCAGCTTGTTGTCTCTCCTAGCCCACCACTTAAGACAAGCCCTTTGGTCAAACTTATGACTGGACTCCAAGTCAGTACGCCTGCTAACTGGGAGGAAGGTAGTATGTTTTGCACATACCCTGAGCCCTGCAGTTGCTGACCCAAACTCTGAAATATGATTCATCTAGGTGCAAATTTGGAGTCAGATGATACATTTGACATTCGGCTTGTGGATGGTCCAAATAACTGCAGTGGGAGAGTAGAAGTGTTCCACAATGGCCTGTGGGGCACAGTTTGCGATGTTGGCTGGGACATCCAGGAAGCCACAGTTGTTTGCCAGGAGACGAATTGTGGAGAAGCAATATCAGACCTACATGGAGGCCACTTTGGGAGAGGATCTGGTCCCATTTGGTTGGATCGTGTTCAGTGCACAGGGAATGAATCAACCCTCAATCAATGTCGAACAAGGCTATGGGGAGAACATTCCTGCAGTCACAAAAGGGATGTTGCAGTTGTGTGCACAGGTACGTTTGTGTCTCTAAAGAGGTGTATTGATACTTTACCAAATGAATTTCACATTGTTGGTATTTCTCCTGAACCTTATCTCCCTTGTGGTGCTTTGTGACTCTAAAGAAGTACAGTATATTTACCATATGAATTTCCTGTGCATGGTATTTCTTCTGAACCCCAACCCGCATGTAGTGCTCAGTGCATACAAGAGAATACATGTTCTGTCAGTCAGAACACAAGCAGTTGCATTATGTATCAGGTATTATTCCTGAACAATCTTGAAGGGCAGCCCCAGTTAGTCAGTTGAAAGGTTCCTAGGGTGTGCTTAAGGGCTGTCTGGCAAGGAATGGGGCTGTTCCCATGCCAGTCCAACCTAGGCAAGAGGACTGTTACTCATATCCTCCATCTAGATATCCAGGAAGAAAGCTAGATGCAGAAGTATTCCCAGTGCAATTCTTCTAGGAGAGTGCAGCCCCACATGGAGTAGGTCAACAGAACCAAAACAAGCGCGTTTAGATGCAGAAACCAGGTGGGTCGCTTGTCAATCTGTAGCCTCCCCCAAATGAAATAAGCCCTGTACCTTTTTCTGTGTTGAACTGAAATTCATGCGCTCAGAATTTCCCACAGGGGTTTTGGTGGGAAAGGTGGTTTTCCTATATCCATGAGTTTTGAGTTCTTCCGGTGAGATGGTGCCCTGTAGGGTCTTCTTCACCACCTTCCTCTTTGACAAGCTACAAACTGAGTGCTTGTTCATGAGGTTCTTTGCACAGGGAAAAAATTAGTAAAATGGAAACAGTGGAATGGAAATGTTTCATCACCCTTGCACTGTTCAATCGTTATTTATTACATGTTGATCTATTGATCATGGCTATGCCTTGAGGGAAATTCCCAGCCCCTATGGGAAACACAGTGTCATAAAATGCCTAGAGAAGAGTTTCCTAAACAGGTGGCTGGCCTGGGAAGCACTGGCTCCTTTAAGGCATCCCCAGAATTGCACTGCTGCTAGGAATGAAGTTTTTTCCTCACTTACCTGCAGGTAGCACAGCTTCCAGGGGGAGTGGGGAGTACAGTGGAAGCATCCACAGGGCTCCCCAAGACCCAATTAAGTAAAAAAGAGCTATCAGAAACCACATCTGGTTTGCTATAAACTGATTAGCTATTTTTAATTAATTGGAGGCTCCCTGGAACTCCTTCCTCCCCAGCAGTGTGATCCATGTGGATTGCTGTTGGAGTCCCGCCCCAACCAACATTTAGGTGGTTTCCTTTGGGAACTACTGGCCTGCAGTAGAGCTTATGCATGTTTCTGTTCCTTTCTGTGTGCATGAAAGTGGATTGGGCCATGTGATTCTGATCTTTCAAAAGGAGTACAACCCCCCACTCATAGCAGGCCAACAGGCTTCTTCACTACCAGTCCCACTGCCTTATCTCCTCTCTCACCAGTTTGTCTTCTAATCTGGCCAGCACAAGCATTAGCAGAAAAGGAGGTTGGAAGTGGGCCATCTTCTTGATTGTGCATCTTCGAAAAGAGCTACTGAGAACAGGATCATGCAGAGCATCTCCACCACCTTCTCCACCATGTATACTGCCATATTTCTAGTAGAAGCCACCACACGCTGTCTCGCTGGTTGTGCCCGGCTGGCTTGCTGCCTCTCCTAGCCCACCACTTCAGGCAAGCCCTTTGGTCAGCCTTGCGGCTGGGCCCTGAGTTAGGAAGCCTGCAGGCTAGGAGAATGTTGGTGTTTGCCACATTGAATTTCTGCTTTTCGCACACAGTGAGCCCAACAGTTGCTGACCCAAACTCTGAAATATGATTGCCCTAGATGCGAATTTGGAGTCAGATTATGCACTTGAGATGCGGCTTGTGAACAGTTCCAGTAATTGCAGTGGGAGAGTTGAAGTGTTCCATAAGGGCCAATGGGGCACCATTTGTGATGAGTACTGGGATATCAAAGAAGCCAGAGTTGTTTGCCGGCAAATGGGTTGTGGAGAAGCAAGAGCAGCCATGAGTGGAGCCCACTTTGGAAGAGGAGCTGGTCCCATCTGGCTGACTGATGTCTTCTGCAGAGGGAATGAATCCACCCTGCGTCAGTGCAAAACAGTGCATTGGAGACCAAACAAATGCAGGAATGAAGAAGGTGCTGGTGTCGTGTGCTCAGGTATGTCCATGAATTGGTTGAGCTTGAATGACATTGTAGCAGAATATTTACCATGGGCAAGGTTCCTTCTGAATCTTCCTCCCAAGCTGGAGTCTTGGATGCAAGGGGCTGTAAGTAAATACATCTTATCTCTTTCTGAATACAGAATAACTAAACTTTGGTACAGTACTTCCCTCTGTGATTTTGGCAGGGCTTGAGTTATGGGCAGGAGGGTGCCCTTGCCTTCTGTAGTAGCAGTGGGAAAGACTATACCTGTCACCTGCACATCCAGGAGCAAAGCTCTAATCATGAATATTACTGAACACTGGGGCCACTCCTATCCAAATTTCCAGTGTGAATGCAGGTGATTGTATCAGCATATCAGCACTGGAAAGTTCAAGAGGATTGGGTCATGTGACCCTGATATTTGAAAAGGACTACAATCCCCATTGGTAATAGGCTGTTCACCACTAGTCCCTGTGCCTCATCTCTCTCAGCTATGTGTCTTCAAATGGTCATCTAAGAGCCTGGAAGTGGGCAATCTTATTTTTTGCTTATTTGAAAAGAGCCACTGAGAGCAACTGGGATCACGTTGCTCACACCTTCTCTACCAAATGTATAGTAATGATTCGAGGCAGCCAAGTAGAAGATATGTCATTCCCCCACTTCACTCTTGCTCTGGCTCGCTGCACCTCCTAGCCCACCACTTGAAACAAGCCCTTTGGTCAAACTTATGACTGGCCTCCAGGTCAATAGGCCTGCTAACTAGCAGGAAATTGGTCTGCTTTTCACATCCACTGAGCCCTGCAGTTGCTGACCCAAACTCTGAAATATGATTCATCTAGGTGCGAATTTGGAGTCAGATGATACATTTGACATTCGGCTTGTGGATGGTCCAAATAACTGCAGTGGGAGAGTTGAAGTATACCACAATGGCCTGTGGGGCACAGTTTGCGATTTTCACTGGGACATCCAGGAAGCCACAGTTGTTTGCCAGGAGATGGGTTGTGGAGAAGCAATATCAGACCTACCTGTAGGCCACTTTGGAAGAGGATCTGGTCCCGTCTGGTTGAATCATGTCCAGTGCACAGGGAATGAATCAACCCTCAGTCAATGTCAAACAAGGCCATGGGGAGAACATTCCTGCAGTCACAAATGGGATGTTGCAGTTGTGTGTGCAGGTACGTTTGTGTCTCTAAAGAGGTGCATTGATACTTTACCAAATGAATTTCCTATTGTTGGTATTTCTCCTGAACCTTCTCTCCCTTGTGGTGCTTTGTAAATACAAATTCTGTAACTCACAACACAAGGAGTTGCATTAGATACCAGGTATCTTTTCTGAACAATCTTCAAGGGCAGTCCCAATATGGTATGGGTAAGGGCTACCTGACAAAAGAATGGAGCAGTTCCCATGCCAGCCCAACTTCAGCAAGGGGACTGTCACTCACAGCTTCCACCTAAATATCCAGGAAGAAAGCTAGATGCAGGAGTATTCCCAATGCAATTCTTCAGGGAGAGTGCAGCCCCACATGGAGAAGGCCAACACTCGGAACCAAAAGAAGTGTCCAAAAACCCTTGTGAAACCAAGCATTTCTCTTGGGCTGTAGCTAGTGCATTTACATATAGAAATCAGATGTAGAAATCTTATCAGTCAGTCCTGTCCCCCCCCCCCAAATATGCTATATATGTGTTTCTTTTCTTGATTGAACTGAAACCCATGCATTCTGAATTTTCCACATGGGTTTTGAATGTATGGTTGGAAATTCAGGTGGTTTTCCCCTATCTGTGAGTTTTGAGTTCTTCAGGTGAGATGGTGCCCTAGACCAGGGGCAACTAAACTTTTTGGCACGAAGATCGCATCATATATCTGATACAGCATCAAGGGCTGGGAAAAATACATGGAGAACCAATGTGCTGAAGAGTTTGGTTGAATACAATAAGTGGGTGGGGTGGGTATGTACCAAATTCGGCTACTGGACGCGTTGAATGAAATGTTGTGTAATGGAATAATTTCATTCTATTCCACCCATTCAACCCTCTAGTGGCTGACTGCGGTATATATCCATGCTTGGAGGCTCAGAAGTGTGTGTCCTTTGAGCTATTTTTGGCCTTGAGAAGCCAGGAAACTGCACTATTTGTCCATGCAAAGTTAAGAAATGTGATTTTTGCAGTTTCTTCTTCTTTATGGGCATTTAAATGGTGACCCCAGGATATGGGGGCAGTTCTGGAGCAGAACCCCAGCAGCTATCAAGGTTGCTCTGTATTTAGCAGGTTGTGATAAGCCAGTCCCACCGCCTGCCAAGGGCTGGATAAAAATCCTCAGGAGGGCTGGATTTGGCTGTTAGGCTGGAGTAGGGAGATCCCTGCCCTACATGGTCTTCTACAAACAGAGTGGTTCATGAGGGTCTTTACACAGGGCAACTAATGAAATGGGAGCATGGAAATGGAAATGTTTCATGCATCTTGTGTTGTTCAATCATTATCTTTTACATGTTGAACTACCCCCCTTTAGGAAACAGAATGTCATAAAATGCCTAGAACAGAGTTTTTCAAAAAGAGAAGCACTGGCTGATGCCCCTTTAAGGTGCAGGGTGGGAAGGCAGCAGTGTGATTCCCAGGATCATGCCACTGCCAGGAAAGAAGGGTGTTTTCACTTACTTGAAGGTAGCATGGTCTCGGGGGGGGGGGGGGGGTGGGGGGGGCCCCACAAAACCCCCCAAAGACTCCCCAAGCTTCTGATCTAAAAATAGTGATCAGAAACCACTTCTGGTTTGCTATCGTGAAACTGGGAATGGTTTCTGATGCTATTTTTGTTACTCAGAGGCTTGCGGAGCCCTACAGAGGCCCTACCCCCACCAACACCTAGGCGGTTCTCACCTCCCATACAGGACTTTGGGAACTACTTTATTTTTCCCTGTTTTCTCTGGGTAATTCTGTGATTCCTAGCAACGTGGGTATTTTTGCTGCATCTTTCTACCAAAGAGTGTTTCACAGACCCTGCTTTGGGTTGCAAGGCTTCCTTTGCATCTCACCTTCTCGGGACTGTTTGAGTTAGGGATCAGTCAGCTGATTTGCTCTGGTTCCTGCTGGCTGTTCTCCTGGTGCAGAAAAGGTAGAGATCAAATAACAAGATGACATTATTCTGGCCAAGGAAGATGCTCGCTCCTTTGGCCATCCAGGAGAGAGCCCATCAGCCGTAGGCTGCAAGGAGAAAAGGCTTGTGGTTTCCATCTCCAAAATAAAATAACAGTCTGAAAACGGTAAGGATTTTATGTCCATAAACTGAGTTTTTCTCATCTAACCTGCGTTACAGAAGTTTCCAAATTCTACTGCAGCCACTCTGAGTTAGAACTCATGCATATGATTCTGCAGCAACTCTTTGCCATCTTCTGGTGGACAGTGTTATTGCAAGAATCCTTGTTTATACCAAATTCAATTCCCCTTAAGGGGTCTGCTTGTTCATTTTATTATGTTATCCCCTTTTTCTTCTACTGGACATTAAAAAAAAAAACTCTTTACATTTTACCCTCAGTCTGCCTGGTTCCAGGTACAGGAAGTAGAGTGGATTGTCCCGTCTCCTTGCTTTGCAGGCACTGCTGTGAGAGTGATTCTGATAGAGACTCCTGAAGTGCAATATTGTTCTAGGGAGGGTTCGGCCCCTGAATAGGACGATGTCTGTCATGCCTAACTTTCATCCAGCACTTTCCTTGATGACCCACCCTCTGCAATATGATTGTATCTAGGTGGGACTTTGAAGTCAGACCCTGGCATTGGGATCCGGCTCATGAATGGTACAAGTAGCTGCAGTGGGAGAGTTGAAGTGTTCCATGATGGCCGGTGGGGCACCGTTTGCGATGATCACTGGGGTATCACAGAAGCTAGGATTGTATGCCAGCAGATGGGTTGCGGAGAAGCAAGATCAGCCACAAAGGGAGATCATTTTGGAAGAGGATTTGATCCCATCTGGCTGGATGAAGTCCACTGCACCGGAACTGAATCGGCCCTCAGTCAATGCCCAGCACATCCATGGGGAGAAAGTGACTGCAGCCATGAAGAAGATGCTGGTGTTGTTTGCTCAGGTAGGTTTCTGGCTCTAAAGAGATGGATTGTCACTTAACTTAGCCAGATCAATCACTCTATAGCAGTGCTTCTAAAACGTATTCGCATCAGGCCCTACCTTTAAGAAATGTTTCACTTTACCAGCCACCTAAGCCTTTGTGGCTCTAATGGAGATTGGACAGCCTTGAGATAGGAGAATGTTTAACGCATGATGCACATAGTCTAATCGACCCTGTCAGTTTTGCAAGCCACTCAAAATTGAGTTGTGCCCCAATGGTTGGGCACAGATCCACAGTTTGGGAAATACTTATCTTGAGTTATGGGTGGGTTTTCCCCCCAAAATTTCCTGATTTCCCTGACCCCAGGGATAGGGGGGGTTGGATCCAATTTAACTGTCAGATCCACACTCTACCCCCTTCCTGGATGCCCCGAGTGCAGGAACACTGTCCCTTCCCCCGTTCCACCCGCCCTCCCGCCTTCTTCCTCCCAGACATAGCCCTGTGCTGGACTGACTTACCTGCCGGTATGGCCAGCAGTGCTGGGCTGGTGCTGCTCCCTATTTCTGCCTAGCTCCTGTGGGGCTGATGTGAATCCTGGCTCAGCGCCAAGCTTGGATTGTGCTGCCCTTCTCTGTCTTTACTCTTTTCCAGACAATCAGCTGAGTTCCTCTCCTTGGTCTCTCTGGGTTCCTGCCCTAAGCGTCTTGCTGGCAACAGCCCTTTTAGCGATTGGAGGCAGTATTTGGTATCTCAGATCTAAATGGAAAGGTACTGTGATGGTTGGCCCCTTGAAAACGTTTTGTGTTACAATGCATTGTGTAGAAATTACAGTCCTATGTGGTTATGGTGCCTGATGACCCATAGTGGTAACAAGTGGAACTGTACCATGTTAGAGCCCATTTACCCCTCCCAACCACTCCTTGGTGCTTTTCCACAAAGGGCAGCAGTGAATGCAGATACATTCCACATTCCGGGCACCAGCTGTCTATTGCTGCAAAATCTGGATTTTCTTTTCCACTGCAAAAAAGTCTCAGATTTTCAGTGCTCCTTCCCCCACCAAAGGGGACTGATATTCAATCTTAATAATGCCCTTTGCCTTGGAAGCCAATGTCTGTTCGCTTTGTGAAATAATGCATTTGAGCAACTGTCAGTTTGGATGCAAAGGCATCCTTGGGATATTCTTAAGCATATGCTTTGAATGCCTTATTCAAAATAAATGAACACTTGCTGCCCATTGGTCCATTCAGCTAAAAGCATTACAGAACACTGAATTTTTGTGTCCCACCCATTATAACAGCTATTCCTAAACCAGAAGGAGACCAGGCAATAATTTGCAGATCAATCCAAACACCTATTAACGATGGCAGAGTATGTGTTCCATGGTTGCAAATGACGTGGCACTGCTGTAAATGGCTTGCCTCTGCCAAGTGTAGAGGAACCACCAAAGGAAAAGGCCTGTGGCCCCCCAGGCAGCCCATCGAGGGCCCATTGGAGCAGTTAAAGTGGCAGTAAAGGCAGGCCATGGGAGGTTCAGGGGATGAACCAGGGGCAGTTCAGAGAGGTGAGTGGGTGGATGGCAGAGGCAGCAGCATGTGCCCAGTCCTGTTCCCCTTTCCCAGCCAGGCCCCCCCTTCCTCTCCATGGACTTCCACCAGCCACCTAGCTGGCATAGGTCAGAGGAGACTCAGAGGCAGCCAAGGTCTGCCATCGCAAATACGATTATTCCCTCCCAACCTTATATACACTCTAGCATTATTCAACATGGTGTTTTCATGCACTGGGACGTTTGTGATGGAATTACGGAACAGGTAGATTACCCCTTATCCAGACATCCAAAATCTGGGCTATTCTGAAATCCAGGCTTTTGTCCAAGGTGTCTTTTAAAATTTCTATAGTGTGAACATTAAAAGGGAAACAGGTGTGTTCATTTCCATGTACTGTGCAGGTCAGACTGTAAGTTCTATTCTCTGCTCTGTGGTATGTACATGTACAGACATGGTTGAAAAATTCCAGAGGCCATGAACTACCTGTAGCAGTGAAAAGAGCAAAAGGAAGCATTTCTCATTACATGTATGTATTTCAAAATGCAGGCACCTTCCAAGCAGTCTGAATCAAGGATACTCAACCAGTAATATACGGAAACATAACTGGCCAAAGGGAAACTTCAGATTGAAAATTGTTTTCAAAAACTAAAGAAGCGGGGCTTTCACCTGAGAGCCTGTTTTGAACATTTGAGATGATATTGGAAGAGGGAAAATTAATGTCAACAATATATCAAATATCATCACAGTCCCATTGTGCATCAGAGTTATTAAGTTGTTCATGGTTCTCTGGGGGACAATGTTGGACATAATACCAAAGAGGTGGAGTTATAGCTGGGAAAGGACAAATATTTACAGCTGATTTTGAATGAATGGAAAAACTGTATTAAAGGTACAACCCTAAACATACTTACGTAGGAATGAACCCCACTTAACTCATTGGGACTTACACATACCTTGGCCTATGATGGAGGTTCATAGCCCAATCATATTTGTCCAAATGGATGGCTTATGGCATGGTCTTCCTGCTCCCATGGACTTTTTTCCATTGCCTGTATGAACATTTGCCAGTACAGGTGGAACCTTCACAGCCATGTTTTCCCATCCACCAATTTGACTCAGTGTGCAGCCACTAAAGAAGAAAAGGGCCCTTTAAATTAAACAAACCAGTCCCATTAATTAACAGTTACATTTTTAGAAAAGCTTCTCTTACCTTTGCAACATGGGAGTAGGCACTCTCCAGGGGTTTAGAGCAGATTAGTATCAATTAGCTCTGAAATAAGACCGCCTCCGTTCGCCCTGGAATTTGGGAATTGTTCAAAGCGATTAATCAATTCCCAAACTCCAGGGCAAACGGAGGTGGTCTTATTTCAAAGCTAATTGATACTAATTTGCCAATTTTTCACCCTGCTTCAAAAAACACTGCCTCTAACAAAAAGGACGTGTTGGTACTTTAATGGATTTTATTAAACAATTTTTTAAAAAATTGAAACCTTGCAGAATAAAAGTCACCACCTGTACTTATGCTTTTTGCTTTACAAATAATCATCTAAGATAAATTGTATTTGGGTTTATTCCCCTCATGTCCTCATTTTTTACAGGGAGCAGAGAATATGATGTACCCTTGGAAACCATGAAAATAATTGACGTAAGGACATTGTATATATTCTCTCTTTCTCCTGTCTTTCCCTGGGTTATCTAGTGCAGGGGTTCTCAAACTGATAGGCCACAACCAACCAGCCTGGGAAGCTCTGCCTCTGCCTCTGGCCCCTTCAGGAGCGAGGAAGGGGTGAAGGCAGAAACACCATCCCCAAGATTGCGCTGTGCCAAGGACAAGGATTTTTTTCTATGTTCCTAAAGTGAATCGTGGTCTCGGGAGAGAGGGGGAGAGGGAGAGAGAGCGCCACGGAGCTCTCTGCGGGGTTCCCCAAGCCTCCAAATGTGTGAAAATCACGATTGAAACCCACTTCCAGCTTTCGATCATGAAACTGGAAGTGGGTCCCAATTGCAATGTTGACACATTTGGAGGCTTGGGGAATTATCCTTGCAGCCCAATCGAGGCCTGCCCAGGAACACAGCGGTAGCCAGGCAGCTATCGCTGCATCCTACGGAAGCCAGGCAGCCGCGGTAGGCTCCGTGGTAAGGATGAAGGGCGGGTGATGGATCTACTTGCTCTTGCGCTGGCTTTTTAGCTGGCACAGAAGCATCGACCTCCATGTAAGGCCATATGGCCTTACGTGGAGTTTGGGAATCAGTGGTGAGAGTTGCCATCAGTCCTTCTCCTGCTCCACCCCTCCCCTTGCCCGGGAATGCCCTTCTGTCCAGAATGGTTACATCGCTGGCAAGTTGGCCTCCCTTCAGGGCACCTATGGCCGCTGTTGCCATGGTGTTGCCCCAGCGCTAGCAGTAATTGCTTACGCCAGCATGGGAGGCGCTTTACGACATTTGCCCAGGTGGCACAAGCATACCGCCTGTGGTAAGGCTCTTTAGATTGGGCCCTTATCCACCACTATTGCCCCTTGCCACTACTGCCAACCAACTGGGGTTTGGCAGCTCCTGTTGTTGATCTCTCTCTTATGAAACTGCACATGCGCATATCACCATGAACAGGGAACTAAGAGGAATAGACATCACACAAAGGCACTGAAATAGCTAAATTGCCCAGAGTGCATGCAAAGAATTGCCCCTGTTGGATCCAAAGGCCAGAATCTCCCTGTTAGAAACCATTTGGTTTCAAGAAACCCAAAGGCTGACTGTCTTTTCTCCTCTGGGAGAGGAGGACTCATTTGAGAATTATGGCATTGTTATTCTAATGTGTATCCTGTCTTTTGACAGGTAAATTCTTTTTTGGACATTAAAACAACAGTAGAAGTGAAATCACAAGTCACTTCGGCATCCAGGCAACTTTTTTTTAATCCATCTTTTCTTTGGGAATGAGCACACACAAACGCACGTATGCACAGACAATGTGTGCACACACAATGTGGCACTTGTCCAGCACTAGAGAGTCAAACCATTCTGTTGTTTCTCTGGTCTATCATCATAACAGGTATAAATCAAATCAAAGACCTTTTAATGACATATTAAAAACAAAAATATAGATAAAAGGTTACACTACAATAAAATAACAGTTGCTATCACACATCTGTACAACTCACCCAAACCATAAGGGATAAACTCTTAAATCGGAGCAGAGTCTGAGTTCGAACTTGTGATATCTGGATTTAATGCAGATAATTTCCTGTGCCTTTGTATGCTTTAAATTAATATACTTGGCAACCTTTTTGGTCAAGTCCTTATCCACTCCTCTCAGCAAATAGCAGACTTTGTCCTTGTTCGACCAGCCCAGATGAATGGTAAGGAGGATTGGATTTAACAGAAGTAAACCAATATCCTGATACCAGGTGCACTGAAATAACATAAGTTGGAGCAATTTAGTAACACCTGTGTTATATGCACAAGCTCTCTCCTCACTTGTTGATCTGTTGAACCTAGTGGACCAAATGTGAGAGGGGAAGGCATTACATCTGGCCAACGTAAAGGCATGCCGTCCTTGGGGACAATCCAAAAAGTAGAAATATTCTTGCCTCTTATTGAATGTAAGTGGGAGCTGGAGGTGTAGAGGAGAGCAAACCTTATGGGCAGCTTCATACAAGACTTGTTTCAATAGAAAGAACCTGAATTTTCAGAGTTCTAAATGCCTGGGCCTGAGGAAGAGAACCCAAGAGACCCACCAAAAGCCCCATTGTCTGAATTTTCCTAATGAATAGTGACAGCCTTGGGAAAAACAGAGTCAGATAAAATGCCCTTAATCACGACATCCTGATCTGAATGAAAGCATACTCTCAACCAAAACTTTGAAAATCTTATCCACACCAAGGTCTCCTATCTTTGCTGGCCTGCTTCAAAGCAAAGGGTTGCATAAGACACACAGTGTGGGAGACCAAATATTTTATATAGAATACCGCCTGGACCCTCTCCACCAAGGTATTACAACAGGTATAAAATGAGAGATGAAAAAGAGATCCAGAATTGCAGGAAGACCAACGTCCTTTGCTAAAGATGTATAGATTTCCGAAAGACAAGAGAGGGGGTGGCTGTCACGTGGGATTGTTTTCTGAATATTCTGCTTCCTTCATGGTTTCCTCTGCAACTTGTTCAATGTGGTTTGTGTTTTCCTCCTAGAGCGAAATGTAATCTGCTGTTCCCAAACTGTGAGCTCTGGTGGACCATCGCCATGAAGTCTCTCAAACGCCTTCTGCATGATGAACTGATGGGTGCTCAGCCGAGGAAATCACTTTAATCATTGATTATATTATTAATTATAATCATTAATATAATTAATAATTAGCTAATTGATAATTGATCTGGGCTTCTGCAGTAGGCAGTTTTTTGAAGGGCATATCCTAAAGATTGTAACAGAGTGATGCAGGTTCAAAACATATCAGGCCATGCTACAGATTCATGACATGACCTATATAATGTCCCCTCCAATAGGACATTTTGTCTTTGTCCGACCAGCCCAGATGAATGGTAATGAGGATTGGATTTAACAGAAGAAAACAAATATCCGAGCTGGCAGACCTAAAGGTTACAAAGGAATTCAGTTATCTGCAACTAGCGAAGCAAACCATCATTGCCCATCTATAAGGAATCTCTACATTTTTTTTATATAAAGTTTGTTTGTGTGTCTGTATCTGAATTACTGAAACAAATGACTTTCTTTGGAACAGTCTCTGGGTATTCCATTAACTGGGCCACATCAGAAGGGATGCCACTGACTCTGGGGGCTGAACCCCGACTCCAGTAATGCCTTGAGTGTGCCGACAGGATTCATCGATCTTCAGCTCAGTGCAGAAGTCATTGCCAAAGCAGTCCTAAGAGGGATCTGAAAGTGGTTGTTACACAGTGTTACATATGTAGCAAAATACAGTGTCCAGCCTTTGGCCAATTCTGAATTTGATCCATCTCCCATCTCCCAGGCTTCAGCAGCCCTTTCCTCCATTTCGCTCCCCAACCTTTGCCCACAGCATTGACCTCCAGGACTGCCCCATTAGGACAAGCCACAGCCTCAGGAATCCGACTGTGTTCACTCTTCTCCAAGCAAGGAACCTCCTGTCTCTGGCTGGATCAATGCTGTCGGCATTTCCTCTCGGAAGAGGACTGAGGGAGATGGCCGGGATCCTTATTCTCCTGGCTTGCCTTTGCAGTGGTGAAGCTTCTCATCTCTACTGTGCATTAACTACTGTGCGCTTTTGGCCCTCCCCTGCTATTCATGGCAAAAGCACACTACTTGGTTCATTCAGATCAGGCAGGTTTGGACTCACAACAAAACCTTCTGGTGCATCCCCAGTCCCTAACGGATGTTTTTTTTTTTTTTCTGCACTCCAAGAACTCTGGAGCAAGAGTCTTGTAGCCGTACTTGGGACTTGCAAGGAGGAGGTGGTGTGGGGAAAAGGGCAGAAACTCCAGTTTCCCCATTCCTGAAATACGTCAGCTTCTCCTATAGCACTGCAAGGCGCAGTTTGGGACTGACTTCCAGTCTTAAACCTGAGTACGTTATTCTGCTGCACTGCACGCAGGACATGCATGGAGAAGCATCCTTTTCCTTTCCCTCCTTCCTGGAACCTCACAGGGAGAGGTCTGTCTGAGGGGCATCACCCCCAACCCCCCATCACTCTGTCCAGGACATTGTCCAGTTGTTAGGCCTCAAAAGGGCCAAATCCACATGTGCCATAATTCCATTCATTCTCAGATTCTCTCAGTGTTCTGGAGGCTCTGAAGGTCACCGAGAATATCTTGTTCAGCTTACTTTTGCTATTTCTTTCAAAAACAAACACGAGCATTTTCTTGGAAGCCCTCTCTCATGTCTGGATTGATAGGCAAGGGGGTGGTCCAGTTTCATATTAGAGCTGATTTGCAGGGGGGGGGGACACAACATTATTGCCTAGGAATGCAGGATAGGTATGTCTCATAAATACATGTGGCCAATTTAGACTTGAAACTATCTCTGGCTGGCTGTTTGCAGGAGGGAATTTCAAACTTTATATTTAGTATACTGCTGTGTTCTTAGGAAGCTTAATGAGTATGCAGAGTTAACGTTTTAGGGGCCAATCCTATCCAAATTTCCTGCACTGATGCAGCCACAGGACAGGACTAAGGCAAGGGAATAATTCTTCCCACCACAGGATACAGCACACACACACCCTTGGCATGGCTTCTTCAGCATGGGAAAGTTGGATAGGATTTGGTCCTTAGTGTGTTGTTTTTTGGGGGAGAGGTCTTTTCCAAGTAATATGCTCAGGATTACCCACATTTGGCGCTGGTTAATGATCCTTTAGCAATATGACTGTCAGGACTCCTGGGTTCTTTTCCCATCTCCTCCAGGCTGCCTCAAATGCCAGCTATTCTGTAGAGAAGAAACACCACTTAAGAAGGTGGACAGCTGTAGCTGAAGAAAGCAGTTCCATTGAGAATGAGGCATATTTTGGGCTATGCCATTCACATTACTTCTAGCAGTAGGTCTTTTGGTTCTTTCCCCCATTCACCTCTTTATATGAGGAAATTGGTGCCATAGGTGTTGGTTGAATTCCTATTACTCCCAATTTAAAAAAAAAAAAAACCTGAGCTGAAGAACACACCATTATGTCAGCTTTCTCATAGAAATTAATGAGAAATGGAGCCTCTTTTGTCCTTTGAGGGTCCCTTAGTGAAGATGCTTCCATTTTCACACACTAGAACAGTGCTTCCCAAAGTCATCACTCATGATCAGCTATTGGGAAGCAAACTCGGCCATTCCCCTTTAAGGGGAGTGTCCCAGTTTTGGGTGTTCAGGTGGCACCGCAACAATCGTGTTCCCTTGAGTGTCAGATGGGCCTCCTGCACATGATGGAAGGCCTGTAGCCCCCTCCGCAGGCCTCCCCAAAGCCAGGAAAAGCCCCAACTTGTGTTCAGAAGCACACTTGAAGTTTTTGTGCGAAAAAAGAGATGAGAAAGTACTGGAGAGTGATCCATTTGCAGCTTTTTTCACCCATGAGGAAGCTGTTGCATAAGCACCTTCCTGCTTGTTGGGTTTCAAGATAAGAAGAGGAGGCTGAGAAATGCGGTCCTCTGTCAATATCCACAACACTGGCTTCAAAATCAAAGCAAGCCAAACATCCATCAGCTAGTTGTCCTGAGATTTCTCCAGAGTTTCCCTGCCTCTTTGCTCCAGAAAACAATCTTTTAAGCTGCATGGATGAAAGGGAAAAATACAGCTCCATATCGTGATTAGCTGTGTTACAAGGCAGGAATTTTAGCATGTGCATTTTCTCAGGTATGGATCGATAACCAAAGAGCAGCAGCTGCTGGAACTCCTTGTTCTACAGAGCTCCTGTTCAAGTAGCTTTTTCACTTGAGTTAGACTCTCCTTTTTTCACCCCTGCCTCTGAGGCTTCTATACGCAGCTTCCTTGTTCTTGAAAGAGTTTCCACATGTCTACTGCTCAGGGCTTCTCCATTGACCCCTTGTTGTTCACTATCAGAAGCAATGCATTTGAATAGGCCATGGACTGAATAGCAGCGCTCTGAATAGCAGGATAGGGAGCTTACCTCAATAACAAAACAAATCAATACAAGCAGTGGTGTCATTCAAATGATTTAGGAACAGGAACTCACTATTGAGTTCAAATTCAAATGTTGGAAAACAAGCAAACCCAGAAGCAGCCACAGAGCCCGTTAGGATCCGGAACGCCTGTTCAGGTCTGTTCCCCCTGAATGACATCAATGCCTTCTCCCCAGTGGGCTGCAGACTCACCAGAGCGGCTGCTGACTCCACGTATGTGGCTGGAGGGAGTGAGGAAGGGGGCTGTGCAGGACGGGACTTCCCCACTACAGCCCTTCCCCCTTCGCCCCCCTAGGAATCCGGAGTTGCTCCCTTTAACGCTCTGAGTGCTGGCCAACCAAGAACAAAAGCTCTTTGCAGAGGAAATGGGAGGGGGGAGGAGGGAGAGTGAAGTGGGCAGAGTCAGCCCTAATTTTAACTAGTGGAACTGAGTTCCCCTGCATTCCCCCTGCATGACATCACTGAATACAAGACATAAGCATTGTCATTAGGGGACCTCTGATGGCTTCAATCGGCTGTGTGACCCATACAGGGAACATGGCCTTACTCTGAGTTGGCTTCATGTAAGAATAAGAGAGGAGAGGAGAGAAGAGGCTGAAGTGTTTCCGGAGTAGGGGAAAGGCAAAGCATGTTCTCTTTTCCTTTCCTTGGATAGTTAGCTTTCCAATTTAACCAGTTTTCTCCTCTTACCAGCCTCTCCTGTCCATACTGTTCCCACAATGCTATGGCACAATTGATGAGTAGGGAAGGTCAAGAAAGGCTCTTGTGTATTCCTGGCAATTTATTCTTGACAGTATCCTATGTGCCAATGCATCCAAAATGCATTGACAAGCTCAGTGACCAAAGCCATAACAAATATATTTGCGTTCAATGGGGAAACAATGAAAGGCAAATTGGATGGTTGCAGAGTGGTAATTTACTAGTGTGAAAATGGCCCTTTCATACCATCAAACACATCTGTGTTATAATTCTTTCACATCTGCCAGAAGAGACTCATGGGGCTGAACCCCGACTCCAGTTATGCCCTGAGTGTGCTGACAGGATTCACCTGGAACAACCCTGAGCTCAATGCACAAGTCAAATCATTCATAGCAGGGAACTGAAAGTTGTTGTTACACATTGTTATGAGCTAAAGTACACTGTCAAGCCTTTGGCCAATCTGAGCTTGATTAAACCCTCCCAGGTTTCACCAGCCACTTTCCTGCATTACGGTCTCCAACCTTGACCTCCATGACTGTCCCATTAGGACACGGTGCAGCTTCAGTGTTCAGACTCTGTTTACTCTTGTCCAATAATTACAAACAAAAACAAACCTGCAGTGTCAAGCCTTGGCCCACTGATGCCAGACTCCTCCCTCTCAGGCTTCACCAACCTCTTTCCTACATTTTGCTCCCCAACCTTTGCCCACAGCATTGACCTCCATGGCTGTCCCTTTAGGACAAGCTGCAGCCTCAGTGTTCACACTCTGTTCTTTCTTGCCCAAGTGTGGAACCTGCTTCCACTTAGCTGGGACTGATGGCTGTCAGCATTGTCCCCTCTTGGCTGAGACCTCCAGGAAGAGGGCTGAGGGAGATGGCAGAGATCCCCATCCTCCTGGCCTGCCTTTGGGGTAAGTAAATCTCCTCATCTCCTTTAAGCTTCAAGTTAACCAATGTGCATCTTTGGCCTTCTCCTGCAATTCATAGCATGACTGCTCAGCCAGAGTCACTGCTTACAAAATCATACTCTTTGGTTAATTCAGATCAAGCAAGCAGGGCCTCACCACAGAACTTTGTGCTGCATCTCAGTCCCTGACCTGTCTTTCTGTTCCGCACTCCAGACATTCTGGAACAAGAATCCTGTAGCCATACTTGGCGTCGTGCCCATAGGGCGCAGTGTGGTGAGGGAGTTGGGCATGCCGTGGAAGGAAGTGGCCTGCCTTGCCTCCACTACGCCCTGAAATGGAGCGATTCCAGAAGCAGGGGGCATGGCGAGACTGTGTGGAGGATGCGATGAAGTCTTTTGTCACTGCTGTGCTCCAGGTGCAATCAGAACATGCTCTGGCTCTGCTTGGAGGTGGCTATGGGGGAAGGAAAAGGCATAAATTATTTCCCTTCCCCCCACTCCTGAAACACTCCATCCTCTCCTACAGCAGTGGAAGGCTGGGCTTAGAGACTGGCTTCCCAAGGTGCAGGGAGGGGAGTCTTTTCGGCGGGCATCAAACTGGCCAAATCCCTCCCTACTCTCACTTTATTCTTCCTCTTTTTCCCTCAAAGTTCTGGAGCTTGTCACAAGCTAGTTTGGCTGATTTTTAAAATATATGTTTTATTTGGAATCCCCTGAATATACAGAAACAACTATCATATTCTTCGGAGCCCTTTTTCATGTTTTAATTTCATATTGTTATGGAGAGGTACATGATGGTTCTCAAACGCATGGATGAGAGTTTAAACAGGCAGACAACCAAAAACGAGAGAGAGTATGAGGCTCTTTATTACACATGTGCAGGTGGGCTGATTCTTCCACTGGCCAACAGAGGAAGAGCAGCTCCTCACAGCCTCAAATTACATTTTATACCCCCTTACAAACTGTGTTCAGTGGAAAATTACTGGCAGGGGCTGGACCCTGAAGCCTGTGTCAAGCTGACCTGCATGGGAAGTCCCGAGTGGGGGCGAGAGCAAAGAGAGCAAAGAGAGATAAAGTTACGTACTTTTGATTTCAGGCAAAAGAATTGAAATGACAATATTTTGATCTAGCTACATTTTTAGAGCACTGGGCCCCCCCATACAACAGTATCCCCCCATACAACAGTGTTGCCTAGGAATGAGGGCAGGCATGTCTCATGAATGTAGGTTGCCCATGTAGACTTGAAACTATCTCTGTTCGGTTGTGTTGTTTTTCAGGGACTATTTTGGGCTACGCCACTCACATGAGTTTGAGTAGTATCTCTTCTGTTTCTTTTTCTCCTATTAACCTCTTTATATGAGGAAATTGCCTTGTGCCATATACTGACAGTGCAGTACTATACCCCCCTTGCGCCAGCGCTGCACTCCTTTTGCAAGAGTGCTGTAAAACACATCCACGGCAGCAGTGCTTGGGTGCTGGCGCAACTGTCGACAGTGCCAGCCATGCGACAATCAAGCGCCAGCATTGGTTGGTGAGCGCAGGGCCTCCACTAGGGCATTCCAGAGGCGTTCCGGGGTGTAACTGGGCAGCGCAGTGGGCGGAGATGGGGGTTGTGACGCAGGATGGCCATAGTGCCAAATCCTAAACTCCGTCCCCGGCCAGGGCGGCCCCGGTTCGGGCTGCTCCTGTCCACATTCCTCTGTGCCTGCTATTTTGCCAGCGCAGATCCAAGCAGGCCCATGGGAGAGACTGGGGCTTATGCAGGTGCAAGAGGAAAACCTCCCCTTTTCCTGCACATTGCTGCTGCCGCCTCCTAATGTGCCTTGGGATATTGGCCTGCTATGTTGGCCTTACTAGGCCAGCATAGTATAGGATTGTGCTCTGAATTTCAATTATTCCCATTTTTTTTTTAAAAAAAAAATATCTGGGCTGAAAAACATACCATTATATAAGCTTTCTCACAGAAGTTAATAGGCAGTGAAGCCTCTTTTGCCCTTTGAAGGTCCCTTGGTGAAGACACTTCCATTTTTTGTGCAGTAGAAAGAGATGCGTGTTGTGGCTCTGTTCATACTTGAGGAAGCTGTTCGCAAGGTACACTTCCTGACTGTTGGGTTAAAAAAAATTAAACAGTGGCTAAGTGGCGAAGATATGCAGCACTCTGTCCTTATCAACAATACCGTTTGCAAAATCGAGCAGGGATAACAGATCAGATCTTGAAAACTCTCCTCCTGGAAACGAGATAGAGCATCTGCAATACCATTCTGCAGCCCAGGGACATGTCTTGCAATAAACAGCGTATTAATTTTTAGACATTGCAGGACAAAAGCCCTGACCAGGATCATGACCCTTGGGGACTGTGATGTTTGGCGGTTATCCACACTGACTACGGCCTGGTTGTCACACCAGAACTGCACTGTGGAGTTTCCAAGATCCCCAGCCCAGATGTGGGCCACCACCACAATGGGAAAGAGCTCTAAGACAGTCATGTCAGCCGTGACACCAGCCCTCACCCAGTCCTCAGGCCATGGTGCAGAGCACCAACGGCGTTGGCAGTATAGGCCAAAACCGTGGCCACCAGCTGCATCTGAATGTACCTGTAAGTCGGCCTCCAACAGGCAGTCCAACCGCTAAAAGGACACCCCATTAAATTCAGACAGGAAGACCAGCCATATGCGTAAATCCTCACGCATAGCGCCAGACACTCTGATGCGATGGTGAGGCCTCTTCAGGCATCATGGCATCACACGAACGTTGGAAGAATGGTCTGCCTGGCACCACCACTCTGCAAGCAAAGTTCAAATGGCCTACCAGGACCTGAAGTTCCCTCAAAGTAAGTTTCTCAGCCTGAATGCTAAACTCAAGTAATTCAGCCAATCGGATAAGTTTGTCTTAAGGCAGATAGCTGCAGGCCACCACCTAGTCGAGCTCTACCCCTAGGAAGGTTAGAAGGGAGGAGGGGGCCTTGGTTTTTGCATGAGCTAAAGGGACCTCTAGGCCCTCACACAGGTCCTGAAAGGCTGTAAGCAAAACCCAGCACTGGTCAGTCCCTGCGATGCCTATATATAAGGAATCATTGAGGTAGTGGGCAGTACTGCCCAACCCCATTCTGACTCGCAGGGAAAATTCCAAAACGGTGCTGAATTTTTCAAAGGCCGAGCAGGATACCAAGAGGCCCATAGGAAGGGCCCAGTCGATATAGAATCCACCCTCAAATTGATAGCCCAACAAGCAGAAATCCTTGAGATGGACTGGTAGCAAACTGAAAGCTGACTCTATAACAGCCTTTGCCATCAGGGCTCCCTTCCCTCTGGCCCGCAAAATGCGCACCACCTTATCAAGCGAGGTGTACCTCACCAAGCAAAGTTGGGCTGGGATGGAATCATTAACAGACCCACCTTTGGGATGGGAAAGGTGGTGGATCAGCCTAAACTCCCCAGGAGCTTTCTTGGGTACTACACCCAAAGGGGACACCTGCAAATTGGGGAGGGGGGGTTCTGGGAAGGGGCCTAGAACTCAGCCGGCCCATACATCCTTGTTGATCTTCTTGCACACCACCTCCTTCTTGCACTCACCCTCGTCTGTTGGGCCCTCGTCACTTGGGGTACACAGAGATCCCCCACCCGTGAGTTTCTTGTTTTTAACAGAAAGGATATGTGCACCCCGAAGGGGTGCGCACTGCAGGTCCGTGACCCAGCTCAGCCGAGCTCCAACCGAGCTCCTTGTTGTCCAGGTGCAATGCAGCAACCTCTTCCAGCATGGTGAGTTGAGGCAGGCACTGGGCATTGGGTCAGCCCAAACAGCAAGCCCAGCCTCCTGTGCATCCGGAGGGCAGGGCAAACACGGCAACCCACAATCAGCGTGTCACCGTCTATCTGGTAGCCCTATTTCTAACTCAATGCAAAGTTCTGCTACCCCCAAGAGTTTGACAAGCCTTTCTCCTGATACCTTGTGCTATCACCAGCCCTTACTATGCTTAGTCCTGTGTTCCAGTGAGAGGAGAATTCTCATTTAGAGTTCTCCAGGAGGGGCACTGGCTCAAGAGTTGGGCAGCGCAGTCTTGTTTCCCTGACAGGAGGCATTTCTGTGCTGACTCCTGTGTTTGTGGGAGCAATCCTACCCAGCGCTGGGGTCGGACTGCCGGCCAGCCAGCGCCCTATCCAGTACTGTGTGTGGAGAGGCTGGAGCCTTTTGCAGCAAGGGAATTTGCCACTCCCTTACCGAAGGGGAGGCTCCAGGCTCCCCTATGTGCTCCTCAGATCCGAGGAGACCATGTGGCCCAAATTGGGGCCAAGAGGCCTTGCTGATGGGCTTAGGAAGTGGCCGTACAGCCACCTCCCAAGCCCACCCAGGTTCCACCCAAGTCCTGTCTTCCGCCTCGCCCCTCTCACCAATCTCCATCCCAAAATGGTTCTGAAAATCCCTTACACTGACCGTGTTCATAGCCTCGGTGCAATGGGCACACTAGAATTGAGCTGACAGTGAGAGTTAGGGATGGGCACACTTGAGGGAGGACTGCTTCTCACATGGGCAATTCTGCGCGGCCTGCTCCAGTGTGAGCTCACCCTGCAGCCTGAGGGGAGAACCACCAAAGTGGCCTACGAAGTGGTCCTGAAGTAAAGAACCAAGGGTCGTAGGTATTTTTTCACCATATTTTTTCATTACAATCTTCTCTTGGTCATCAAAGGTTACATTTCAGTTATATTCCTGTTATTTCATGTTATATTCAAACTATGGGTCATGACCCACTTGGTGGGTAGAAACCTGATGTCAGGTGGATCGTGGAAAGCTGGGAGCAGCCACCTTGGAAACTGCAGGCATTTTACTGTTGTTATATTCCCTTTGTGAGTGTTAACAGTTTAAATTTTCAAGTGAGGGTTTTTGTTTTTTTTAATGTTTTTAGTTCATTGTTTTTTCATAGTACTTTGTCCTAATCTTGCTTTCTGACAGGGATGTTTCATGATTGTAAAATTGTTGCTGTCCAAGAATGCCAGTTTGCATTTCAGGAGTATCATTTTATTATGTTACAATGACAGCACTTCCTACTTGATGATGTAATTTCCTGACACAAATGCCATTCTTAAAAGTGGGTGCTGATCTAAAAGTTTGAATGCCACTGTTATATTTCAAATTTTTCTTTATCATTTTTTTAGGCATCAACACATTTCACTTTATTCAAATGAAATATACTTTTTTCTTAATTTGTTTTCCTTTTCTTTGCAGATAACTTTTCAAAGTACTATGCTATTATAGCACAAAACCAATTCAAAATACACTCCCCCCCCCCACAATATTTATTCCACACAAAAAATTCAATGGAACAATGACTTTTAATAATTACAATTTGATGCCTGATGTGGGTAGTTGTGCTAAATTTCAATTGTTTATTGCAAGGAAAGTTTATCTGAGTCAGCATGGATTTAAAATAGTTAAATACCTTAGCAAAGCATGGGTATCAGGCTAGGATGACATAACCATCATGTTCCATAAATCCATAAAATAATAGGCAAGAATAAAGTTTGGACAAAGGTGGACATGATCATAAAGTCTAGAGTTTTTAGTGAAACCAAGAATTATTGAATTATATACCTGCTTTCATTTCTGAAAGGTCTTCAGAAACAGACCCAAACGTTGAGCATTACTGTAACCTAAGTAAGAGGTTGCAAAGGTTTAACCTGAGGCTGGTATGGCAGGTGTTGCATGCTGGCCTGACCTGGGCAGGATGACTCCATGTAGACATTCAGGAGCACTTTACTATCCAAAATACCTTTAGTGTTCACCTGATCCTTCAATAGGGTCACAGTCATGTGAAGATCAGAGCAGCACTTCACAAGTGTCACTAATGCTTTCAGGCTGCAATTCTATTCCCTGAGAGTAAGCCCTGTAGAACACAATATGTCTTAGTTTTGAGTAGACATGAATAGAATTCCCACCCACAAACCACAGCGCCCTCCTGTGGCCACGTCAGAGGGTTACAAGCAGTGGTGAAATTCAGCCAGTTCTCACCTATTCAGCAGAACTGGTTGCTAATTTTAGGTTGGGAGAGGGAAGAAAGGCAGCGGATGGCCCTGAATGCCGCCCTGAAGGACATAGAACTGGTTGTTAATTTATTTGAATCCCACCACTGGTTACAAGGGTGACCCTCAAATGGCTTTGCCCCTCCCCACTCTGCTGGAGCTAGATAGCAGCAGCACTTTCTAAGAACAGGGATGTTTCCTGCTTTGGTGGGGGACAGGAGGAAGAACAGGCATGCAGCCTTCCAGATTGAGGGACATAGAACAAAACAACTCCATAGGCCTGGAGGGAAGGAAGGACCCAATCCCATTGCTGATTCTGGTGCCCTTTTCAGAGAGGAAAGGTGGGGTGGGGGAAGCAGCGTCAGGCAGAGTGAGGCATAAAAAGGCAGCCTCTGGCCCTACTCGTGTCTTACTACACAAAGCTCCAGGTGGCCACTTCTTCCCTGCGCCACGGCTATCTTTTTTTCTCCCCACCCTCTGTATCCCCACAAATGAGGCCCCATGGCTTGGGGTCGTGACCCAAGGGTTGGAGAACACTGTTCTAAGAAGAGCACAATCACATGCAAGCAGATTGGCACAAAGACAGTGGACCTCCTGACCAGGAGTTCCTGTCCATTTTAAATTTGATTTCAGCTGTGCACCTGCTGACTTTCTCTCTGAAATTCTCTGATTTCCTTTAGGTGTGACTTTAGAGTCCAAAACAGACACTCTGATCAGGCTAGTGAATAGTATCGGTACCTGCAGCGGGAGAGTGGAAGTGTTCCATGATGGCCAGTGGGGTACCGTTTGTCATGATGACTGGGGTATGGAGGAAGCCACCGTCGTATGCCGTCAGCTTGGTTGTGGAGGAGCAGTATCAGCCCCAAGAGGAGCCACCTTTGGAAGTGGAACTGGCCCCATCTGGCTGGCTAGTGTCCGCTGTACAGGGAATGAACCAGCTCTCAGTCAGTGTCCAGCAAGTCCTTGGAGAGTAAATGACTGCAATCATCAAGAAGATGCTGGTGTTGTTTGCTCAGGTAGGTTTCAGAACCTATAGCAGTTCATCAATACTTTCCACATGTGCCGAGTGGATGCAGGAGGATACTAGAGAAAATGCAATATTCTTATCAGAACTCAATCAATCAACCAACAGGTACTTATATACAGGTACTTATTATATATATGAATATACTTATATTCATCAGGAAGAAGATATAGAGTGTTAAGATCCAGAACTAGGAGATTTAAAAATAGCTTCTATCCCTGTGCAGTGATTAGTTTAAATGCAGGGTTGTAGTGTTTGTATCTAGGTGGTATGTGTGGTTGTTTCTGTTGTTTTTGTTATTTGCGGCTGTGTTTGTGTATTTTTTTGGTTGATGATTCAGTTTTTACCATTGCGAAAAGCATCTCATTTTGTTGCACTCGCATTGCGTGTGCAATGACAATAAATTCTTATTCTTTTCAACATGAAGATCACATGAAGTGGAGTAAAGTGGTTGCAAGCTACTTCCCAAGCTGCTGCACTGCAGGCTTCTTATATACACAAGTTTCCTATGGCAACATGAAGATTCAACATGAAGATCATGTAGGTGGGTACCTACATCTCACTGGACCTCACATGGACATTAAATGTCGATATGCTGGTGAAGAAGGCGCAGAAGAGGTTGTACTTCCTTAGGGTGCTTGGAAGGATCAAATTTTCTCAGCGTCTACTTCTGGCCTATTATCGTAGTACCATCGAGAGTGTCCTGACTTATAATATCTTAGTATGGTATGGGAGTTGCTCTGTAGGGGATAAAAAGGCACTACAGAGAATTATTAAAGTGGCCCAGTATACCATCGGGCTTCAGCTACCCACCCTTGATGACATCTTCGCCACCCGCTGTTTAAAGAAATCACATAATATCCTTAGAGACTCTTCTCATCCTGCTTACAACTTTTTTGAACTGTTGCCTTCTGGAAGAAGATATAGGAACATCAAGACTCGGACGACACGTTTTATAAACAGCTTTTACCCTAGAGCCATGACAGCATTGAACAATGAACTTAAGTATCAGTAGATAGGGGCAGTCGGACTGTACAATTGTCTATTATGTGGATGTTTGTGTTTAGAAGAGGAATTTTAGGGGGTGGATGGTATGGGGGGTTGGGGGGAGTGTCGGGAACTTAGTGTGTGTATTGGTTTGGTCTCCGGGTGTCAGTGAATTTCGTTGTGTAACACAATGACAATAAATAATAATAATAATAATAATAAAAGCAGTTTACAGACAAATAGTAATAATAATAAAGTTAAATTGCTCCCTGTCTAAAAGGGACTCATAATCTAAAAAAAAGGCTGACCACCAGCAACAGCCACTAGAAAGACTGTGCAGGGGTGAAGAGTGACAATTACTCTCCCCCGCTAAATGTAAGATAAACACCACTTGAAAAAGTTCCTCTTGCCCAGTTAGAAGGGGTGACTGACATTCACACTGGGGTTGTGGCAGTGCTTGCTCTGTGAGTGTGGGTATGTATGAATTGGTGCTTCAGTGCTCCCCCTTTTCACCATATCCAAGACCTACTACCACCAACCTCTCCTTTGGAATATTCTAATTGCCCAATGGCCCAATCCTATCCCAGATTGGGCAGTCAGAGGCAGAGCTTTATGACAGTGGAAAAGTTTTCCGAACTGTCACAGATAGTTCAAGGAAAGTACAACCGTTTGCAAAGCAGGCTGTCACCATGGCACAGAGTCTGTAGGCTCCTAATCAGAAAAAAAAGGTCTGTCATTTCTGAATTTTATTTTTTAGTTTGTTCACCTACATCCATTGCCTCACTTGCTGACTCGCTCTCTGTCATGTGATTTCCCTAGAATCCATTTTGCAGGCAGACACTGGTCCGAGGGTCCGGCTTGTGAATGGTTCAGATAACTGCAGTGGGAGAGTTGAAGTGTTCCGCGATGGCCGGTGGAGCAGCATTTGCTTTTTTACATGGGATATCAAAGACGCCAGAGTTGTGTGCCGGGAGACGGGTTGTGGAGAAGCAATATCAGCCCCTAGTGGAACCTACTTTGGAAGGGGAGTTGGTCCCCTCTTGGTGAATTTAATCCACTGCAAGGGGACAGAATCAGCCCTCCATCAGTGCCCAGCAAGACGTGGGAAAAAATACACCTGCAAAGACGGACCCAATGCTGGTGTTGTGTGCTCAGGTAATTCCATGAACTTGTTGAGCTTGAGTGACGTTGTACCAAAATAATGACCATGGGCAGTGTTCCTTCCAAACCTGCTCCCAAAGACAGAGTCTTATAAATGCAAGTGGCTGTAAGAACAGACATCACATTTGCTTCTGAATACAGAGGGCTCAACATTTTCAAATTTTCCAGTGCTAGTGCAGCCACAATGAAAGCTTGAGGAAAGGGCAATAAGGAGGTCTCCATGACTGGCCCCCTCCGGCCGGATGCAGCACATGCCCTGTTAGCACAGCTGCACATTGAATTTCTGCTTTTCACATGCAGTGAGTCCAACACTTGTTGACCCAAACTCTAAAATATGGTTGCCCTAGGTCCGAATTTGGAGTCAGATTATGCACATGAGATGCGGCTTGTGAACAGTTCCAGTAACTGCAGTGGGAGAGTTGAAGTGTTCCATAATGGCCAATGGGGCACCATTTGTGATGATAGGTGGGGCATCCAGGAAGCCACAGTGGTTTGCCGGCATATGGGTTGTGGAGAAGCAAGAGCAGGCATGAATGGAGCCTACTTTGGGAGAGGAGCTGGTCCCATCTGGCTGGATTTTGTCGCCTGCACAGGGAATGAATCCGCCCTGCATCAGTGCCATGCATTGCGTTGGGGACCAAACAAATGCTGGAGCGAAGGAGGTGCTGGTGTCGTGTGCTCAGGTAGGTCCATGAAGTTGTTGAGCTTGCATGACATTGTACCAGAATATTTACTATGGACAAGGTTCCTTCTGAATCTTCCTCCCAAGCAAGGGGATGCAAGGGGCTGCAAGTCTTGGATGCAAGGGGCTGTAAGTAAAGACGTATTTTCTTTTTCCGAATACAGAATAACTAAACTTTGGTACAGCACTTCTCACTGTGGTTTTGGCAGGGCTTGTTTGATGAGCTGTAGGGTACCTTTGCCCTTTATAATAGCAGTGGGAAAGACTATCTGTCACCTATACATCCAGGAGCAAAGCTCCATCCATGAATATTCCCAGATGGTGGGCACAATCCTATCCAACTTTCCAGTGTGAATACAGCAGCATTGCAACCCATAAGGAAGCTACTGTTATCTTGGGGAAGCCTCCAACTCCCCACAACTCCTCCCATGCAAGATGCAGTCCACACCCTGGTGGCATGAGTGTATCAGTGCTGGAAAGTTGAATAGGATTGGGCCATGTGACCCTGATATTTTAAAAGGAGTGCCATCCCCATTAGTAATAGGCTGTTCACCACTATCTCCTCTCTTAGCTGTGTGTCTTCAAATATGAGCACCCAAGAGTTTGGAAGTGGGCAACCTTATTTTGTGGTTAATTGAAAAGTGCCACTGATAACAGGAACATGTTGATTGCAACTTCTCTAGCATCTATATAGTCATGATTCTAGGCAGCCAAGTCGAAGATATGTCACCCCACCACTTCTCTCTTGCTCTGCCTTGCCAGCTTGTTGTCTCTCCTAGTCCACCACTTAAGACAAGCCCTTTGGTCAAACTTATGACTGGACTCCAAGTCAGTATGCCTGCTAACTAGGAGGAAGGTAGTATGTTTTGCACATACTGTACCCTGAGCCCTGCAGTTGCTGACCCAAACCCTGAAATATGATTCATCTAGGTGCAAATTTGGAGTCAGATGATACATCTGACATTCGGCTTGTGGATGGTCCAAATAACTGCAGTGGGAGAGTTGAAGTGTTCCACAATGGCCTGTGGGGCACAGTTTGCGATTTTGGCTGGGGCATCCAGGAAGCCACAGTTGTTTGCCAGGAGACGAATTGTGGAGAAGCAATATCAGACCTACGTGGAGGCCACTTTGGGAGAGGATCTGGTCCCATTTGGTTGGATCGTGTTCAGTGCACAGGGAATGAATCAACCCTCAGTCAATGTCAAACAAGGCCATGGGGACGACATTCCTGCAGTCACAAAAGGGATGTTGCAGTTGTGTGCTCAGGTAAGCTTGTGACACTAAAGAGGTATATTTACCATATGAATTTCCTGTGCATGGTATTTCTTCTGAACCCCAACCCGCATGTAGTGCTTAGTGCAAACAAGAGAATACATGTTCTGTCAGTCAGAACACAAGCAGTTGCATTATGTATCAGGCGTTGTTCCTGAACAATCTTCAAGGGTACCCCAGTTAGTCAGTTGAAAGGTTCCTAGGGTGTGCTTAAGGGCTGCCTGGCAAGGAATGGGGCTGTTCCCATGCCAGTCCAACCTAGGCAAGAGGACTGTTACTCATATCCTCCATCTAGATATCCAGGAAGAAAGCTAGATGCAGAAGTATTCCCAGTGCAATTCTTCTAGGAGAGTGCAGCCCCACATGGAGTAGGTCAACAGAACCAAAACAAATGTGCAAAAATGCATGTGAGAACGGGCATTTCTCATGGGCTGTAGCGAGTGCATTTAGATGCAGAAACCAGGTGGGTCGCTTGTCAATCTGTAGCCTCCCCCAAATGAAATAAGCCATGTACCTTTTTCTGTGTTGAACTGAAATCCATGCACTCAGAATTTCCCACAGGGGTTTTGATTATATGCTGGGAAAGGTGGTTTTCCCATATCCACAAGGTTTGAGTTCTTCAGGTGAGATGGTGCCATGTAGGGTCTTCTTAACCACCTTCCTCTACGACTGCGGCTATAAACCTAGTGCTTGTTCATGAGGCTCTTTACACAGGGAAACAATTAGTAAAATGGAAACAGTGGAATGGAAATGTTTCATCACCCTTGTGCTGTTGATCTATTGATCACGGCTATTCCTTGGGGGAAATTCCCAGCCCCTTTGGAAGACACAGTGTCGTAAAATGCCTAGAGAAGAGTTTCCTAAACAGGTGGCTTGTGACTGGCCTGGGAAGCACTGGCTCCTTTAAGGCATCCCCAGAATTGCACCGCTGCTCGGAATGAAGTTTTTTTTTTTCCCCAGTTACCTGCATGTAGCGCAGCTTCCAGGGGGAGTGGGGAGTATAGCGGAAGCCTCCGCAGGGCTCCCCAAGACCCCAATTAAGTAAAAAGAGCTATCAGAAACCACATCCGGTTTGCTAGAAACTGCTTTGCTATTTTTAGTTAATTGGAGGCTCCCCAGAACTCCTCCCTCCCCAGCAGTGTGATCCATGTGGATTGCTGTTGGAGTCCCACCCCAACCAACATTTAGGTGGCTTCCTCCTCCCATGGAGGACTTTGGGAACAACTGACCTACAGTAGAGCTTATGTATGTTTCTGTTCCTTTCTGTGTGCATGAAAGTGGATTGGGCCATGCGATTCTGATCTTTTAAAAGGAATACAACCCCCCACTCATGGCAGGCCAACAGGCTTCTTCTCTCCCAGTCCCACTGCCTTATCTCCTCCCTCACCAGTGTGTCTTCCAATCTGGCCAGCACAAGCATTAGCAGAAAAGGAGGTTGGAAGTGGGCCATGTTCTTGATTGTGCTTCTTTGAAAAGAGCTACTATGAACAGGATCATGCAGGGTCCACCTTCTCCACCATCTATACTGCCATATTTCTAGTAGAAGCCACCACACGCTGTCTCTCTGGTTGTGCCCGGCTGGCTTGCTGCCTCTCCTAGCCCACCACTTCAGGCAAGCCCTTTGGTCAGCCTTGCGGCTGGGCCCTGAGTTAGGAAGCCTGCAGGCTAGGAGAATGTTGGTCTTGGCCACATTGAATTTCTGCTTTTCGCACACAGTGAGCCCAACAGTTGCTGACCCAAACTCTGAAATATGATTGCCCTAGATGCGAATTTGGAGTCAGATTATGCACTTGAGATGCGGCTTGTGAACAGTTCCAGTAATTGCAGTGGGAGAGTTGAAGTGTTCCATAATCGCCAGTGGGGCACCATTTGTGATCATTTCTGGAATATCGAAGTTGCCAAAGTTGTGTGTCGGCAAATGGGTTGTGGAGAAGCAAGAGCAGCCATGAGTGGAGCCTACTTTGGAAGAGGAACTGGTCCCATCTGGCTGGCTGATGTCTTCTGCCTAGGGAATGAATCCACCCTGCGTCAGTGCAAAATAGAGCATTGGAGACCAAACAAATGCAACAGCGAAGGAGGTGCTGGTGTCATGTGCTCAGGTAAGTCCATGAACTGGTTGAGCTTGCATGACATTGTAGCAGAATATTTACCATGGTAAGTTTCCTTCTGAATCTTCCTCCCAAGCTGGAGTTTTGAATGCAAGGGGCTGTAAGTAAATACATCTTATCTCTTTCTGAATACAGAATAACTAACCTTTGGTACAGCACTTCCCACTGTGATTTTGGCAGGGCTTGTTCTATGGGCAGGAGGGTGCCCTTGCCTTCTGTAGTACCAGTGGAAAAGACTATGCCTGTCACCTGTATATCCAGGAGCAAAGCTCTAATCATGAATATTCCTGAACTCTGGGGCCACTCCTATCCAACTTTCCAGTGTGAATGCAGGTGACTGTATCAGCATATCAGTTCTGGAATTTGAATAGGATGGGCCATGTGACCCTGATATTTGAAAAGGACTACAATCCCCATTGGTAATAGGCTGTTCACCACTAGTCTCTGTGCCTCATCTCTCTCAGCTATGTGTCTTCAAATCTGGGCACCCAAGAGTTTTTTTGCTTATTTGAAAAGAGCCATTGAGAGCAACTGAGATCATGTTGATCACACCTTATCTACCGTATGTATAGTCATGATTCTAGGCAGCCAAGTAGAAGATATATCATTCCACCACTTCACTCTTGCTCTGGCTTGCTGCACCTCCTAGCCCACAACTTGAAGCCCTTTGGTCAAACTTATGACTGGACTCCAAGTCAGTACACCTGCTAACTAGCAGGAAATTGGTCTGCCTTTTTTTTTTGTGAGTGAATATTTTATATCTGTTCTTTAGGTTATGGGAAAAGGAAGGCAGTTACATGGGATTGGGAAAACAAAGGAATACACATAAGTTGAGTGGAGGGTTACAAGCATGTCTAAAAATAATCTCTAGATACATATATAAAACAGAATTCTGCAATTCTAAACTTATTATAATCTTAATTAAATCAATCAATTCGTTCAAGTGCCCATCGTCGGTGTATATTCTCTCATATCTTTCAAAATTATATGTTTGCTAAATTGATTCATCTTTCTTATCCATATAATCCATACAAATACACCAAAAACTAACATTTATAGGGAGGCGTAAAAGCCATCTAAGCAGTAAAAAAAAGATATATAGCTGAAAACAAAACAGAAGAAACACACAAAAAAATAGAAAGCTAAAGTCTAGAGAGTTATGTTATATATTAATTTACACATAATGCATTACTGACAGTTCTACTGCTCATTCTAAATAGTATTATGTGGTATCAGGACTATCTTCCAGTATTCAATCATATTATTTTTCCCTTCTTTTAAAACCATAATTATCCTTGAAAATCATTATAATCATATTTAACTATGCGTTATATCTCTGCTTTCCCCATAAATCTTCAGACTTCTGCGTCACAAACTTAAAACAAATGTATACGCCCCTTCCTTTCTTCCTCTGTCTTCCCCGTCCTGAAATTGCCATTTTGAAACCAGCCTTTTAGCAATAAAAATTCCCAATCTATTCAATTTCTCCATCACTTACATTTTATAATAATCTTAAAGCTTTCACATCAGTTATATTTTATAGTAATCTTAAAACTTTCACCATTTACTTAGAACCCGAGCGAAGAATTGTCCGGTTGAATCTCGCCCCCCTTTCTCTCACTAAGAGGGGGCAGCGGGCAGCTTTCCTCTCCCACAGAGAAACTGCTGCATCAAATGTCTCTCAAGTCTTTGTTCCATCTGCTTATCTTTACCAGTCCTATGAAACCTTCAGTAGACGGGGTAGAGTTCAGCTCCTCTTTAGTTCAACACCTCTTAAGTTGCCAAGCAGGAGATTGCTTTGATCTTACAGTCCATCAAGTTGCTTGGATAATCTGGTTGTAAAACTTTACAGCTCAAGTTGTAGACCTTTCTTAGAAAGTCCTGAATCACCGTCTTCTGTTCAGAATGAGAAATTTTTCCCTTTCTTCTTCTCTTTATTTCATCCTGCTTGTGAAGTTTATTATAAAATAGCATTGTTTGGACATGTAGCACGCACCTTAGTTAGCATGACGCATGTAACATACATCTCAGTTAACATAAATTTGGTAGTTCTAAAGCCTGTCAGCGGCCATCTTCTTTACGAGGTGCAAATTATATCTTTAATTATCTTCAATCGCTTAATGAGTTACCATTTCAGTATTCTTCCTCTGCTTTTCCCTCCTGCTTATCTTCTTCCTTCTTGGGGCTAGCAGAGAATAAGATTCCTTCCCAATTGTAGACATTCAGCATTCAGGCCTGGTGTTACCTCCGAGGTCTAATGGCCATCGGCCCTGCGCTCACAAGACACAGGTTTCTTTCGCCCTGTTGTTACGTGGCAAGCTTTCCCTCCCCCCGGATCAACCGAATTCCAGGAGTCAGTCAAGCGAAGCTGCCAACCTTCAGACACCTCTCCTTATGTCCAAAGCCATTCCCTTCTCAAAGAAGAGTCTGGAACAGAACACAGCTTGAGCAACAATTTCTACATGAAGATTAATTGCGACTTGCCTGGAAGCCATCTTGGCCCCGCCCCCCAAAATTGGTCTGCTTTTCACATCCACTGAGCCCTGCAGTTGCTGACCCAAACTCTGAAATATGATTCATCTAGGTGTGAATTTGGAGTCAGATGATACATTTGATATTCGGCTTGTGAATGGTCCAAATAACTGCAGTGGGAGAGTTGAAGTATACCACAATGGCCTGTGGGGCACAGTTTGCGATTTTCGCTGGAGCATCCAGGACGCCACAGTTGTTTGCCAGGAGATGGGTTGTGGAGAAGCAATATCAGACGTACCTGGAGGCCACTTTGGAAGAGGATCTGGTCCCATTTGGTTGAATCATGTCCAGTGCACAGGGAATGAATCAACCCTCAGTCAATGTCGAGCAATGCCATGGGGAGACCATTTCTGCAGTCACAAAAGGGATGTTGCAGTTGTGTGCGCAGGTACGTTTGTGTCTCAAAAGAGGTGTATTGATACTTTACCAAATGAATTTCACATTGTTGGTATTTCTCCTGAACCTTCTCTCCCTTGTGGTGCTTTGTAAATACAAATTCTGTAACTCACAACACAAGGAGTTGCATTAGATACCAGGTATCTTTTCTGAACAATCTTCAAGGGCAGTCCCAATAAGGTATGGGTAAGGGCTACCTGAAAAAAGAATGGAGCAGTTCCCATGCCAGCCCAACTTCAGCAAGGGGACTGTCACTCACAGCTTCCACCTAAATATCCAGGAAGAAAGCTAGATGCAGGAGTATTCCCAGTGCAATTCTTCAGGGAGAGTGCAGCCCCACATGGAGTAGGCCAACACTCAGAACCAAAAGAAATGTCCAAAACCCCTTGTGAAAACAAGCATTTCTCTTGGGCTGTAGCTAGTGCATTTACATATAGAAATCAGATGTAGAAATCTTATCAGTCAGTCCCATTCCCCCCCAAAAAGGGGCTATATACATATTTGTTTTCGTAATTGAACTGAAACCCATGCATTCAGACTTTCCACATGGGTTTTGAATGTATGGTTGGAAATTCAGGTGGTTTTCCCATATCTGTGAGTTTTGAGTTCTTCAGGTGAGATGATGCTTTAGACCAGGGTCAACTAAACATTTTGGCATGAAGATCGCATCATATATCTGATACAGCATTGAGGGCTGGGAAAAATACATGGAGAACCAATGTGCTGAAGAGTTTGGTTGAATACAATAAGTGGGTGGGGTGGGTATGTACCAAATTCAGCTACTGGACACGTTGAATGTAATGTTGTGTAATGGAATAATTTCATTCTATTCCATTCAGCCCTCTAGTGGCTGAATGTGGTATATATTCATGCTTGGAGGCTCAGAAGTGTGTCTTTTGAGCTATTTTTGGCCTTGAGAAGCCCGGAAACTGCACTATTTGTCCATGCAAAGTTAAGAAATGTGATTTTTGCAGTTTCTTCTTCTTTATGGGCATTTAAATGGTGACCCCAGGATATGGGGGCAGTTCTGGAGCAGAACCCCAGCGGATATCAAGGTTGCTCTGCATTTAGCAGGTAGTGACAAGACAGTCCCACCGCCTGCCAATGGCTGGATAAAAATCCTCAGGAGGGCCGGATTTGGCAGTTAGGCTGGAGTATGGAGATTCCTGCCCTACATGGTCTTCTACAAACAGAGTGGTTCATGAGGGTCTTTACACAGGGCAACTAATGAAATGGGAGCATGGAAATGGAAATGTTTCATGCATCTTGTGTTGTTCAATCATTATCTTTTACATGTTGAGCTACTTATTGAGCATGGCCATGCCTTGGGAGAAATTTCCACCCCCCTTTAGGAAACAGAATGTCATAAAATGCCTAGAACAGCGTTTTTCAAAAAGAGAAGCACTGGCTGATGCCCCTTTAAGGTGCAGGGTGGGAAGGCAGCAGTGTGATTCCCAGGATCATGCCGCTGCCAGGAACGAAGGGTGTTTTCACTTCCTTGAAGGTAGCATGGTCTCGGGGGGGGCGGTATGGGGAGCTCCACAGAAGCCTCCAAAGACTCCCCAAGCTTCTGATCTAAAAATAGTGATCAGAAACCACTTCTGGTTTGCTGTTGTGAAACTGGGAATGGTTTCTGATGCTATTTTTGTTACTCAGAGGCTTGCGGAGCCCTACAGAGGCCCTACCCCCACCAACACCTAGGCGGTTCTCACCTCCCATACAGGACTTTGGGAACTACTTTATTTTTCCCTGTTTTCTCTGGGTAATTCTGTGATTCCTAGCAACGTGGGTATTTTTGCTGCATCTTTCTACCAAAGAGTGTTTCACAGACCCTGCTTTGGGTTGCAAGCCTTCCTTTGCATCTCACCTTCTCGGGACTGTTTGAGTTAGGGATCAGTCAGCTGATTTGCTCTGGTTCCTGCTGGCTGTTCTCCTGGTGCAGAAAAGGTAGAGATCAAATAACAAGATGACATTATTCTGGCCAAGGAAGATGCTCGCTCCTTTGGCCATCCAGGAGAGAGCCCATCAGCCGTAGGCTGCAAGGAGAAAAGGCTCGTGGTTTCCATCTCCAAAATAAAATAAGAATAGTCTAAAAATGGGAAGGAGTTTATGTCGATAAATTCAGTGTCTCATCTAAACTGTGTTACAGAAGTTTCCAAATTCTACTGCAGCCACTCTGAGTTAGAACTCATGCATATGATTCTGCAGCAACTCTTTGCCATCTTCTGGTGGACAGTGTTATTGCAAGAATCCTTGTTTATACCAAATTCAATTCCCCTTAAGGGGTCTGCTTGTTCATTTTATTATGTTATCCCCTTTTTCTTCTACTGGACATTAAAAAAAAAACTCTTTACATTTTACCCTCAGTCTGCCTGGTTCCAGGTACAGGAAGTAGAGTGGATTGTCCCGTCTCCTTGCTTTGCAGGCACTGCTGTGAGAGTGATTCTGATAGAGACTCCTGAAGTGCAATATTGTTCTAGGGAGGGTTCGGCCCCTGAATAGGACGACGTCTGTCATGCCTAACTTTCATCCAGCACTTTCCTTGATGACCCACCCTCTGCAATATGATTGTATCTAGGTGGGACTTTGAAGTCAGACCCTGGCATTGGGATCCGGCTCATGAATGGTACAAGTAGCTGCAGTGGGAGAGTTGAAGTGTTCCATGATGGCCGGTGGGGCACCGTTTGCGATGATCACTGGGGTATCACAGAAGCTAGGATTGTATGCCAGCAGATGGGTTGCGGAGAAGCAAGATCAGCCACAAAGGGAGATCATTTTGGAAGAGGATTTGATCCCATCTGGCTGGATGAAGTCCACTGCACCGGAACTGAATCGGCCCTCAGTCAATGCCCAGCACATCCATGGGGAGAAAGTGACTGCGGCCATGAAGAAGATGCTGGTGTTGTTTGCTCAGGTAGGTTTCTGGCTCTAAAGCGATGGATTATCACTTAGCCAGATCAATCACTCTATAGCAGTGCTTCTAAAACGTATTCGCATCAGGACCTACCTTTAAGAAATGTTTCACTTTACCAGCCACCTAAGCCTTTGTGGCTCTAATGGAGATTGGACAGCCTTGAGATAGGAGAATGTTTAACGCATGATGCACATAGTCTAATCGACCCTGTCAGTTTTGCAAGCCACTCAAAATTGGGTTGTGCCCCAATGGTTGGGCACAGATCCACAGTTTGGGAAATACTTATCTTGAGTTATGGGTGGGTTCCCCCCCCAATTTCCTGATTTCCCTGACTCCAGGGATAGGGGGGTTGGATCCAATATAACTGCCAGATCCACACTCCAACCTGGCGGTATGGCCAGCAGTGCTGGGCTGGTGCTGCTCCCTCTTTCTGCCTAGCTCCTGTGGGGCTGATGTGAATCCTGGCTCAGCACGGAGCTTGGATTGTGCTGCCCTTCTCTGTCTTTACTCTTTTCCAGACAATCAGCTGAGTTCCTCTCCTTGGTCTCTCTGGGTTCCTGCCCTAAGCGTCTTGCTGGCAACAGCCCTTTTAGGGATCGGAGGCAGTATTTGGTATCTCAGATCGAAATGGAAAGGTAGTGTGATGGTTGGCCCGTTGAAAACTTTTTTTGTTACAATGCATTGTGTAGAAATTACAGTCCTACGTGGTTATGGTGCCTGATGACCCATAGTGGTAACAAGTGGAACTGCACCATGTTAGAGCCCACTTGCACCTCGCAACCACTCTTTGTTCGGAGCTTTTCCACAAAGGGCAGCAATGATTGCAGATACGTTCCACATTCTGGACACCAGCAGTCTATTGTTGCAAAATCTGGATTCTCTTTTCCACTGCAAAAAAGTCTGAGATTTTCAGTGCTCCTTCCCCCACCAAGGGGGACTGATATTCAATCTTAATAATGCCCTTTGCCTTGGAAGCCAATGTCTTCTCTGCGTGAAGTAATGCATTTGAGCAACTGTCATTTTGGATGCAAAGGCATTCCTTGAGATATTCTTAAGCATATGCTTTGAATGCCTTGATTCAAAATAAATGAACACTTGCTGCCCATTGGTCCATTCAGCTAAAAGCATCCAGCACTCTTCCTTACAGAACATGGAATTTTTGTGTCCCACCCATTATAACAGTTATTCCTAAACCAGAAGGAGACCAGGCAATAATTTGCAGATCAATCCAAACACCTATTAACGATGGCAGAGTATGTGTTCCATGGTTGCAAATGACGTGGCACTGCTGTAAATGGCTTGCCTCTGCCAAGTGTAGAGGAACCACCAAAGGAAAAGGCCTGTGGCCCCCCAGGCAGCCCATCGAGGGCCCATTGGAGCAGTTAAAGTGGCAGTAAAGGCAGGCCATGGGAGGTTCAGGGGATGAACCAGGGGCAGTTCAGAGAGGTGAGTGGGTGGATGGCAGAGGCAGCAGCATGTGCCCAGTCCTGTTCCCCTTTCCCAGCCAGGCCCCCCTTCCTCTCCATGGACTTCCACCAGCCACCTAGCTGGCATAGGTCAGAGGAGACTCAGAGGCAGCCAAGGTCTGCCATCGCAAATACGATTATTCCCTCCCAGCCTTACATACACTCTAGCATTATTCAACATGGTGTTTTCATGCATTGGGACGTTTGTGATGGAATTACTGGTAGATTACCCCTTATCCAGACATCCAAAATCTGGGCTATTCTGAAATCCAGGCTTTTGTCCAAGGTGTCTTTTAAAATTTCTATAGTGTGAACATTAAAAAGGAAACAGGTGTGTTCATTTCCATGTACTGTGCAGGTCAGACTGTAAGTTCTATTCTCTGCTGTGTGGTATGTACATGTACAGACATGGTTGAAAAATGCCAGAGGCCATGAACTACCTGTAGCAGTGAAAAGAGCAAAAGGAAGCATTTTTCATTACATGTATGTATTTCAAAATCCAGGCACCTTCCAAGCAGTCTGAATCAAGGATACTCAACCAGTAATATACGGAAACATGACTGGCCAAAGGGAAACTTCAGATTGAAAATTGTTTTAAAAAACTAAAGAAGCGGGGCTTTCACCTGAGAGCCTGTTTTGAACATTTGAGATGATATTGGAAGAGGGAAAAGTAATGTCAACAATATATCAAATATCATCACAGTCCCATTGTGCATCAGAGTTGATTAAGTGGTTCATGGTTCACTGGGGGACAATGTTGGACATAATACCAAAGTGGTGGAGTTATAGCTGGGGAAAGGAGAAATATTTACAGCTGATTTTGAATGAATGGAAAAACTGTATTAAAGGTACAACCCTAAACATACTTACGTAGGAATGAACCCAACTTAAAACATTGGGACTTACACATACCGTGGCTTATGATGAAGGTTCATAGCCCAATCATATTTGTCCACAGGGATGGCTTATGGCATGGTCTTCCTGCTCCCATGGACTTTTTTCCATAGCCTGTATGAACAGGTGGAACCTTCACAGCCATGTTTTCCCATCCACCAATTTCACTCAGTGTAGAGCCACTGAAGAAGAAAAAGGCCCTTTAAATTAAACAAACCAGTCCCATTAATTAACAGTTACGTTTTCAGAAAAGCTTCTCTTACCTTTGCAACATGGCAGTAGGCACTCTCCAGGGGTTTAGAGCAGATTAGTATCAATTAGCTCTGAAATAAGACTGCCTCCGTTCGCCCTGGAATTTGGGAATTGTTCAAAGTGATTAATTAATTCCCAAATTCCAGGGCAAATGGAGGCGGTCTTATTTCAGAGCTAATTGATACTAATTTGCCAATTTTTCGCCCTGCTTCAAAAAACACTGCCTCTAACAAAAGGGACGTGTTGGTATTTTAATGGATTTTATTAAACAATTTCTTTACAAATTGAAACCTTGCAGAATAAAAGTCACCATCTGTACTTATGCTTTTTGCTTCACAAATAATCATCTAAGATTAATTTTATTTGGGTTTATTCCCCTAATGTCCCCATTTTTTGCAGGGAGCAGAGAATGTGATGTACCCTTGGAAACCATGAAAATAATTGATGTAAGGACATTTCCTGTCTTTCCCTGGGTTATCTAGTGCAGGGGTTCTCAAACTGATAGGCCACAACCAACCAGCCTGGGAAGCTCTGCCTCTGGCCCCTTCAGGAACGAGGAAGGGGTGAAGGAAGAAACACCATCCCCAAGATTGCGCTGTGCCAAGGACAAGGAGTTTTTTTCTATGTTCCTAAAGTGAATCGTGGTCTCTGGAGAGAGGGAGAGAGAGTGTCACGGAGCTCTCTGCAGGGTTCCCCAAGCCTCCAAATGTGTGAAAATCATGATTGAAAACCACTTCCAGCTTTCAATCATGAAACCGGAAGTGGGTCCCAATTGCAATGTTGACACATTTGGAGGCTTGGGGAATTATCCTTGCAGCCCAATCGAGGCCTGCCCAGGAACACAGCGGTAGCCAGGCAGCTATCGCTGCATCCTACGGAAGCCAGGCAGCCTCAGGAGGCTCCGTGGTAAGGACGACGGGCGGGTGATGGACCTACTTGCTCTTGCGCTGGCTTTTTAGCTGGCACAGAAGCAGGGGCCTCCACATAAGGCCACATGGCCTTACTTGGAGGTTGGGAATCAGTGGTGAGAGTTGCCGCCAGTCCTGCTCCTGCTCCACCCCTCCCCTTGCCCAGGAACGCCCTCCTGTCCAGAATGGTTACATCACTGGCAAATGGGGCTCCCTTCAGGGCACCTGTGGCCGCGGTTGCCATGGCATTGCCCCAGCGCTAACAGTAATTGCTTACAGCAGCATGGGAGGCGCTTTATGACATTTGCCCAGGTAAGCATACCTGACATATAAAAAATAAAAATATAGATAAAAGATTACACTACAATAAAATAACAGTTGCTATCACACATCTGTACAACTCACCCAAACCATACGGGAGGAACTCTTAAATTGGAGCAGAGTCTGGAGCTAGAACTTGTGATATCTGGATTTAATGCAGATAATTTCCTGTGCCTTTGTATGCTTTAAATTAATATACGTGGCTACCTTTTTGGTCAAGGCCTTATCTACTCCTCTCAGCATATAGCAGACTTTGTCCTTGTTCGGCCAGCCCAGGTGAATGGTAAGGAGGATTGGATTTAACAGAAGTAAACCAATATCCTGATAGCAGGTGCACTGAAATAACATATGTTGGAGCAATTTAGTAACACCTGTGTGATATGCACAAGCTCTCTCCTCACTTGTTGATCTGTTGAACCTAGTGGACCAAATGTGAGAGGGGAAGGCATTACATCTGGCCAACGTAAAGGCATGCCGTCCTTGGGGACAATCCAAAAAGTAGAAATATTCTTGCCTCTTATTGAATGTAAGTGGGAGCTGGAGGTGTAGAGGAGAGCAAACCTTATGGGCAGCTTCATACAAGGCTTGTTTCAATAGAAAGAACCTGAATTTTCAGAGTTCTAAATGCCTGGGCCTGAGGAAGAGAACCCAAGAGACCCACCAAAAGCCCCATTGTCTGAATTTTCCTAATGAATAGTGACAGCCTTGGGAAAAACAGAGAGTCAGATAAAATGCCCTTAAACGCGTCATCCTGATCTGAATGAAAGCATACTCTCAACCAAAACTTTGAAAATCTTATCCACGCCAAGGTCTCCTATCTTTGCTGGCCTGCTTCTGAGCAGAGGGTTGCATAAGACACACAGTGTGGGAGACCAAATATTTTATATAGAATACCGCCTGGACCCTCTCCACCAAGGTATTACAACAGGTATAAAATGAGAGATGAAAAAGAGATCCAGAATTGCAGGAAGCCCGACGTCCTTTGCTAAAGATGTATACATATCCGAAGGACAAGAGAGGGGGTGGCTGTCATGTGGGATTGTTTTCTCAATATTCTGCTCCCTTCATTGTTTCCTCTGCAACTTGTTCAATGTGGTTTGTGTTTTCCTCCTAGAGCGAAATGTAATCTGCTGTTCCCAAACTGTGAGCTCTGGTGGACCATCGCCATGAAGTCTCTCAGACGCCTTCTGGATGATGAACTGATGGGTGCTCAGCTGAGGAAATCAGTTTAATCATTCATTATATTATTAATAATAATCATTAATATAATTAATAATTAGCTAATTAATTGATAATTTATCTGGGCTTCTGCAGTGGGCAGTTTTTTGAAGGGCATATCCTAAAGATTATAACAGAGTGATGCTGGTTCAAGACATATCAGGCCATGCTACAGATTCAGGACATAACCTATATAATGTCCCCTCCAATCGGAAAGTTTGTCTTTGTCCGACCAGCCCAGATGAATGGTAAGGAGGATTGGATTTAACAGAAGAAAACAAATATCTGAGCTGGCAGACCCAAAGGTTACAAAGGAATTCAGTTATCTGCAACTAGCGAAGCAAACCATCATTGCCCATCTATAAGGAATCTCTACATTTTTTACATAAAGCTTGTTTGTGTGTCTGTATCTGAATTACTGAAACAAAAGACTATCTTTGGAACAGTCTCTGGGTATTCCATTAACTGGGCTACATCCAGTGGTGTCATTCAAATGACATCATTGGCTACATCAGAAGGGATGCCACTGACTCTGGGGGCTGAACCCCGACTCCAGTAATGCCTTGAGTGTGCCGACAGGATTCATCGATCTTCAGCTCAGTGCAGAAGTCATTGCCAAAGCAGTCCTAAGAGGGATCTGAAAGTGGTTGTTACACAGTGTTACATATGTAGCAAAATACAGTGTCCAGCCTTTGGCCAATTCTGAATTTGATCCATCTCCCATCTCCCAGGCTTCAGTAGCCCTTTCCTCCATTTCGCTCCCCAACCTTTGCCCACAGCATTGACCTCCAGGACTGCCCCATTAGGACAAGCCACAGCCTCAGGAATCAGACTGTGTTCACTCTTCTCCAAGCAAGGAACCTCCTGTCTCTGGCTGGATCAATGCTGTCGGCATTTCCTCTCGGAAGAGGACTGAGGGAGATGGCCGGGATCCTTATTCTCCTGGCTTGCCTTTGCAGTGGTGAAGCTTCTCATCTCTACTGTGCATTAACTACTGTGCGCTTTTGGCCCTCCCCTGCTATTCATGGCAAAAGCACACTACTTGGTTCATTCAGATCAGGCAGGTTTGGACTCACAACAAAACCTTCTGGTGCATCCCCAGTCCCTAACGGATGTTTTTTTTTCCTTTTCTGCACTCCAAGAACTCTGGAGCACGTCTTGTAGCCATACTTGGGACTTGCAAGGAGGAGGTGGTTTGGGGAAAAGGGCAGAAACTCCAGTTTCCCCATTCCTGAAATACTTCAGCTTCTCCTATAGCACTGCAAGGTGCAGTTTGGGACTGACTTCCAGTCTTAAACCTGAGTACGTTATTCTGCTGCACTGCAAGCAGGACATGCATGGAGAAGCATCCTTTTCCTTTCCCTCCTTCCTGGAACCTCACAGGGAGAGGTCTGTCTGAGGGGCATCACCCCCAACCCCCCAACACTCCGTCCAGGACATTGTCCAGTTGTTAGGCCTCAAACGGGCCAAATCCACATCTGCCATAATTCCATTCTTTCTCAGATTCCATTCACTCTCAGATTCTCTCAATGTTCTGGAGGCTCTGAAGGTCACCGAGAATATCTTGTTCAACTTATTTTTGCACTCTCTTTCAAAAACAAACGCAAACATTTTCTTGGAAGCCCCCTCTCATGTCTGGATTGATAGGCAAGGGCATGTTTTAGTTTCATACTAGAGCTGATTTGGAGGGGGGGGGGGAACAACAGTATTGCCCAGGAATGCAGGATAGGTATCTATCTATATCTATATCTATATATATAAAGAAGAGCGTGTGTGTGTGTGTGTGTGTGTGTGTGTGTGTTTCGCATAGGCTCCGCTATGCCTGGAGCGATCGGCACGAAACTTGGCACGTTTACACCTTGCGGCCTGGCGACAAACACTGGGGGGGGTCGGGCCCCTCTAGCGCCCCTGGGGGTGCGGGTACGTGGGGGTCCCCACTTGAAAATGGCCGAAAACGGCCGAAATTGGGGTCAAATTCATAGTTTCCGGGCTCGCCAGGATGAGCGGTGACGGTCCTGACGCCGTCGGAGTCTGGGTTTGGCCCCCCCTTGGCCTGGGGGGAGAGAAGGGGCGCGAGATAAAACGTCTGCCATGCCCCGCTGGAACGCCTGGACCGATCGACATGAAACTTGGCACGCATACCCCTTGCGGCCTGGCCACAAACACTGCAGGGGTCAGGGCCCCCTAGCGCCCCCAGGGCGGGGGTACACAGGGGTCACCATGTGATGATGGCCGAAAACAGCCGAAATCGGCATCAAGTCCATAGTTTCCAGGGTTGCCGGGCCAAACGGCGATGCTCCTGATGCCGGTGGCATCCGGGTTCGGCCCCCCCCCTCGGCATGGGGGGAAAGAAGGGGTGCAAAACAAAACATCCGCCATGCCGTGCTGGAACGCCTAGAGCAACGCTCATAAAACCCGGCACGTGCGTGCCTTGCAGCCTGGCGACAAACACTGCGGAGGTCAGGCCCCCCAGCATCCCCAGGGGTGGGGGTGTGCAGGGGGCCCCACGTGAAGATGGCCAACAATGGCCGAAATCGGCGTTGAGTCTGTAGTTTCCAGGGTCGCCGAGACAAGCGGTGACGCTCCCGAAACCGTTGGAGTCTGGGTTTGGCCCCCCCTCAGCATGGGAGGCAAGAAGGGGTGCAAAACAAAACGTCCGCCATGCCCTGCTGGAATGCTTGGAGCGATACGCACCAAACTCGACACGCGCGTGCCATGCAGCCTGGCGACAAACACTGCGGGGGGCGGGGGCCCCTAGCGCCCCTGGGGGGGAGGGTATGCAGGGGTCCCCACATGAAAATGGTCAAAAATGGCCAAAATCAGTGTCAAATCCGTAGTTTCCAGGGTCACTGAGATGAGTGGCGATGCTCCCGATGCCGTCGGTGTCTGGGTTTGGCCCCCCTCAACGTGGGGGGCGAGAAGGGGTGCGAAACACAACATCTGCCATGCCCCGCTGTGACGCCTGAACTGATTGGCACCAAACTCAGCATGCGGAAGCCTAGCAGCCTGGCACCCTGGTGGGTGGGCCCCCCTAGCACCACTGGGGGCAGCGGTACGCGGGGGGTCCCCGTGTGAAGACGGCTGAAAACGGCCAAAATTGGTGTCGAGTCCACAGTGCCCGGGGTCGCCGGGACGACCGGCAACGCTCCTGACGCCATTGGAGTCCGGGTTCGGGGCCCCTCAACGTGGGGGGCAAGAAGGGGTGCAAAACTCAATGTCCGCCATGCCCTGCTGGCATGTCTTAACCGATCGACACGAAACCTGGCACACATACACCTTGCAGCCTGGCGACAAACACTGCAGGGGGCAGACCCCTTTAGTGCCCCCGGGGGTGGGGGTACATGGGGATCTCTGCATGGTCGAAATTGGCCAAAATCAGCATCGAGTCCATAGTTTCCAGGGTTGCCAAGACAAGCGGCGACGCTCCCGACACAGTTGGAGTCCGGGTTCAGGCCCCCTCGGCGTGGGGGGCGAGAAGGGGTGTGAAACGAAATGTTCGCCATGCCGTGCTGGAACGCCTGGAGCGATGCGCACCAAACCTGGCACGCCTGTGCCTTGCGGCCTGGTGACAAACACTGCGGGGGTCAGGGCCCCCCAGTGACCCCGGGGGTGGGGGTACACACGGGGCCCTGCATAAATCGGTTGAAAGCAGCCATAGTCGGCGTTGAATCTGTAGTTTCCGGGCTTGCCGATGAGAGTGGCGATGCTCCCGATGCCCTGGGAATCCGGGTTCAGCTCCCCTCAGCATCCGCCATGCCCCAAACAAGATGTCCGCCATGCCCCACTGCGACGCCTGGAGTGATTGGCGCCAGACTCAGCACGCGCGTGCCTGGAGGCCTGGTGACAAACACTGTGAGGGTCAGGCCCCACTACCGCCCCCAGCGGTGGGGTGCCCGTGGGCCCCTGCATGAGAATGGTCAAAAACGGACAAAATCGGCATCAGACCCGTGATTTCCGGGGTCGCCGAGGCCTGAGGCAGGGGGCCGAGACAGGGGTCCTAAGTGAAGACGGCCAAAAACGGGTGAAATTGGCATGGAGTCCATAGTTTCCGGGGTTGCTGAGGTGACCGGTGATGCTCCTGACGCAGTTGGAGTCCGGGTTTGGCCCGCGTCGGCATGGGGGGCGAGAAGGGGTGCAAAACGCATAAACTCTGGAAGATCATTTTGTTACCCGGGCAACGCCGGGTAACAAAAAGCTAGTACGTATATAAAAAAGAGCATATGTATGTTCCACATAGGCTCCGCAACGCCTGGACCGATGCGCACCAATCTCGGCACAAGGGTGCCTTGGCCCCCCGAGACCGTCGCTGTGCGGTTTTGCAATGGATTGCACCCCCACGGGCGCAGGTACAAGCAAATTTGTGGTTCTCTGTGGGTGGCTATGGGCTGAGCCACTGCATTCCGAGGCTCTAATGATGTCATGATGAGATGCAAAGTAAATGCAAATGACATGTGGAATCTTCAGGCAGCAACTGAACTCTTTACAGTTGAAGACAAACAGCAGCAAACAGATTTCCCGCAGGCAAACCGATACAGGGCCAGGGAAATGTGTTCTGTGGACATGTGGGCGGTCCCTGCTTGGCAGTGGATAGTTGGCACAAGGTGCTGTGGCTTTTGCTCTCTCTCTGAATGTTTACTTTCACTGTGAAATGTAAGGCAATTGGGCAGGTGTAACCAGAGGCTACAAAGATGAAACAACAGTGTACACAGTAAACACCTGAGGGAAAAAAAACACGACTTGCAATGCTACGTCACAGAGCTGCTACATCTAGAGCAACAGAAACAGTACAGCAGCGTCACAAACGACTACAGGAGATGAAACAGAGGGCTACTACATCTAGAGCAACAGAAACAGTACAGCAGCAGGGATGGGACATAGAAACACCCGGGCACACATGTGAGTGGGGGGGTCAGGGATGGGACATAGAAACACCCGGGCACACATGTGAGTGGGGGGCAGGGAGGGGACATATAAACAGGCCATCTGTATGCCTGGTGAGTGGGGGGGGCGGTCAGTGATGGGACATATAAACACCCGGGCAAACCCGGATACATAAAAGCTAGTCTATATATATATAAAAGAGCGTATGTATGTATGTATGTATGTATGTATGTATGTATGTATGTATGTATGTATGTATGTTCCACCAAGGCTCCGCAATGCCTGGACCGATTCGCGCCAAACTTGGCACAAGGGTGCCTTGCCCCCCCCCAAGACCATCGCTGCGTGGTTTTGGAACGGATTGCGCCCCCACAGGTGCGGGTACAAGCAAATTTGTGGTTCTCTATGGGTGGCTATGGGCTGAGCCGCAGCAATCCGAGGCTCTGATGATGTCATGATGAGATGCAAAGTAAATGCAAATGACATGCGGAATCTTCAGGCAGCAACTGAACTCTTTACAGTTGAAGACAAACAGCAGCAAACAGATTTCCCGCAGGCAAACCGATACAGGGCCAGGGAAATGTGTTCTGTGGACATGTGGGCGGTCCCTGCTTGGCAGTGGACAGTTGGCACAAGGTGCTGTGGCTTTTGCTCTCTCTCTGAAAGTTTACTTTCACTGTGTAATGTAAGGCAATTGGGCAGGTGCAACCAAAGGCTACAAAGATGAAACAACAGTGTACATAGGAAATACCTGAGGAAAAAAAATTACGACTTGCAACGCTACGTCACAGAGCTGCTACATCTAGAAACAACAGAAACAGTACAGCAGCATGACAAAAGACTACACGATAAGAGAGACAGAGCTGCTACATCTATAGCAACACGAACAATACAGCAGCGTCACAAACGACTACAGGATATGAAAGAGAGGGCTACTACATCTAGAGCAACAGAAACAGTACAGCAGCAGGGATGGGACATAGAAACACCCGGGCACACATGTGAGTGGGGGGTCAGGGATGGGACATAGAAACACCCGGGCACACATGTGAGTGGGGGGAGGTCAGTGATGGGACATATAAACACCCAGGCACACATGTGAGTGGGGGGGGTCAGGGATGGGACATATAAACACTCGGGCACACATGTGAGTGGGGGGTCAGGGATGGGACATAAACACCCGGGCACACATGTGAGTGGGGGGGTCAGGGATGGGACATAAAAACACCCAGGCACACATGTGAGTGGGGGGCCAGAAGGGGTGTGAAACAAAACATCCGCCAGGCCGTGCTGGAACGCCTGGACCGATCGACACAAAACTTGGCACGCATACACCTTGCGGCCTGGCGACAAACACTGCGGGTTTCAGACCCCCCCTAGCACCCCTGGGGGTGGGGGTACGTGGGGATCCTAACGTGAAAATGGTAGAAAATGACCTAAATTGGCGTTGAATCCGCAGCTTCCGGGGTCGCCGGGGCGAGCGGCGATGCTCCCGACACCGTTGGAGTCCGGGTTCGCCCCCCTCAGTGTGGGGGGCGAGAAGGGGTGCAAAACAAAACATCCACCATGCCCTGCTGGAACGCTTGGAGCGACGCACACCAACCTCAGCACGCGCGTGCCTTGCGGCCTGGCAACAAACAGTGTGGGGGTCAGCCCCCCTAGCAGCCCTGGGAGTGGGGGTGCCCTGGGGCCCCGGTATGAAAACGTCGAAAACGGACGAAATCGTCGTCGGTTCTGTAGTTTCTGGGGTCTGCGAAGCGAGTGACAACGCTCCCAACAGTGTGGGAGTTCGGGTTTGCCCCCCTTCAACATGGGGGGGGGCAGGAAGGGGTACAAAACAAGATGTCCACCATGCCCCACTGCAACGCCTGGAGCGATTGGTGCCAGACTCGGCATGCATATGCCTTGCGGCCTGGCCACAAACACTGTGGGGGTCGGGGGCCCCTAGCACCCTCGGGGGCAGGGGTGCGCAGGGGGTCCCATGTGAAGATGGCCAAAATGGCCAAAATCAGTGTCGAGGCCATAGTTTTCGGGGTCGCCGAGACGAGCGGCGACACTCCCGAAACAGTTGGAGTCTGGGTTCGGGCCCCCCTTAGCATGGGGGGTGAGAAGGGATACCAAACAAAAGGTCCGCCATGCCATGCTGGAACGCCTGGAGCAATGCGCACCAAACCCGGCAAGCGCGTGCCTTGCGGCGTAGCGACAAACACTATGGGGGTCAGGCCCCCCAGCGCTCCCAGGGGTGGGGGTGTGCAGGGGGCCCCACATGAAAACGGCCAATATCGGCATCGAACCCATAGTTTCCGGGGTCGCTGGGATGAGTGGCAACGCTCCCAATGGCGTTGGAGTCCGGGTTCAGCCCTCCCCTTGGCGTGGGAGGCCAGAAGGAGTGCGAGACAAAACGCCCTCCATGCCCTGCTGGAACGCCAGGAGCGATGCGCACCAAACCCGGAACACACATGCCTTGCGGCCTGGCGACAAGCACTGCAGGGGTCAGGACCCCCTAGCGCCCCTGAGGTGGGGGTGCGTGGGGGGTCCCATGTGCAAACAGTTGAAAACGGACGAAATCGGTGTTGAGTCCGTAGTTTCCGGGGTTGCCGAGACGAGCGGTGATGCTCCCAATGCCGTGGGAGTTTGGGTTCAGCCCCCCCCTCGGCATAGGGGGTGAGAAGGGGTGTGAAACCAGAGGTTCGCCATGCCCACTGCAATGCCTGGAGTGATTGAAGCCAGACTTTGCACGTGCGTGCCTTGCGTCCTGGTGACAAATACTGCGGGGGTCAGGCCCCCCTAGGGCCCCCAGGGGTGAGAGTGCGTGGCCCCCCATGCACTCTCACCCCCGGGGGCCCCATGTGAAAATGGTCAAAACCAGCCAAAATCGGCTGCAGAACCGTAGTTTCCGGGGTCACTGAGGTGAGCGGCAACGCTCCCGATGGAGTTGGAGTCCGGGTTTGGCCCCCGTCAGCATGGGGGGTGAGAAGGGGTGCAAAACTCATAAACTCTGGAAGATCATTTTGTTACCCGGGCAACGCCGGGTAACAAAAAGCTAGTACTGAATAAATGGTGACATTAGCACCTACTTCCAGATAAAACAAAATATATGAAGCACATGCTTAGTAATCTCTCTTTCTGAGCTGATCCTTGCTGTTCAGCTCAGGCCTCAGAATAATTATGTAGCATTTGGGAAAGAAGATACAGCCCAGTAACCCAGAACTAGAGGCCAAGATAGAGAAGATCTCCACAGCCACCATGTCCTTTCCCTTGGTGCTCAGGTAAGGTGGAACAAAGGACAATCACACACTGCAAAACACCAGCATGCTGAAAAATGATGAATTTGGCTTCATTCAAACTGTCTGGCAACTTCTGGCAAAAAAAGCTACAGTAAAACTGAACGTAGCCAGAAGTCCCAGGTACCCCAGAATAGAATAAAACATCATGATGGAGCCTTCATTGCACTCCACCACTACTTCAGCCAGAGAATCCATGTCCAAATCTGGGAATGGAGGAGATGTGCAGAGCCACATAGCACAAATACTGGCTTGAATTAGGGAGCAACCAAGGATGATGTCGTTGGCCAGTCTTTCCCCCACCCATTTCCTCACCTGGGATCCTCTCTTGGTGGCCATGAAAGCCAGAACCACAGTGACGGTTTTTGCCAAGACAGAAGAAACAGCCACTGAGAAGACCAGAACAAAAGGCGTTTGTTCTAAGTAACAGGGCACTGCCTGAGGTTGACCCATGAATAGGAAAGAGCAGAGGAAGCAGCGCAATAAGGAAACATGCAGAATGTAAGTGAGATCTCAATTGTTAGCTCAAGTTGCTGGATGAGGCAGGATACAAAATGTCAAAATCCAAGGCCCCGATATGTCAACAAAGGGTGCAGTATTTGGGGTTCATCTTAAAAGAAGAACAGCGAAAACTTAGCCAGAATCGAGGTAGAAGCATATGTTGTTTAAAAATCTCCCCGAGCAAAGCGGCAGCTGAGAAGATTTCTCGGGATGGCAGAATTCTGCTAACTTTGGATTCCAGGATTTGCAGAACTGACAAAGCCACTTTATGAGTTGACACGGAGGCCCAAAGCAGCTCCGTTTAAGTGGACCACTGAGGCAGATGAGGGGTTTCAGGCCATCAAGCAAGCATTACAGAGGGCTCCAGCATTAGGCATACCAGATGCAGACAAGCCATTCATCCTTTCGTGGCTGAAAAACAAGGGATCGCAGAAGGGGTCCTAACACAGCCTATGGGGTCATGGGTAAAACCAATATTTGCTGGTAATAGTGTGCACCCTTAACAGGCTGGGTAAAGGCCTACCCTACTAAGACTGAAAACAGCAAAGGAAGCCAGTGCGAAAGGGGAGAAGATGAATTCCAGTATTAAAAGACACCTCCTTAAATTAATAATGGAATCAGGAACACAGAATTGGGAGGAGTTGCTACCCATAGCCTTATGAAGGGTACAAAATGCACCAAAAAGGGAGTTGGATGTAGCCCCTGTGAGCTGTTGTTTAAAAGGCCCCCGCCCATCCTTAAACCTCTCTTGCCCTATTTGCAAAAAAAGAAATGCCCGTCTGCATGAAGAATGCGGTTTTGGGGGTAACTCAATCTGGCTGGATTGAACAGGACATTGGCAAAATTAAGCAAGCTGTACATGTCCTTACTGCTGTTTCAAATAATAAAAGTTATGACCCTTTTCAGTGGTTGTGGGATTGGTTGCCAGGATGGGTAAAACAGTTCTTCTTGGGACTAATCTGCATTTTTGCTACTCTGTTATTAGCTTGCTGCACAATACAATGTGCTCCTGCGCTATGATGCTCTCTTTGTGTTCCAGGATCTCCCCCTGCCATGAATTGGGAACAAATGCTGTGGTTGGTGCAACACAGTAATTCTTCAGGCTTTCAGCCAGAAAGGGGGGAATGAGAGCGGCGCTTTTATGCTTCTGTGTATTAGGATTAAAGAAATGTGCTCTGTGTATGCTCAGGAACTTTGTCCCTTGTCCTTTGTCACCCCTCCTCCTTTCCTCCAGTGAGCTTTGCACAGAAGAGTGGAACTCTTGCAAGAGGAAGTTAACTTATAACCACATGCCTAGCTAGAACTGGTCAGGACTTTGCTGAAGCAGTAAACATGTGTATTACCAAATGCTACAGTTGCAAATAGTTCCTGTATTTTGCTAAACGCTGAACTGTTCTGTACTTTGCTAAATGTGGTAAATACTAAGAAAACTTTTACACCAGAAAGGTGTAGCTCCAGGGGGTTCAACCCTTCTAAAAATGTAGAACCAACCCGAATAGAGTGTGTCTGTGTCTTTGAGAAAAGATTCCACACAGCGGCCCAGCAATGCGCAGCTGAAATAAACTGCTTGACTTTTGCTTAAAAGAACTGAGTCTGGTTTTAATGGAACGTGCCTCACAAAAGGGATACAAAAGAAGAGTCTCAGACCCGAGCTATCAGACATTTGACCTCCTGAGCTCCCTACTACACCCTTCTTAAAGTGCAAAACAATGGCAACGTTCATTCAGAGCAGAGGTGAGCAAACAAAGGCCTTGAAGTTCAGAAAAGAAGCTTTGGTTAAGAGCTTACCACACAAAAGATCCCATACAATTCTATGGAGGAAAAGTGATCAAAATCTGAGTCAGCAACTGACTTCCAGAACTAAGAAAGGAAGGAAAGCAGAGGTGGATCTACAGGGAGGGCAAATCTCTAAGTGTTGCAAGAAGCCTTACCCTGTCATGTAAATCCCTCCTCTCCCTTGCTGCTGTAGCCAGTAAGCAACACCAAGATGTTGCTTTTCCCTGTGAGGATTGGCTACAACGGTGCAGGAGAGTGATTTCCACTGCAAGGTAAGGCTTCTTGCAAAACTTAGAGCTTTGCCCTCCCTTAGGTCTGCCTCTGGAGGAAAGTTTGCAAATATTTTGGTTGCATTTCCTTTCAGATAATCATTTTTTTAAAAAAGCTTCTTCCTAATTCCTCCTTATTAGATGACCCTTGCTGTTCAGTTCAGGTTTCATGATGACTATGTAGCATTTGGGGAAAAAGATACAACCCAGCAGCCCAGCACTAGAGGCCAAAATAGAAAAGATCTCCACAGCCACCATGGACTTTCCCTTGGTGCTCAGGTAAGATGGGATGAAGGACAACCAAACACTGCAAAAGACCAACATGCTGAAAGTGATGAACTTGGCTTCATTGAAACTGTCTGGCAACTTCCTGGCTAGGAAAGCCACCGTGAAGCTGACCATAGCCAGAAATCCCAGGTAGCCCAGAACACAATAAAACAGAGTGATGGAGCCTTCATTGCATTCTACTATGATCTTCTCAGCCAGAGAGTCCATGTCCAAATGTGGGAACGGAGGAGCCGTTCCTAGCCACACAGCACAAATACAGGCTTGAACCAGGGAGCAACTAAGGACAATGGAGTTTGCCAGTCTCTTTCCCACCCATTTCCTCATCCTGGATCCTGGCTTGGTGGCCATGAAAGCCAGAACCACAGTGACAGTTTTTGCCAAGACACAAGAAACAGCCACTGTGAAGACCAGACCAAAAGATGTTTGCCGTAAATAACAGGTCGCTGCCTGAGGCTGGCCAATGAACAGCAAGGAGCAGAGGAAGCAGAGCAATAAGGAGACAAGGAGAGAGTAGGTGAGGTCTCGATTGTTGGCTTTGACAATGGGAGTGTTCTGGTTCTTGATGAAGATTTTGAGCACTGATGCTGTGACCAGAGAAAAAGACAGTGCTAAGACACTTAATCCAATTCCCAAAGGCTCTGTGAAGGAGAGAAAATTGAGGTCCTTGGGGAGACATTGATCACGATTCTTGTTAGGAAATTGACCTTCTGGACATGTGAAACAGTCATCCATGTCTGAAAACAAAAGTAGAACAAGTGGAATGTTAATGTACCATGACATTATTTCACTTTATTTTCCTATAACAGGGATACTTTCATCTTTCATTAATGGAATTTATCCCTTCCTTAGAATGCCATCCTAAGTTGGAGTTAGGCGGGCACATTAGCCCCAGCACAGTTTGCACCGCAAAGAATGTTCGGACCACTCTGAGTCAGAGAGGATAGCACACATCTCTCTGTCTCTGTCTGTCTGTCTGTCTGTCTGTCTCTCTCTCTCTCTCTCTCTCTCTCTCTCTCCCTGATATCGGGTGGGTCGCTGAAAGCTGGGAGCAGCCATTTTGGAAGCTGCAGACCTTCCTTTTGCTAGAATTCCTTTTGTGAGTGTCAACCGTTTTAATTTTCAAGTGAGCTTTTTTTAAAAAGTATGTTTTTAGTCCAATGCTGTTAAATAATATTTTGACCTAATCTTGCTTTCTTTTCTTTTAATAGTAGTGTAGTTGCTGCACTCCAAGAATGCCAGCTTGCATTCCAGGATTATCATTTGATTATGTCACAATGACAGCACTTTGTACTTAAATCAAATCAAAAATACCTTTATTGGCATATGAATCACACAACAATTAACAACAATAAAACAGCATAAGATAATGGTAAAAAGGGCAAACACTCAACAAGATTCTTCAATAGTGGGGGAATACCTGAGAACTCATGCAGAATTAGACTTAACAATACTAGCAATAAACATGGCTAACTGATTAATGAAATGAGGATCTTCTGAAGCAAAAAGGGCTTTTAAAATCTCAGGATCAGACCCATGGTTACATCTCTGGAGAAGAGGGTTAAGGAATTTCTCTCTAGCCTCTTTCTGGAGGGGGCAATGTAAAAGAAGATGATCAATTGTCACACGGACAGAGTCTGTCTAGATAAGGAATACCGGTAAATCTACTCCAAAGCACTGCAGATGGAATGACATTACAGCGGGCTAATGAGAGAGCCCTTCTAGTGTTAGGACACTCCAAGGTATAAAAGAAACCAGATAATTTGCCAATGGAGACAGGAATATTGAGCGATAAGGGAGAGCAACATTTATTGGCCTCTGATAAAAGGTTTTGGGCATGAATGTCCAAAAGCCTCCTTTTGATCATTCTAGATGCCTCAGCCTGGGAGAGCAAACCAATAAGGTCCGATCTAATGCCAAGCACTTTGTACTTGATGTCATTCCAGCCATGACATCACTTCTGGCAGGGAACTTGTTGAAACTGATGGGAGGAAACTGTCATGTCATCTTTATCTTCTGATTTGGAAAGTGACCCAGAAGTGTCATAAACTGTAAAGTGACTCAGGGTGCAATCCTCACCTGGAGTTTAGGCCAGCACAGTTTGGCTGGCACAAGGGCCACCATAAAGTACGTTTGGGCCACTCTGGGAGTCAGAGAGGCCAGCACACAGATATGCGCCATCCTCCCTGACTCCGAGAGTGGTCCAAACATCTTTATGGTGTCCCTTGTGCCGACCAAACTTGGCTGGCCTAACTGTGCTGGCCTACCTCGGGGTCAGCATTGCATCCTCATAGTCATTGGGGCTCAGCTTTCAGTTAATCGCCTCTGTTAAAGTCTCATTACACTTTTTCTCTTTTGAAGAATGGAATGGGAAAAATGGAAGTGAATGAAAGCTATCATAAAGTGCATGGTCCATAACACACCTACTTCTGCACACCTGCTTGGGAGAAAGCCCCACTGAAGACAGTGGACTTATGAAAAACAAGTTTGAATAGGATTGTGTTTGTATTTTGTACCGTTCTGGTCTGAAATCTTCCCTTCTGCACACAGCTGACAATCATAGCAACAAAATGGCTTTCCTTCCTTTTTGCTTCTGCTGTAGCCTGGGGAGCACTTCTTGTTGCACACAGCAATGGGCAGCTCCTGGGAGGGGTGGGGGAGGAGAGAATATATGTAAATCCTCCATGTCAGTGTTATTCAAACTGTGGGTCGTGACCTGATGTCAGGTGGGTCTCAAGAAGTTGGGAGCAGACATCGTGGAAGCTGCAGACCTTACTCTTGCTATATTCCATTTGTGAGTGCTCAGTCTGAAGTTTCAAATGAGTTTTTAAAATTTCTTTTTAGTTCAGTGTTTTTACATCATATTTTGTCCTAATTTTGCTTTCTGTCAAAGTTGTTTTATGGTTGTGCATTTACTTTAGACCAACAATGCCAGTTTGCGTTCTAGGAGTGTCATTTGATTATGTCACCCTGACAGCACTTTCTGCTTGATGATGGTCCTTCCGGCTGGGACAAGACTTGCAGGTTAAATACATCACTTCTGGTGGGTCCCAACACGTTCTAAAAAATGGGTCCTGGTCTAAAATGTTTGAGAACTGCTGTTCTATGTAGTAAACAATGTTCCATCTTCATGTAAGGTCAAAGTTGTTTCTCCTTGGTGGGAGAGGGGATGGATTCTAACTGAATTGGAGGGATCACAGATGAATGGGTTTCACGACATGTGAACAGAGCTTTAAAAATATAATCTCAGTACTTCCATGGCTGGTTTGAAATGATGCAGAACCATTTCCAAAACAAATCCTTCTGAATATACTGATCTTTGTTTGTTTGTTTGTTTGTTTGTTCATACAAGCCACTCTGTAGAGTGGCCCTTTTGTTCCAAGTTCCTAAGCTTCCATGTGTCTCAAATTCCAGACAGAAAACCTCTTCTTTTATACACTTTTAAAAAGGCAGCACCATGTCTTTCTCATGCTGCAAATAGTTTGATAGTTCTGCATATTTATCAGCTCAGCAACGATGAGATGGACGACAGATGTACATTGTATTTCATTCATATGGGATGACGTAGTTTTAATACTGAAACATTTCATTTCGGCTTTTGATTCTGGACCCAAATGTCAGAGCCTACCTGATTAAAGGTGCTGTGCCATGTGATGGCCTCCTCATGAATGGTGAACTCTTTGTCAGGAAGAGCCTGTGGATCCATCATTCCCACTTTCACCCTTAAGAAGGACTGGTTTGGGAAAGTCACCCAGTTGATCAGGTCAAATCCACCTGCTAATTCGCCTTCCTCATTGAAGGACACCGAGTCTCCAGCACTGTTGTTAAATGAGATGCTTCTCAGGAAAGGGTGAAGCTAGATTGAAAGAGGTCAAGGAAGACAATTCTTCTCGGACGTGCTTGATTAAGAGCGTAATTCTAACCTGCACTGGAACAGGCAGGCCGGCTGGCCTGCAATATATCTCTTGCGTCTCGGTAGGCCACTGGAGCCTTCACGGGGCAAGGGCATGTTTGTCCCCTTGCCCAGGGGTAAGCTCCAGTCTGGCTGATGGGGCTCCTCTTATCTGTGCCTTCAAATCCAATGAGCTGCAGCAGCCTGAATTGGGGTCACCTGGCCCAGGGATGGGGAGATGAAGGCAGCCTAACACCTGCATCCAAACCCCTCCCCCTTCCTGGACTGATCCGCCCATGGAATGCCATCCTCCCTCCCTGTTTCACCCTCCGTCCCGCCTAGATACCTGAAACTGTGGATACTTGAGTCGCCTTTTAAGGACAGGGAAACACCACTGTTTTTGCAGCCAAAAGGTTTAAAATTGGACATTTGTTTAACAGGCGTTCTAGTAGCCATGGCATCCTTGGGTAACAGAAACAGTGGATACTGTGGCACACATGTACCTATGTCTTCTTTTGCTTTATTTAGAGCACAATTCGAACCTGGAGTGAGGCCCGCAAAGCTTGGCTGGCACAAGGGACACCGTACAGTGTGTTTGGAACACTTTCGGAGTCAGGGAGGATGGTGCACCTCTGTGTGCTAGCCTCTCTGACTCTGAGAATGGTCCAAACATACTTTACGGTGTCCCTTGTGTTGGACAAACTTCATTGGCCTATCTTGTGCTCTAATTTCTTTTAGAAGTGCATTTATCTGAATCCAACATAACTTTATCTCAATGAAAAAGGGAGCTGGAAACATTACCTGTGAACCTGGAAGATTTGGAGAAAACAGCCTACATTTGTCCTCCATGGACCTAAGCTTGGGCCTGAATGAGGACATCTTCTGCAATGCATGTGCTACAGCGTGGACCGCATTGTAGATGCTGTAGCTGTGGCCAGTCATGCTCATTTCAAAAAGGGTCCCTGGGACATTCTGCAACCTCTCCTGTCCAGTGCAAGTGTCACCCTTCTCCTTGCCCTCCTCAGAATCAGAACATGAGGAATCAAATGCATGCTCCCAGATGATCCTGATAAAATCATCTCCTTTTTGTTTTGCAGGATGTTGTAGAAAGATTGATTTTTGCTAAGGATTATGGGACTGGGAGAAGCTGAACCAGAGCAAAGTGGAAAACCGCTGTAACCTGCTGACCCCTGCATGACACGCTGACCCACGAAACAAGGAGATCGGGATCGGAAACGAAGCAGCCTGCGCTAACAAGGAAGGAAGATAGCAAAAGCCGCGAAATCGTTAAGCTTGTTAAGCCGGTTAACTTTTGTTAAACTTGTTAAGCCTGTTAACTCTGTTAAGCTTGTTTACCGAAACTTGCTGAGTTATTAATTAGTGCAAATTGCCGAGTTGTTGATTAATGGCATATGCTCTGTAAACCCAAGCATAAATATGGGCTTGTGTGCAGCAATAAAGCAGAACTTTATAGATCACATTGGTCTGCGTGTTCTCCCTCGCTACGGTAGACGGCAATTGGTGACCCCGACGCGACCAGCGGACGGTGCGAGGTTAGCATCCCGGACGGGAGTGGATCGCTGCGGCCAAGAGCCAAAGGGTCCCCCGGATGCCCGAAGGAAGGCGGACGCCCGGAGAGAGGCGGGAAAAGAGACGTGGCCACGACTGACTGGTGAGTCAGGGAACATACTGATCGGCGAGTCAGAAAAGCGCTGACCGGCGAGTCAGGGAAAACGGGATGGGAATGACCGTATCGGTCTCGGAGCAAGCAGCGCTCCGGTTGTTGTGTGAATTGGCTCAGAAATATGACTGCAAACTGAAGGAAAAGGATGCCGCCGCTGTTTGTCAGTGGGCACGGCGAAGAGGTCATCTTAAGCAATTGAAAGATGTGTTTTGGAAACAGACTTGGAAAGACATTGGGGCAGATTTGTGGAACTCAGTGCAGAATGGGAATGCGGAGGCGCAGCGATTAGCCCCCATTTACGGGACAATGAATAGAGTTATGTCTGGGTTGCATGGAGAAGTGGAAGCTAAACGAGCGATGAGGCAGGCGTTGGGAATTGCTGATGACGGTGAGGAGGAGGGAAAGGATGCAGGATCGGCAGCGTCAGGGGTGCCATCTAAGGAGGTTGAAATGTATCCCCTTTCAGAAGCTGAGAAGGCGGCCTTGGGGGGTCCCACTGACAGCCTCCCTCCGTATACGAGCCCAATCCCTGAGGCAGCCCCTTTCACTAGCCCCACGGCCCCACATGACCCCGCCGATGTTCCCCTGCCCATGGATGAGGATATCCCAGACAAACTGTACCCCGATTTGTCAAGATGGAAGAAAAATAAAGAGGGAGCCTATGAAGTCCCACCAGGGGCGCGTCCCCCGCGAATGGGCTCAGAGCATTGGGATGATCGGGAATTTTTGGAGAACAGGGAGAGATCAAAGAAGAAGGTATTGGAAAGAGAATGCACTTGGGAAGTTGCGGAGGAGTGGTTGATGGCGCGATATGGGGGAAAAGGACGGTGGACTCCCTGGGAGAAAAGGGAGTTGGGAGCGCCCCTATTGCCCGAGGAAGAGGAGAGAATAAGGACTCAGGAATTGTTGGAAGAGTGGGATGAGCGAAGAGAAAGGGAGAAGGAGGGTACTCGGAAGAGCCTGGAGGGTGGAGACCGGTTCCGTAGAATGAGGCGTTTGACGGAGAACCCCTTCCCCTCCCGGGATTCGGCCCCACCAAAGAGGGACGAAGCGTTTGATCAGAGAAAGCGATGGCGAGCGGTGATACAGAATGCGTCTTTAGAGGGAGAATTGACTATGCAACCGATCATGATGCCCGTGGTGAGACGGGGCAATGCAGTAGAATGGACGTCCTTTGACTGGAACATGATTAATAAGATTCAAAAGAATATAATGGATTATGGCACAGACAATCGTCTGGTGAGGCAGCAAATTGGGACCTTGTTAACGCATACTGATTTGGTGCCTTATGATATTAAATTGTTGATGGAGACGTTGTTGACACCTACTCAAAATATGTTGTTTTTGCAAAAATGGGAGCAGCGATTGGAAATGAAAATGATGGAAAATGTGGCTCTTCCCCCTATTGATCCCCTGTCCACCGCCACTTTAGATATGTTGATGGGAAAGGGGCCATTCACGGATCCGCAGCGTCAAGCTGCGTTAGCCCCGCGAATCCGAGAGCAGTCGCAACGATGCGCCTTGTGGGTTTTTGAACAATTGCCTCAGATGGGAACTGTAAGCCCGCCGTACACTAAAATTATCCAGAAGGAGCAAGAGTCTTTTATGCAATTTGTGGACAGGTTGAAGGAAGCCGTAGACAAAGCTCCCAACATGCAGGGGGAAATGCGCGCTACTATGGTGAAGGAGCTAGCAATGCAAAATGCAAACCCTACGTGCAAGCAGTTGTTGGCACGATTGCCTATGGGAGCCACCTTGGTTGAGATGATTGAAGCCTGCGCACGGGAGCGCCTGGTGTGGGAAGAGCAAAAGGCACAGACTGCATTTTCACACAGATAACAGGATCAGCGCGACCCTGTTAACGTTACAACATTGCATCGTACTCCGATCTCACCCATACTGGACTACTCATATGCGCAGTCACCAATCTTTACCTGGCCCGTTTGCTGCAGGAAACAACATGATTGACGCCAGCGTGAGCCACGTCTACGTCTGCCAACTGCCTAGTCAATCTCACCAGTTTTTTCATCAATCAGCGAAAACATTATCACAGCAATTCAAAATTCCTCTGATGACCGCTCGAGGGATCGTCGCCTCCTGTCCCGATTGTGCACGGCTCCCTCCTTTACAGACACAAGGAACCAACCCTCGAGGGACTCGAGCCCTGCAGCTTTGGCAAACTGACGTTACTGAGCTTCCAGCACTAGAGAGGATAAAGTTCTTACATGTCTCCGTGGACACTTATTCACATGCTGTCTGGTGCACACCCGCCACGTCCACCACAGCAAAGGCTGCCATTCAGCATTGGCTTCAAGCCTTTGCGGTCTTAGGAAAACCCGACACGATTAAAACTGACAATGCCCCTGCTACTGGCCAAGCGATCATTGAACGTACACATCAGGATGTTAAAAGATATATTTCCCTCTTTTTAAAAGAAAAGGGGGAGTTGGGCATTCTTGGGGTGGTGGCAAAAGCCATGTATGTCTTAAACTGGATAAATATAAGACCAATTTTGCAAGACAAGCAACCAATTTATTTTCACCATAACAAAACAAGTAATGAATTTTCTGCAGAGGTGTTAGTAGAATGTTATGACCCACGAAGAAATGCATGGGGGGGACCATGTCAGTTAATAACGTGGGGAAGAGGGTATGCTTGTATTTCCACAGGAGATGGGTCGCGATGGGTTCCTGCGAAATGGGTACGTCCACACCTGGCTCCTCTTCCTTGCGAGCCTTCTGAACCTGCCGGGGAGCAGAGCGATCGAGACACAGCACCTGCAGATGGGGAAACAGAACCTGTGGATGACGTTGGCAGAACGACTGAATCAGACCCACATGTGCCTGGCGATGACGGCGGCGGGTGATCCGTTTCGATCCTGCATGATAGGAGTACCTATGACCCCACAGGAATTGCGAACTGAATTACAGTCTTATATAGATTCTTCTCAGGTGTCTTCAGAGTGTAAGGTTTCTAAGAATACACACTGCGCGTGTATCTGTGACAACGCTTCAAAAGAAATGCTGTGGCCGTTCTATAGGGCCACCTGCTTGCTGGGTAGTATAGTTGGAGCCCTGCATCAGGTCCCACAAGATCCCCCTGAAGAAATTGACCTATTGTGGTCAGTCCCCCCCGGGATAAAACAAAATGTTACTCAGCTTGAGGGCTGTTCCTCCACTGGAAGACCGATGGATTTTGTAAATGGTACCGGCATGATAGCCTTTGATGGTGCCGCATACTATCAAAGTATAACCCCAGGTAGACCCCCCTGGGAGCAATATACCAACGTTACTGGGAGTAATCTATGGCATGCTGCTATTCATACTCGGCCAGCCTATGTTAATCTAAAAATCCTCACTCCTCGAGCGTTGCCCCCTGGGGTATTTCTGATTTGTGAGAACCGCGCATTTACTGGGATACCCTGGCGGCCGGTCGGGGGCCCGTGTTATATTGGTAAGCTTGTGTTTTTAAACTTAGACACAGTAAATATGTCTGTCGTGCAGAATCTCACCAAAAGGAGAGCTAAGCGTGATATTGCATTGCCCGCTGATTGCAATGATAAGGTAGAACTTAGCAGCACCACTGCCATTGTCTTTGCGTCTTGGCTCGCTCCTGGAGTTCAAGCAGGAATTAACGCAGACCAGATACGCCGGCTGGCGTGCTGGGCTAGAAATCAAATGAATATAACTGCTAGCGTTCTCGCAGATATAGCCATGGATGTCAGGGGGGTGCGCCGAGCAGTTTTACAGAACCGGGCTGCCATCGATTATTTGCTTGCAATTCATAACCATGGATGTGACGAACTGGAAGGTCTGTGTTGCTTTAACCTTTCTGATCACTCAGATTCTGTTATCAGCAAACTCAAGAAGTTGACGGGGAACTTGCAGAAGATCCGGATCCAGACCGACCCCGTAGCAGATTGGTTCAACTCACTGGGGTTGCCAGCCTGGCTAATGCATGTGTTTCAACCGATACTGATGATAGCTGTCATATGTATCTTAATGTGCTTGTTCGGACCTTGCTGTTTTCAATGTATTCAACATGTCGCTTTTAAGACTGCCGAGCGAATGTTTAGAAAAAGAGGGGGAGATGTTGTAGAAAGATTGATTTTTGCTAAGGATTATGGGACTGGGAGAAGCTGAACCAGAGCAAAGTGGAAAACCGCTGTAACCTGCTGACCCCTGCATGAAACGCTGACCCACGAAACAAGGAGATCGGGATCGGAAACGAAGCAGCCTGCGCTAACAAGGAAGGAAGATAGCAAAAGCCGCGAAATCGTTAAGCTTGTTAAGCCGGTTAACTTTTGTTAAACTTGTTAAGCCTGTTAACTCTGTTAAGCTTGTTTACCGAAACTTGCTGAGTTATTAATTAGTGCAAATTGCCGAGTTGTTGATTAATGGCATATGCTCTGTAAACCCAAGCATAAATATGGGCTTGTGTGCAGCAATAAAGCAGAACTTTATAGATCACATTGGTCTGCGTGTTCTCCCTCGCTACGGTAGACGGCAGCAGGATGTAGGGACTGAAGGAATTCTGAAAACTCCAATATTGTATTGGAATGAATGGCAAAGGACAAGGCACCATGGAAGACTTGTATATCAGAATGCCGATGAATGATGTCGGATGAGAAATCCCACCGGGCGGTCATAATCCACACTTTCCCTATGGAAGTCCCTGTTACGTCTGCTAACATTGTATAGAAATATATAATCGCTTTCAAGCCACCTGTGGTCTGAGTTTCTGCATTGACAACAATTACTTGGACTTCAGAAGTTATCAGGGAAAAGTACCTGGCTACAAAGGGGTTTGTTAGTTTTATGATGTCTAGTCCTTGTGCTAGCTCAATGAGCTGAGATTGTACTGGAAATTTTTGGATGAAGGCTGTACAGATGCCCCCTTCAAACAGCTTTTCTGTCATGGTCTGTACAAATTTTTCTCCATCATCATTGTCTGAGGCAACAATCCCAACCCAGATCCAGTGGAAATACTGAAGTAGACGGACAATCCCTCTGTACTGATGAGCTTCATTGGGGACCATCCGGTAAAAGGAAGGCAGCAGCATCTTAACATTCCTCATTGGAACTGATACACAGTAGGCAATCTGAGGGTCAATATGAATATACAGTAGTAATAATTTTCTGAATGAGGGGTCAGAACTGATGATAAGCCACAATAAGTCCAGTTTAATATCTGCTGATAAGAAACACATTCTGAAATAAAAAGATTACTTTTGTCGACATGGGAAGAATGGAAATACATTTAACAGCTTTTGAGCAATGTTTATGGATGTTTCCTCTTTTTCTTTTCTCAAGGTATGTTTTATTGTTAGAAACACATGTTATTTGTTTTACTCCACCCTTTGTGTTCAGTAAGTCCAAACATGCATTTGAGCAGGCACTCCAGGGTGACCTGCACTCCATCCAATGCAGGCTGGGAGGCAACTAGAGTTCACCTTGGGATAAGGGGATATTTCCTTCCTTACCCCAGTGAGCCCCAGTGAGTCCTATGGGGCTGTTTGAATCTGGGCCAGAAAAATCACTGATGCAGTTCCAAGCAGTTGGATCGAACTCACCCAGATGGGGTCAGAGGTTAGGATCAGGTCTAACCACTGGATCTGCGCACACACACCCTCCTTGGCCGGCCCACCAGGAAGAATTTCTTGGCTCACATGTTGTTGTACCTGTGGAACCTTGTAGATGCTTAGTTGAGTTGCCATGTGAAGGGAGGTTTCGGAATCCAGTCCCCCAAGGACAGCTATCAGATGCTGGTGCTGGCCACATTTGAAGTTGGGGACAATCTTTTCCCGGGTGGAAAGCAGCTTCAGGGTGTTCTGATGAGTCATCCTTGCATTGAAGTAACTGTCGTAAATGTGGAACCCCAGGCTGACATTTGGAAGAATCTTGGGGTTCTCACTGATCTCCTTCACAGCAAATGCCAAGGACAGGACATGTTGGTAGTTCTTTGGAATTGGCCTAATGGAAACATTGCATTTTCAATTAAGCAGATATTCAACCTTGCATGAAGGGATTCAATGCCGTTTGAACAAGACAGAACCAAACTCAATTCTACCCCCTTTTGCCACCAGCTTCAATGGTGTTGTACCTGCAGAGGCAGTTCTATGACAGTTGCAAAGCAGCCTCTGCCAATATATGTGGCAGGCTCAGTAACTGAGCATCGCCCCATGTACCAGGGAACGGCCAAAGGTCTTACAGCCCAGGAAACCAGTGCAAGGGGTTGGGGGAAGGTGGGGAATGTGTTGAACAGGGCAGGATGAGCGGAACAGAGCTGGGCTGGGCACAGAGGGGAGGGTGGATCAGGCGCAGAAGGGGGCAGGTTCAGCACCAGTGGCACATACCAAATCTTAACCCCCTTCCCAGCCCTGATACTCCCTCATGTGTCAACGTGGACTGCAAATAAATTTATATGCATCTTTCAAACAAGCAAATCAGAAGCAGACCCAAACATGCCAGGCCTATTACGACCTACTGTATTTCTAATCGATATTAGCTGAATGGCTGGATGTTGGGGGAGGACATTAGGATGTCCTTACATCACTTCATCAAACAGCTTGGTTTTGGGGTGTTCGCTGAAGGAAATGTCATCAAAGAGGCAGAAAAACTGAGAAACAATGGCTCCAATGATCAGATCTCCTCTCTGCTGATACTTGTGTGGGAGCTGGGGGGGGATCGGGGACGGTGCACATGACATCAGTGGCCTGTGCTTTGCATTCAGTTGCAGGAAACGTCAGAGTCATAATGAGCAGCAGCTGCAGCAGTAATATCCCATCCATTTCGAACAAATCTTCTAAGAATGTCCACTGTCTTTCTCTCACCCATCAGTAGCCTGGTTATGGTGCCCTTGCTGAATGGCTCCAGAATCTGTTGCTGAAGTAAGCTCTCCAAAATGAGATGGTGTCTGTACTTGCTGTTTACAGTCTTTCAACAGAGGAGCACTAGAGGGATGATATTATATCAACAGTATCCGATTGTTCTTGTGGCTTCAAAAAATCCATGTGGGATTTGGCTGGATGGAGCATGACGAATCGTAACTGAAGTTAATTACAGGTTTCCAAATCATCATTGCAGACAATTGTGCCATTGAGACTATTTTTGCATCAGATCAGGGTGGAAAAAATGGTTGAATCTCAAAAATGAATGACTTTGTGGAGCTTGAGGGATACTACAGGTTCAGCTGGAACCACAGAGAAAAACAACAGCCAAGATCTTAGGATAGAAACAGGGAGTAGATTCCAGAGAGAAGTTCAATCGTACTGCATATTTCGCTTATCTTCTCTCTCATTCCCGCACTTGAGGTGAAGAGTAGGGTCTGTCAACTGTTCTCCATGGGACTGGCCCTCTATTAAAGTTATAAAATTCCAGCTTGCCTTGATCAACCTTGCCTGCCCCTGAATTTAATGGGCAGCCCAATCCTAACCAGGGCTGGCCCAAGTCCGTTAGGAGGCAGCAGCAGCTCAGCACAAGGAAAGGGAATGTTTTTCCCCTGGTAACCCCAGTAAGCCCCAGCCAGACCTATGGGGCTGTTCGGATCTGTGCCTGCAGATTTGCAGGCCCAGATCCACGTGGCCAGCAGCAGCCCTGGGATGGGGGGGTAGGATATGGTCAATGGTCGTGGTCCCTCCCCACCCCCATCGCCACCCACAGCGCTGCCTCGTTACGCCTCTGGCACGCCCTCAGCAAAGTCCTGTGCTGGTCAAGCGACGCCGGTGCTCAACCAGTGCTCAACAAGCGCAGCTGACATAAGACATTGGGGCTTCTTTTTCTATCATATTAGATCCTTTTTTCTATGACGAAACTAAGAACCATCATCACTACAACACAGTATCTAGGCATTTAAAAAAAAAAGCCAAGTCCTGTCCTTTCTCCGTCCCCCACTGATATAGCCACACCTATATCTGTATTTAGTGATCTGGTGGGGGCTGGGGTGGGAGTGGAAGGCCAGTTCAGGAGGCTGTGGTGGGGAACTACTTCGTCATCCTTCGTAGGCCTCCTGCTCCACAGTAGGTCTCCTTGGTTCTGTGGCTGGTGCAGGGTGAAGGAGAAGGGGCAGGGAGCCTTGATAAAAAAGGAGATAGAATCCAATCTGCACCAATGTAGACAGATCCGGATCTAACCGAACTGATGAAGAAAGCCACACTACTGAGAACATGCCACATATTGTGATGCGCACGAAACCCAGCACGTGCACGTCTTGCAGCCTGGCCACAAACACTGCGGGGGGGGTCAGGCCCGCCCAGTGCCCCAAGGGGTGGGGGGTGCAGGGGGCCCCACGTAAATATGGCCGAAAATGGCTGAAATCGGCGTCGAGTCCGTAGTTTTCGGGGTTGCCGAGAAAGGCAGTGATGCTCCCGAAACAGTTGGAGTCCAGGTTCGGCCCCCCCTTGGCATGGGGGTCGAGAAGGGGTACAAAGCAAAAGGTCCGCCATGCCGTGCTGGAACGCCTGGAGCAATGCGCACAGGCACGCGCATGCCATGCGGCCTGGCGACAAACACTGCGGGGGTCGGGCCCCCCTCATGCTCCTGGGGTGGGGATGTACGGGGGCCCCACGTGAGAACGATCGAAAACGGCTGAAATCGGCGTCGAATCTGTAGTTTCTGGGGTCACCGGGGCAAGCGGCGACGCTCCTGACGCCGTTGGAGTCCAGGTTCAGCCCCCCCCCCTCAGTGTGGGGGGCGAGAAGGGGTGCAAAACACAATGTCCGCCATGCCCTGCTGGAACCCCTGGAGTGATTGGCACCAAACTTGGCATGCACAAGCCTTGTGGCCTGGCAACAAAAACTGCGGGGATCAGCCCCCCCCAGCGCCCCCAGGGGTGGGGGTGCATGGAGGCCCCCGCATGAGAATGGTCAAAAACGGATGAAATTGGCGTTGGATCCGTAGTGTCTGGGGTTGCCGAGGCAAGCGGCAATGCTCCCGGCGCTGTGGGAGTTCGGGTTTGACCCCCCCCCAACGTGGGGCATGAGAAGGGGTGCGAAACAGGACGTCTGCCATGCCCCATTGGAATGCCTGGAGCAATTGACTCCAGACTCGGCACACACATGCCTTACAGTCTGGCGACAAACACTGCAGGGCTCAGGCCCCCATAGCGCCCCTGGGGGAGGGGGTGCCCAGGGGGCCATGCATGAAAACGGTAAAAAAAGGCTGAAATTGGCATTGAATCCATAGTTTCTGGGGTCGCCGAGATGAGTGGCAACGCTCCCAAAGCCGTTGGAGTCCGGGTTCAGCCCCGTCGGCATCGGGGGTGTCACCCCTGCAACCACCCCGCTGCCTCGGACGAGGGATGGGGAGCTGACCTGGCCGCAGGGGGCTGCAGGTGGGTGTTTAAGAAGCCTGGTGTCGAGTCCCAGGGGAGTAGAAGGCAGCACACCTGGCACAAGGAAGCCTAGCCTAGCATAGGGAACTTGCAAGCAGCCTGGGGTGACTCTCTGAGTAGAGGCAAGATCCTGCAAAGGACCAGCCCAGTCTCACGAGAACTGGGCCTGGCAATGAGACAGGAAGGGGAGGAGGCTGGTCTGGAGCTCATAAGGAGCTCAGACAGCAGAGGCAGAGGTCGCACCTCCGAGGGCTGGAGAAGGGAGGTGGAGGGGCAGATGCCATGTCTGAGTGGGAGGTTGCCCCATTCTGGTCCTCACCTTACCCCAGCCATGACGGGGCAGCTCAATCCCCCCTCCTTGGGGGACCCTTGGACCTGGAGGTCCCGGAGTTCCAGGTAGGCAGCCGGCCTTCCTTCAGCGAATCTGACGTCCCCCAAGAGGCAGCTTGAGGTTCTTGGGCCTGGCCATGGAGAGCACCAAATCTCTTACCCTGCAGGCAGCCAGGCCAGCCGCACTCCAGCCACCCGAGGGACTCACAACCGACGGGGACCCCACAAGCCGTGGACTCCAACGTGGCTTAACCCGCCGCCATTGCCACCGATCCTGCTGAGAAGGGGCCTTTTGGAAGGAAAGCACCCCTTGGACTGAACCCTGCACCTCGGTGGGTGCCACCATTTGTATGGACTATCGGGGGTCCCTGTGAAGTCACAGCCCCCCATGGATGTCAAATCGTTGTCCCAAATAAACCAATCATGTCAAACCTCTACCGCCTCGCAGGTAATTCTTGCCATGCCCTGTTCTCTCGATCCCCCCTAGCCCCCTGCACTGCTGGACCCGGCTTGGAGATGACAGGGGGTGATCAGGGGTGAAAAATAAAATGCCCAAATTGAGCGACATTAGTATGTGTCTATGTATGTTCCAGCATAACTCTGGAATGCCTGGAGCAATTTACACCAAGCTTGGTACACATATGCCTTGTGGCCTGGTGACATTCGCTGCATGGGTACGACCCCCCCCTAGCATCCCCAGGGGTGAGGGCACAAAGGGGGCGCCACGTTAAAATGATCAAAAACGGCCCATGTAGGTGTTGGGTCCATAGTTTTTGGAGTTGCTGAGACGAGCGGTGACGCTCCCGAGGCCGTTAAAGACTGGGTTTGGCCCCCATCGGCGTGAGGTGACAGATGGGGTGTGAAATGAAATGTCCACAATGACCTGTTGGGAAAATTTGTTACCCGGGCAAAAAGCTAGTCTGTCTATATATATAAAGAAGAGCGTGGGTTTGTATGTGTGTGTGTAACAAAAAGCTAGTGTCTCATACATACATGTGGCCAATTGAGACTTGAAACTATCTCTGGCTGGCTGTTTTTCAGGGGGGAATTTCAGACTTTATATTTAGTATACTGCTGTGTTCTTACGAAGCCCAATGAGTATGCAGAGTTAACTTTTTAGGGGCCAATCCTATCCAACTTTCCTGCACTGATGCAGCAAGGGGGCAATTCTCTTACCTTGAGTGACTGCCTTCCCACCACAGGATACAGCACACACACCCTTGGCATGGCGTCTTCGGCATTGGAAAGTTGGATAGGATTTGGTCCTTAGTGTGTTGTTTTTTGGGGGGGGGAGGGGTCTTTTCCAAGTAATATGCTCAGGATTACCCACATTTGGTGCTGGTTAATGATCCTTTAGCAATATGACTGTCAGGACTCCTGGGTTCTTTTCCCATCTCCTCCAGGCTGCTTCAAATGCCAGCTATTCTGTAGAGAAGAAACACTCTCAGGTTAGATTAGGAAGGTGGACAGCTGTAGCCGAAGAAAGCAGTTCCATTGAGGATGAGACATATTTTGGGCTATGCCACTCACATGACTTCTAGCAGTAGGTCTTTTGGTTCTTTCCCCCATTCACCTCTTTATATGAGGAAATTGGTGCCATAGATGTTGGTTGAATTCCTATTATTCCCAATTTAAAAAAAAAAATCTGAGCTGAAGAACACACCATTATGTCAGCTTTCTCATAGAAATTAATGAGAAATGGAGCCTCTTTTGTCCTTTGAGGGTCCCTTAGTGAAGATGCTTCCATTTTCACACACTAGAACAGTGCTTCCCAAAGTCATCACTCATGATCAGCTATTGGGAAGCAAACTCGGCCATTCCCCTTTCAGGGGAGTGTCCCAGTTTTCGGTGTTTTGGTGGCACCGCAAGAATCGTGTTCCCTTGAGTGTCAGATGGGCCTCCTGCACATGATGGAAGGCCTGTAGCCAGCGTTGTCATTCAGCCGGAAAGCTGGGCAGGAGGAATGGGTGAGTGGCAGCCTGCCCGTTGCGTTCTGGTCCGTTTCGCCGTCTTCCCTGCCCCCGGAAGACGGCGAAACGGACCGGAACGCAACAGGTGGGCTGCCGCTCACCCGGTCCTCCCACCCAGCATTCTGGCTGAATGACAACGCTGCCTGTAGCCCCCTCCGCAGGCCTCCCCAAAGCCAGGAAAAGCCCCAACTTGTGTTCAGAAGCACACTTGAAGTTTTTGTGCAAAAAAAGAGATGAGCAAGTCCTGGAGAGTGATCCATTTGCGGCTTTTTTCACCCATGAGGAAGCTGTTGCATAAGCACTTTCCTGCTTGTTGGATTTCAAAATAAGAAGAGGAGGCTGAGAATTGCGGTCCTCTGTCAATATCCACAACACTGGCTTCAAAATCAAAGCAGGCCGAACAACATCCATCAGCTGGTTGTCCTAAGATTTCTCCAGAGGTCCCCTGCCTTTTTGCTCCAGAAAGCAATCTTTTAAGCTGCATGGATGAAAGGGAAAAATACAGCTCCATATCCCAATTAGCTGTGTTACAAGGCAGGAATTTTAGCATGTGCATTTTCTCAGGTATGGATCGATAACCAAAGAGCAGCAGCTGCTGGAACTCCTTGTTCTACAGAGCTCCTGTTCAAGTAGCTTTTTCACTTGGGTTAGACTCTCCTTTTCTCACCCCTGCCTCTGAGGCTTCTATACACAGCTTCCTTATTCTTTCCACTGCTCAGGGCTTCTCCATTGACCCCTTGTTGTTCACTGTCAGAAGCAATGCATTTGAATAGGCCATGGGCTGAATAGCAGCGCTCTGAATACCTCAATAACAAAACAAATCAATACAAGGCATAAGCATTGTCATTAGGGGATCTCTGATGGCTTCAATCAGCCATGTGACCCATACAGGGGACATGGCCTTACTCTGAGTTGGCTTCATGTAAGAACATAAGAAGAAGAGAGGAGAGGAGAGGAGAGGAGAGGAGAGGAGAGGAGAGGAGAGGCTGGAGTGTTTCAGGAGTAGGGGAAAGGCGAAGCATTTCCGCCTCTTCACTTCTCCAAAGACACCTTCCAAGTAATACTACAAAGCTGTTGTTTGGAGTATCTGGAGTGCAAAAGAGAAAAAAAACCTGTTAGGCACTGGGAATGTACCAGGAGGTTTTGTGGTGAGTCCAAACCTGTACAAGCATGCCCCGCAATTCGGAATCCAATGTTTCAGTTATCCATGGATACCATGAATACTGGGATGCCTATTAAAAAGAACATTAAACAAATCTCTTTTGTTTGGCTTGCTGCAGCAAAAACACTGATGTTCCCCTATCCTGAAAAAGGCCCCTTCCATATCCACAATTTTAGGCATCCATGGTGCGGTCCAGAACAGAACCCCAGCGCATACTAGGCCATACCTGTATTAACCAAGCAGTCGCATTCTGTAAGCAGGGACGGCAGCAAAGCAGTCGTGCCATGAATCGCAGGGGAGGGCTAAAGATTCAGGATCGGAACTGGCTGGCGTCAGCGCCCTCATGTCGGTGATAGCGACATTGGACCGATGCGAGCGCACAGTGTCAGCCCACGGGCACCTTGTGGATTGCACCCACAGTGATCCCAAAACTTCCTTTTCCCCTTGTATTTATTCCTAGATCACCTTAAAAAAACCAGGTGGATCCTGATAAAAATAAGATCCTGGTGCTTTTAAAAAATAGATCCTGGTGCTAAAAAGTTTGAGAGACCCTGGATAACATCCTTTGATTAATTGGCCCCTGTGTTATTTTGCTAATTCCATCTCTAATTATTAATCATACTTACACAAGTTAGCCCTGGGGTTACCTAGTCTTTGAGGTGGGAGTTTTGACAGGTGTGTGCCACCATATTCCTTTGGTCAGCCATGTCCCTGCTCTCCTAGGTTCCCTTTTTGCTGGCTCTTTTTTTCTCATTCCTTCCGTCACTCCCTCCTTGGCTAGGATGCCATCAATCTGGCTATCCAGTGTGTTCTCTTTTCCTTTCCTTGGATAGTTAGATAGCCTTCCAATTTGACCAGTTGTCTCCTCTTATCAACCTCTCCTGTCTCTTTGCCATCCTGTTCCCACAAGCTACAATTGAGGAGCAGGAAATATGTGAAGGTCAAGCAAGGCTGGTGTGTATTCCTGGCAACTTATTCTTTGACAGTATCCTATGTGCCAATGCATCCAAAAAAACATTAACAAGTTCAATGCCCAAAGCCATGAGAACATGGTTCCATTAAATGGGGAAACCATGAAAGGCAAACTGGATGGTTGCAGAGTGAAGTTCAAAACAAAATTTGTGAGCACCCCTAGTGTGCACGTAATTTACTAGTGTGAAAATGGCCCTTTCATACACTCAAACACATATACAATTCCTTCGCATATGCCAGAGGGGATCTGTGGGGCTGAACCCCAACTCCAGTTATGCCTTGAGTGCAGTGATGTCATGCAGGGGGAATGCGGGGGAACTCAGTTCCACTAGTTGAAATTAGGGCTGACTCCGCCCACTTCACTCTCCCCCTCCCCCCTCCCAATTCCTCTGCAAAGAGCTTTTCTTCTTGGTTGGCCGGCACTCAGAGGGTTAAAGGGAGCGATTCCGGATTCCTAGAGGGGCGAAGGCAGTGATGTCATTCAGGGGGAACGGACCAGAATGGGCGTTCCGGATCCTAATGGCTCCATGGCTGGTTCCGGGTTCCCGACAAGTGCTAATCAAAAGTGAGTTCCTGTTCCTAAATCATTTGAATGACACCACTGCTTGAGTGTGCTGTCAGGATTCATCTAGAATGACACTGAGCACAATGCACAAGCTAGGGAACTGAAAGACATTGTTACACAATGTTACATATGAAGTAAAATACACTATCAAGCCGTTGGCCAATCTGAGCTTGACTAATCTCCACCCTCCCAGGTTTCACAAGCCACTCTCCAGCATTACGCTCGTCAACCTTTACCTCCATCTGTCCTGTTAGGACAAGCTACAGCCTCAGGGTTCAAATCCTGTTCTTTCTTGTCCAAGTGCAGAACTTGCTTCCCTTTAGCTTGGTTCCTGGGACTGATGGCATTTCCTTGTCTTGGTTGATACCTTCAGGAAGAGGGTTGCAGGAGATGGCAGTGATCCTCATTCTCCTGGCCTGTCTTTGGGGTAAGTAATTCATCTCATCTCCTTGAAGCTTCAAGTTAACCAAAGTGTATCTTTGGTCCTCCCTGTAATTCATTGGATCACTGCTTTGTTAGAATCACTGCTTACAAACTCACAATCCTTGGTTAATTCAGATCAAGTGAGCAGGACCAACAAAATCTTGTGCTGCATCTCAGTCCCTGACCTGTCTTTCTGTTCTGCACTCCAGACACTCTGGGACAAGAGTCCCGTAGCCGCACGGGGAGGCAAAGGCGTTGAGCCTGTGGGGCACCACCTGCCATGGGCACTGGTGAGGGTGCTGGGCACGCTATGGAAGAAAGTGGCACGGAGCTGCCTCCGATGTGCTTCAGAGTGAAGCGATTCTGAAAGCAGAGGGCATTGTGAGACTGCACAGAGGGTGCAGTGATGTCTTTCGTCACCGCTCCGCTCCAGGCGCAATCAGAGCCTGCTCTGGCTCTGCTTGGATGTGGCTGGGGGGAAGGGAAAGGCAGACATTCTTTCCCTTCCCCCCCCCCACTTCTGAAACACTCCATCCTCGATTATAGCAGTGGAAGGCTTGGCTTAGAGACTGGCTTCCCAAGGTGCAGGGAGGGGAGTCTTTGTGGGCATCGCCCCACCACAACCCACATCATTCTGTCGGGGACATCGTCACTTGTAGGGCTTCAAACTGGCCAAATCCCTCCCCACTGTCATTTCATTCATTCTTCTTTCCCCTCAAAGTTCTGGAGGTTCTGAAGGCCACCAACCTAGTGTTATTTGGATGATATTTAAATACATATTTTTGTTTGGAATCCGCTGAATATACAGATGAAATTGTCATATTCTTGGGAGCCCTTTCCCACATCCAGACTGATAGGCAAGGGGACGTTTTCGTTTCGTATTAGAGCAGCCGGGGAGGGGGCTACAACAAGGTTGCCCAGAAATGCAGGTTGCCAATTTGGACTTGAAACTACCTCTGATTGTTTTTTTCAGGGCTTGTATTAGGGACGGAGTATGCCACTCACATGAATTCTAACACTATCTCTTCTGTTTCTTTTTTTTCCCATTAACTTCTTTATATGAGGAAATGTCCTGGTGCCATATATTGAATTTCAATTATTCAAATTTTTAAAAAATATATCTGGGCTCAAAAACATAAAATTATATAAACTTTCTCACAGAAATTAATGGGCAGTTGAGCCTCTTTTGCCCTTTGAAGGCCCCTTGATGAAGACACTTCCTCTTTTGTGTGTGTTGCGGCTTTGTTCACACTTGAGGAAGCTGTTGGCAAGGCACACTTCCTGTCTACTGGGTTAAAAAAAATTAGAAGTGGTGGCTGGGGGTGCCATCCTGCTATTTCGCTGGTGCAAGTCCAAGCAGCCCCATGTAGGGCATTCAGCCTTGGGAGGGAGGATGGGAGACTCCAGCAGAGGCCAGCTCCACCTGTCACACCCACTGTTGGGCCTCCTTGTATCAAAACAAATGTTCTGACTGACGCATCAATGCCTGGCCCAAACCTAGAATCATGAAATTCGGGGAGTATATTCCTTCCATGAGGTAAGCACCCACTTACCTCAGAAGAGATTTTTACCCTAGAAGAGATTTTTAGAAATTTGACCCCTAAGAGGGTGAACAGGGGTAAAAATTGTTTTCACAGATTCCTCAATATAGTTTATGCCAGCAATGGGATCCACAAAGTACTTGGGGGAATGGAGGGCAGGACTTAGGCGGGACTACCACTTGATTGGCAGCCCGTCCTGCACTTCCGCTTTTGTTCCGCTCGCCCCGTGGTCGTCCCTGGCCTCGGAGGGGGCGCCTGCTCGCCCAGGGGGGGACGGGCGGCCCCCACCCTCTCCTCTTCCTGATCGCAATGTCCAGATGCCTGGCGGGGCTATGCCAGGGCCAGGTTAGCCTGTGGACCTGGCCCACAACCCAGAAGCTGAGGCTGCGCAAGTCAAGCAGGGAACCCATGGTGAGCACATGCCCTCTGCATGGCACCGCAAAGTGCCGCCAGAGCTGGGACACTCCAGACCACTAGCAGAAAGTGAGGGCCGCTTTGGCACCATCATCTGCGTCCAGCTCACAAAGACACACCACCTACGAGCCAACAGTACCAGCTCTCCACCTGGAGAGGCAGGCAGGAAGGCCAGTGGTAGCTGTGGTCCAACACCAGCAGGCGGAGCAGCACCGCCTTCCTAGACAGACCGCGTAACGAAAGGCCATAGTGGGGATGTGCTTCCCGGTCCAAGCACTCAACGGTGTGGAGCAGCAGCAGAAGAGAGCCCTTGCAGCAGAAGAGGTGCAGGGAGAAGTGGGAGGTGCCGTCTCCCATCACAGCCTACTCCTCTGGTGGTTCCCCCAGGCCAGTAGCAGCCTCTTCAAGACCTAATACCAGCCTGCTTTGGGGGGTATGCTAATGTCCCAATGACCCAGTCCTATCCCAGATTGGTCATTGGCAGGACTTGTTATAGTGGAAGAGTAATTCAAACTGATATTTCAAGGAAGGTACAACCCCTTGCATAGCAGGCTGGCTCACTGACACTGAGTCAGTAGGCGCCTGATCAGGAAAACCTCTGTCATTTCTGAACTTTATTTTTACTCTGCCTATATCCAGTGCTTCACTTGCTGACACTCTCTGTGATGTGATTTACCTAGGAGCCACTTTACAGTCAGATGCTGGTCTGAGAACCCGTCTTGTGAACCGTTCAAATAATTGCAGTGGGAGAGTTGAAGTTTTCCATGAAGACCAATGGGGCACCGTCTGTCATGATGACTGGGATCTCAAAGACGCCAGAGTTGTGTGCCGGGAGTTGGGTTGTGGAGACGTAATATCAGCCCCAGGTGGATCCTACTTTGGAAGCGGAGTTGGTCCCATCTTGCTGAGTACTATCCGCTGCTCAGGGACAGAATCAGCCCTCCATGGGTGTCCAGCAAGTCGTTGGGAAGAAGGCTTCTGCGACCACAGCGCAGATGCTGGTGTCATATGTTCAGGTAATTCCATGGAGTTGTTGAGCTTGAGTGACATTGTACCAGAATAATTATCATGCGCCATGTCCCTTCTGAAACTGCTCCCCAAGGTGGAGACTTAGAGATGCAAGTAGCTGTGATCAAAGACCTCACATCTGCTTCTGAATGCAGAATAACTGAACTTTGGTACAGCATCTCACATTCTGTTTCTCTCAGGGCTTGTTCTATGGGCAGGAGGGTGCCCTTGCCCACTATAGTATCAGTGGTAAAGTCTATGCACACTAATATACATTCAGGAGCAAAGCTGCATCCATGAATATTCCCAAACTGTGGGCCCAGTCCTATCTGACTTTCCAATGCACATGCAGCCGCAATGCAGCCTCAAGGTAAGGGAACAAATGTTCCCTTACCTTGTGCAGGTCTCTGTAACTCTCCCCCTTTCTTGGCATGACTGTATCAGTGCTGGAAAGTGGCACAGGATTAGGCCATGTGACCCTGATCTTTTAAACGGAGTGCACCCCCATTCTTAGCAGGTTGACAGGCTTTCTTTGACCCCGTTCCGGATGCCTTATCTCCATGCTCACCAGCACGTCTTCCAATCTGGTCAGCACAAGAGGGCTTCACGTAAAAGCAGAAAAGGAGGTTGGAAGTGGACAATCTTCCCGATGGTGCTTCTTTTGAAAAGAAGCTGAGAACAGGATCGTGTGGATCCCACCTTCTCTACTTTCTATGCCGTCATGATTTTAGGCAGCCTTGCTGAATAAGCCACCCCACCCCTTCTCTCCTGCTCTTCCTGCCAGCTTGCTGTCTCTCCTATCCCACCACTTGCAGCAAGCTTTTAGAGCCCAATACTGTGCCTGTCTACTTAGAAGTAAGTTCCATTATAGTCAACAGAGCTTACTCTCAGTTAACTGTGGGTAGGATTGAAGCCTTAAGGGCCAATTCTGAACCCTCCAGCACTGTACAGCGGGTGCTGGTGCCATAAGGCAAGTCCAGCGTGGGTGGTAAGGTTTTATTGCCTATGCTGTCCAAGCGCCCAAGTCAACCACCTCGAGGTGGCAATGCTGGACTGGCCGGCGGTGTGTTCGCCAGTCGCAAATGTTGTACGTTCTCTGGGTGGGAGGGCGGGCAGAGCAGGGGTGGAACTGGTGGCAATCGCCGCCGCTGCATCCTATCCTCCATTTCAGGCCATGCAGCCCAACACGGAGACCCTCACTTCTGTGCTGGCAAAATGGCTGGCAGAGATGCAAGGAGACTCATTGTGAGACCTGCTGCTTGCCCGCTCGACCCTTGCCCGGCGTGGCTAATTAGAGCTGCCCGGGGAGGGCTGGCCGAGTGGACGGGGAGGGTGGTGAACTCATCTCTGAAGGAGGGGGTGCTCCCGCCTGCTTTGAAGCAGGCAATGGTTCGCCCCCTCCTGAAGAAGCCCTCCCTGGATCCCACAAATTTAAACAACTTTCGGCCAGTCTCCAATATCCCATTTCTGGGCAAGGTGATTGAGCGGGTGGTGGCGTCTCAGCTTCAGAGGGTTCTGGAGGAAACGGATTATCTGGACCCATTCCAATCTGGCTTCAGGCCGGGGTTCGGGACGGAGACTGCCTTGGTCGCCTTGGTGGATGACCTTCGCCGGGGGATGGACGGGGGAAGTGCGACCCTGTTAGTCCTGCTGGACCTCTCGGCGGCTTTCGACACCATCGACCATGGTGTCCTTCTGGGTCGGCTGGCCGGGTTGGGGCTTGGAGGCACTGTTTTGAAGTGGTTCCGCTCCTTCCTGACTGACAGATCCCAGAAGGTGGTGCTGGGGGACGCTTGTTCGGCACCCCGACCTCTTAGGTTCGGGGTGCCGCAAGGTTCCATCTTATCCCCCATGCTGTTTAACATCTACATGAAACCGCTGGGAGAGGTCATCCGGGGGTTTGGAGTGGGGTGCCATCAATATGCTGATGACACCCAACTTTATCTCTCCTTTCCCCCTGATTCTGAGGAGGCGGTTGAGGTCCTGAATCGCTGTCTGGAGGCCGTTGGGGGCTGGATGCGGGCGAACAAGCTGAAATTAAATCCGGATAAGACAGAGGTGCTTTTGGTTCGGAAATCCACAGCTCGGGTATTGGATTATCGTCCTGCTCTGAATGGGGTCGCACTTCCTCTGAAGGAGCAGGTTCGCAGCTTGGGGGTTCTCCTGGATTCACAGCTACACCTGGAGCCCCAGGTGGCGGCGGTGGCCAGGGGAGCCTTTGCTCAGCTTCGGCTGATCCGCCAGCTGTGGCCGTACCTGAGCTGTGCGGACCTGGCCACTGTGACCCACGCCCTAGTGACATCTAGATTAGATTATTGCAATGCGCTCTACGTGGGGCTGCCTTTGAAGACGGTCCGGAAATTACAACTAGTACAGAACGCGGCGGCTCGGGTGGTTGCTGGGGCACGTCGGTTTGACTCTGTCGAGCCGTTGCTTCGGCGACTACACTGGCTGCCGGTTCTGTTCCGGGCCCAATTCAAAGTGCTAGTCTTGACCTTTAAAGCCCTTTACGGCTCGGGTCCGGGGTATTTGAGGGACCGCCTCCTTCCATATAATCCAACCCGTACTCTTAGATCATCTGGGGGGGGGCCCTTTTGACTGTGCCGCCGCCAGGAGAAGTGAGAGGGGTGGCGGCCAGGAAGAGGGCCTTCTCGGTGGTGGCCCCCCAACTTTGGAACACCCTTCCCCTAGAATTGAGAACTGCTCCCTCTTTGTTTACATTTCGGTGGGGGCTGAAGACCTTTTTATTCCAAAAAGCTTTTAACTGCTGACAGGTTGGCCAGCTGGTTATTATGATTCACGGGGTTTGTTTTTTGTTTTGTTTTTTTTAAACTGTTTTTAAATTGTTTGTGGTTTTTATTTTTTGCTATTGTTGTTTAATACTGTTTTAACTGTTTTTAATGTTAATTGTTATGTTGTATTTTTAATATATATTTTGTAATGCCGCCTTGGGTGCCTTCGGGCACAAAAGGCAGGGTAAAAATCGATTAATAAATAAATAAATTGGTGGGTGTCCGGGTTAACCCGGGGGAAGGAGTTGAACGTCCCCTTCTCCCAAGGTGCATCTGGCAGATGCCTGGTGGCTGCTGGATGCAGAGATAGCCATTTGGCTACCATGACACCTGTAGTGCCCAGAGAGCCTAGGATTGGGCTGCCCGTGAGCTATATGGCTGGGCCCCAAGTCAGTAGGCCCACAGACTAGGAGAATGTCGGCCACATTGAATTTCTGCTTTTCACACACAGTAAGCCCAACACTTGCTGACCCCAACTCTGAAATGTGGTTACCCTAGGTCCGAATTTGGAGTCAGATTACGCGCTTGAGATGCGGCTTGTGAACAGTTCCAGTAACTGCAGTGGGAGAGTTGAAGTGTTCCATAAGGGCCAATGGGGCACCATTTGTGATGATTTCTGGGATATCAGAGATGCCAGAGTTGTGTGCCGGCAAATGTGTTGTGGAGAAGCAAGAGCAGCCATGAGTGGAGCCTACTTTGGAAGAGGAGCTGGTCCCAGCTGGCTGGATTTTGTCGCCTGCACAGGGAATGAATCCGCCCTGCATCAGTGCGATGCAGTGCATTGGATACCAAACAAATGCAGGAGCGAAGGAGGTGCTGGTGTCGTGTGCTCAGGTATGTCCATGAACTGGTTGAGCTTGCATGACTAATTACCATGGGTAAGATTTCTTCTAAATCTGTCCCCCAAGCTGGAGTCTCGTAGACACAAGGGGCTGTAAGTAAAGACATATTATTTCTTTCCAAATGCAGAATAATTAAAGTTTGGTACAGCATTTCTGACTATGGTTTTTGCAGGTCAGGAGGTACGGTCAGGAGGGCTCTCTATGCCCTCCAGTGATAAAGACTGTCACCTATACATCCAGGAGCAAAGCTTTAATCATGAATATTCCTGTGGGCCCAATCCAGTCCAACATTCCAGTGTGAATGCAGGTGCAGTGGCGGATCTAGGGGGCGGGGGGGCAAGAGCCATGGGCGCCATCTTGGGGCCATCTAGGGGGGTGCCAGTTGCCCCCACGACATTGTGCAGGTAGACCTGGGCTCCAGAGCCCAGGTCTACCCATTGGGACCAGCCGCGAGTAGACCTGGACTCCCTTCAAGGGAGCCCAGGTCTACCCGCGGTCATTTCTAATGGGTAGACCTGGGCTCCCTCGAGGGAGACCAGGTCTACCCAGGGCTGCTTCTGGTGAGTAGACCTGGGTTCCCATGGGGGCGCACTTCTATTGGGTGCCCCCTTCTATTGGGTGCCCCGGGCGCCATTTTGACTAGGTCCGCCCCTGTGCAGGTGACTGTATCAGCCCTGGAAAGCTGAATAGGATTAGGTCATGTGACCCTGATCTTTTAAAAGGAGTACAATTCCTGTTGGTAGTATACTGTTCACCACTAGTCCCTGAATCTCATCTTCTCTCTCACCTGTGTGTCTTCAAGTCTGGGTACACAAGAGTTTGGAAGTGGGCAATCTTATTTTGTGCTTATTTGAAAAGAGCCACTGAGAGCAGGATCATGTTGATCGCACTTTCTCTACCATCTATATAGTCATGATTCTAGGCAACCAGGTTGAAGTTATGTTACCCCACCACTTCACCCTTGCTCTGCCCTGCTGGCTTGCTGTCTCTCCTAGCCCACTCCTTGAGGCAAGCCCTTTGGCCAACTTTATGGCTGGACTCCAAATAAGTATGCCTGCTGACTAGCAGAATGTTGGTCTGCTTTTCACATACACTGAGTCCTGCATTGCTGAAATACTCTGAAATACTATTCACCTAGGGGCAACTTTGATCTCAGATGATGCATTTGACATCCGACTTGTGAACGGTCCAAGTAACTGCAGTGGGAGAGTTGAAGTATTCCATAATGGCATGTGGGGCACAGTTTGTGATGAGATCTGGGGCACCAAGGAAGCCACAGTTGTGTGCCGGCAGATGGGTTGTGGAGAAGCAATAGCAGTGCCACATGGAGCCCACTTTGGAAGAGGATCTGGTCCCATTTGGTTGGATAGTGTCCGCTGCACAGGGAGTGAATCAGCCCTCAGTCTATGCCCAGCACGTCCATGGGGAGAACATCCATGCAGTCATAGAGAAGATGCTGCAGTTCAGTGCTCAGGTATGTTTGTGACTCTAACAAGTCTTTTCCAAATAATACTTAACCAAATGAATTTCCTATGTTTGGTATTGCTCCTGAACCTCCTCCCCCATGTGTGCTTAGTGGGTACAAGAGAATACAAGTTCTGTCAGTCTAAACAGAAGGAGTTGCATTAGGTATCAGGTATTGTTTCAGAACAATCTTGAAGGGCAGCCCCAAATAGTCAGTTGAAAGGTTCCTAGGGTGTGCTTAAGGGCTGTCTGGCAAGGAATGGTGCTGTTCCCATGCCAGTCCAACCTAGGCAAGAGGACTGTTACTCATATCCTCCATCTAGATATCCAGGAAGAAAGCTAGATGCAGAAGTATTCCCAGTGCAATTCTTCTAGGAGAGTACTTTAATACTTCTTTTTTATTCTCCTCGTCATTTACTTTAATTCCCAGCAAAATACTTTGTCTAAATCATCCACCTATTCATCAAGTCCATAATTTGTTGCACCACTGTTTCCCTTCTCATGCAGGAAGTCAATGAGTAGTTTCCAGTTATTCATAAATGACTTTACGGATTCTCTTTAAGTAAAGTTGTAAGTTTATTCCATTAAGTCCAGTTTCTGTTCTTGATTGAACTGAAATCCATGAACTCAGAATTGTCCAGATGGATTTTGAATATATGATGGGAAGTGTTTCCCCCCCCCCATATCTTCAGGTGAAACGGTGCCCTGTAGAATCTTCTTCACCACCTTCCTCTATGACTGCTGCTATAAACCTAGTGCTTGTTCATGAGGCTCTTTACACAGGGAAACAATCATTGAAATGGAAACACTGAAATGGAAATGTTTCATGACTCTTAGACTGTTCAATCATTATTTATTACGTGTTGAACTATCTATTGAACATGGCTATGCCTTGGGGGAAATTCCCAGCCCCTTTGGGAAACACAGAGTCATAAAATGCCTAGAGAAGAGTTTTCGAAACTGGTGGGTTGCGACCCACTAGCCTGGGAAGCACTGGCTCCTTTAAGGCATCCCCAGAATCCGATTCGCGCCCCTGTTAGGAATGAAGTTTTTTCACATACCTGCAGGTAGTGCAACTTCTAGGGGGTGGGGGGAGCCCAGCGGAAGCCTCCACAGGGCTCATTAAGACCACAATTAAGTAAAAAGAGAGATCAGAAACCACATCCAGTTTGCTAGAAACTGATTAGCTCTTTATAGTTAATTAGAGGCTCCCTGGAACCTCCATCCCCACCTCCCTAAGGGGCTGTGCTACCTGCAGGTAAGTAAAAAAAAAAACTTCACCAGTGCAGCAGCAGTGCAATCCATGGGGATTGCTGCTGCAGTCCCACCCCAGCCAACACTTAGGTGGTTCCATCCTCCCATGGAGGACTTTGGGAACAACTGGCCTAGAGTTTGGGTGTTTTTTGTTCCGTTCTGTATCTCTTTCCCTGTTTTCTGTAGGAAACTCTGTGAATCCTAAGGGTGCGGCATTTTAGCCCCCTGTGTCTTGCTACTAAAGATATTTCACAGACCTTGCTTCGGATTGCAAGACTTCATTTGCAGCTCCCAATTTCTCAGGAATTTTTGGGTTGGGGATTAGTCAGCTGATTTGCCTGATTTCAGGTACAGGAAGTACAGGGGAGTGTCACGTCTCCTCGCTTTGCAGGCACTACTGTGAGAGTGATTCTGAGACTCCTGGCGTGCAATATTGTTCTAGGAAGGGTACGGCCCCTGAACAGGATGACCTCTGTCATGCCTGAATTCCATCTAACGCTTTCCTTGCTGACCCACTTTCTGCAATATGATTTTATCTAGATGGGACTTTGATGTCAGACCCTGGCATTGGGATCCGGCTTGTGAACGGCCCAAGTAACTGCAGTGGGAGAGTTGAAGTGTTCCATGATGGCCAGTGGGGCACCATTTGCGATGATCACTGGGGTATCACAGAAGCTAGGATTGTATGCAAGCAGATGGGTTGCGGAGAAGCAAGATCAGCCTCAGGCAGAGCTCGCTTTGGAAGAGGATTTGATCCCATCTGGCTGGATGACGTTCGTTGCACCGGAACGGAATCGGCCCTCAGTCAGTGCCCAGCAAAGCCGTGGGGAAAAAGTAACTGTGGTCATAGAAAAGATGCTGGTGTTATCTGCTCAGGTAGGTTTCTGGCTCTAAAGAGGTGGATTGTCACTTTGCCAGACAAATTGTCTATAGCAGTGGTCTTCAACGTTTTTTGTGCCATGTCTCCAATAAATAAATACATAAATATGAGACTGGAGACCCATCCTTGGTCCTTCCACACTCCTTCCACCCACTGTTGCCACCCACTCCCTGCCCCATTGCATCCTCCCGGCACTGTTTGCTGTAACCAAATATTCTCATTAGAGGGAGCTGAAAAAGTTACCATGATGCTGGGCATTGGTGAAAACTATTTCAGCACAAATTGAAATATTGCTAAAAAGCTGAGCAGGACTGGTATGTGGTCTCCTGGTATCTGAAGGTGCACATCCCCCTTTACCTGGTGGTGGTGCACTAGTCCAGTGGTCTTCAACCTTTTTCAGCCCTGTAAATTGCTGCAGCCCCAAAACTGAGGCTGTGTGGCCCCATTGGGGTTCCTACCCCAAGGTTGAAGAACACCAGTCAGTAGGTTATAATTCCCCTGAGATGTTCTCCCCCATGGAGTGGCTGGTAGATATCGTACAAAAGGACGTAGATAAGGATAGTGAGTTGGAACTCAAAGATGTTCTAGCCTACAGTTTAACTGCACATTGGGGTCAGTACGGCTCCTGATTAGGACAACCTCTGTCATGCCCAAATTCAATCCAGTGCTTTCCTATGGTTTATCTAGGTGGGACTTTGGAGTCAGGTCCTGCCATTGAGATTCGGCTTGTGAATGGCCCAAGTAACTGCAGTGGGAGAGTTGAAGTGTTCCGTGATGGCGAATGGGGCACCGTTTGCGATGATCACTGGGATATCATGGAAGCTAGAGTTGTATGCCAGCAGATGGGTTGCGGAGAAGCCAGATCAGCCCCAGGCAGAGCTCACTTTGGAAGAGGAGTTGGTCCCATCTGGCTGGATGAAGTCCACTGCACTGGAACAGAATCGGCCCTCAGTCAATGCCCAGCAAATTCAAGGGGAGATAGTGACTGCAATCATGCAGATGATGCTGGTGTTGTTTGCTCAGGTAGGTTTCTGGCTTTAAAGAGGTGGATTGTCACTTTGCTGGATTAATTGTTCCATAGCAGTGGTTCTTAAACATTTTAGCATCAGGACCTACCTTAAAAAAAATATTTCACTTTACCAGCCACTTAAAGCCTTTGTGGCTCTAACTGAGATTGGACAGCCTTGCTCCCTGCAAGTAGAAGAATGTTCAAGCAGATCCATTCAGGTGGTGGAGGGTTACCCCCTGGCAAGGGACCAATCTTCTCTTACCTGGAGAAGATCTCTTGGATTTACCCCCCTCCTCCAGGATGCAACACACCCTCCAGTGGTGCAGATATAGTGTTTAGTGTGGGTAACCTGGGCAGGTCTACCTGAGACCAGAATTTCATTGTCAGCTTAATGTGCCAGCCTAAACTGTTACCAGGGAAGCTGTTTCGGGGGATTATTT
>JAJKFI010000166.1:406937-444054 GCA_029204185.1 Lerista edwardsae | reverse complement strand
AGTTGGTTAGGATTGCACCCTAAATCACTCTAAGGGTGCAATCCTAAGGAGCGCTGGACTGGCAAGGCTGACGGGCCAGTGCCATATCCAGCGCTGCTTAGGACAGGCTGGAGCCTCCCCGCAGCAAGGGAGCGTGCTCCTCGGATCTGTGCCCGCTAAAGAGCACGATCCAAGGAGACCGGGTGGCCCGAATCGGGGGCACGTGGCCTCGCTGACAGGCTAAGGACGTGGCCGTATGACCACCTCCCAAGCCCGCCCAGGTCTGCCCAAGTCCCTCCCTCCCTCTCCTTCCCTCGCCCAATCCCTGTGCTGCTTCGGCATGGAGTTTCCCCTTCGCTGGCTGCCTTCAGCCGACGCAGGAGAGGCTCGCTGTTGGTGCTGTTGGGCTGACGCTACTCATAGCATCCACGCCAACACAGGGGTGGTGATCGGCACCCCCGCGCCAGCACTCCAACTCTTGCATTGACGCAATGACGTTGCGTCGACGCAAGAGGGCAGGTAGGATTGCGCTGTCCGTAGGGGTAGAAGAGATGCTTCCCCCACCACTGAATAAGAAGAAAGAGTCCGCAGCCTGCGAGGTTAGAGCAGGGCACTCCGGCATTTAATACAGTACGGGAGTTGTTTAATACTACGCTTGCACCACCACCACCATCTGAACCAGGCCAATGTGGAAGAAATTGGTGGTGGTATGATGGTGTCACTGCCAATTACGTCTCCAAAGGAGAAGCCAGGGCAGCATGGCAGGGAGATAGAAAAGGACCTAAAGCAGGAGGAGATTGGCAGGACATTTGAGGGCTGCCAACAGACCTCACAGTCCGCATGTTGGACCTTCCAGGCTTCCATACCAGAGGCTGCCGATGTGCTGCAGCATCACTTTTCTTAGAAATAGAGCACAAACTGGGAATTACCTGCACACTCAATCCCAGCGTCGCTTTCGTGACTGCAGTTGGTGTTTCCCCAAGGCCTTGATGGGCAATCGTAGAGGGACTTTTCTGTTCCTTCGCAGGTTACTTCATCCAGCCAAACCCGTCCCGTTCCATGTCCAAACCATGCGCTTGCGCGAGCTTTTAAAGCACTGCCGCAGCTCAACCCTCTGCAGATGACCTGAGCCTCTTCAATGCCCCAGCCATTATCGCAGATGGTCCCCCATTCCTCAGCATGGAGCACCTCGACTCGCCCTGAGCAGAAACCGGATCCATTCACCAGTCTGATTTCTGATGGGAGACAAAGGATGGAGCACACACAACAGGAAAGCAAGACATTATTGGCAAAGAACTCAAGCTCGATGCAATGGGGCAAAGAGGGGGATTTTATCCATTGGCCAATCCCATTCATTTATGGACAAGTGGTACAAGGGTTGATTAGTGAACTAATCATGAGAAGGGCGTTCATGCTTGCTTGTCTTAACATCTTTCCGTCGGCTATGCATTTCGGCTGCTTCTCCAAACTCCCATCTGACAAAAGACTATGTCTTTTTTGTCACCTTACCCCAGACTCATTGGAACACATAATCCTTAGATGCCGAGCTCACCAACCTTTACATCAACTGTTCCTAGATCCTTGGCTATCCTCTCTTTCTAGTTCTTTCTCTAATCCCCTCCCTATCCTCCTTAGTGATCGCTGCCCCCCGATCACAAATTCTATTGCTAATTTTCTAGCTATGATTATGAAATTAACCCTCTCTCTTGTATCCCTGGTTGCTGTGTTATTTTTGTATTGTTTCCTTTTCCTTTGTATGCCAATAAAGGTTATGACTATGACAAGTGGTGCACTTATGCAGTTCATTTGCTTTCTCATGAGAGAGGTGACAAGGAGATGGTGACAGGAGGGTGGAACGGCAGCAGTTTGGGGAAGGGGAAAGGCAGGGGAAGGGCAGGGGAGGGCAGTCTGGGAGGTGGATCAGGCCTAGGAGGGTGGTGGGTGGGACCAGCCTGGGTGAACTAAGCTGGATCCTAACCCCTAACCCAGGCCTGACCTGTGTTACATGGACCAATTGGATTTCAGCCTGTGATTTCACGGGCACAGATAGGGCTGGTTGGCACACAACACAGGCTAAGGCGAATAAAATCCCCTTGCTGAGTTGTGCCACAGCCTCCTCTGCTCCTAACTTGCACTCAATACAGTGCAAGCCATGCGGCCTGCCTGTTCCAGCACAGGCCAGGATTGCGCCCTAAATTTCCTTCCATGACTGTCAGCCACAGATCTCACGTGAAACTGACGGCCAACAAAAGAGCCATGCTCATTCCCCTTGGGACCAGTTCCCAAGGCCACGGTGTGGCACCCATCCCTTTACCTGAGCACACAACACCAGCATCTTCTCCGTGTTCGCAGTTGTGCAATCCCCAAGGTTCTAGCTGGCAATCCTTGAGGGTAGACTCTGTCCCCTTACACTCAGCACCTTTCAGCCAGATGGGGCCGTGCCCTCTTCCAAAGTGAGCTTCTTTGGGGGCCGACAGGGCTACTCCACAGCCAAGTTCCCTGCACACAACCTGGGCGCTGCTGAGATCCCAAATATCATCACACACCGTCCCCCACTCCTGGTTGTGAAGCACCTCAAGTCGTCCAGAGCAGTGGCTCGACCCATTCACCAGTTTGAGCTCTTTGGGGCCTGGAATGGATAAAAGCACTGTTGTTATTTCAGTTCCCCTTTTGTCATTGTCCTTTGTTGTTTCATGATGAGCCAGAGACTCCATTCAACTGAGGTGATTCAGGTTGCAATCCTAACCCGGAGTTAGGATTAGGCCAGCTGGCACAGTTAGGCCAGCAAATTTTGGCTGGCACAAGGGGCACCGTAAAGTATGTTTGGACCGCTCTCGGAGTCAGAGAGGCCAGCACAGAGACGTGCGCCATCTCCCTGACTCAGAGAACGGCCCAAACGTGCTTTACGGTGGCCCTGGTCCTAGCCAAACTTTGCTGGCCTAACTGTGCCGGCCTGACTCCAGATTAGGATTGAACCCTCAAATGTGGGTGTGGGTGAAAGCAAAGCACAAGACTTTGTGAACTATGGACTCATATTGCTTTTCTTTGTTGTTCCATCTAGCTCAGTACTGTCTACACCAGGGTATTGTCAAACTGTGGGTTGTGACCCACTTGGTGGGTCATGCCCTGATGCCTGGTGAGTCCTGGATTGAGCCCTCCGACACATCCGTGCACCTGGTGGGCTCCAGATTGGGGGTTGACTTCCGGGTTTGTGAAAGCGAGTTCCAGAAACCTGTGGAGGCCTCCTGGGCCCAACCCTTTCCCCATTTCAGTGGTGGTCCTAGTGGGAGGTCCAGGGGGTCACAGGGGTTGGAGCGGCAGTGAAGCAGCCCCCTGCCCAATCCACTGCAGGTGCAAAGGCGAACTGAATTTGACTCTGTAGGTCGCATTTGCGCACTTGCACCTGCGCACGTGCACTTTGAAATGGAGCTTGGCATGGCATGAGGGGCATGAGGGAGGCGGTGCTGGGAGCAGGGAGACGGTGCCAGGCGGGCAGCAATAGTCTGCCCGGCTGGGGCGGTGCCTCGGCTGGGTCTGCCACTGCCCCATTAAGCCCTCCCCTGGCCCCAAAATGCCCCTCCCCACCCCCAGAACATCCTCCTGCCACTCTCTCCCACCCCCTGTGCCATTCTGCCCTGACTGGCACAAACATACCCTGTCCAGGTGACACAGGGCCTGAATCCAGCTCTTTTGAGCCGCGTCGGCCTCCACACAGAGGCATCTCTGCAGGGAGGGCAGAGCTCTAAGTTTTGCAAGGAGCCTTACCCTGTCATGTACATCCCTCCTCTCCCTTGCTGCTGTAGCCAGTAAGCAATGCCAAGATGTTGCTGTTCCCTGTGAGGATTGGCTAAAACGGTGCAGGAGAGGAGTGATTTCCACTGCAAGGTAAGGCTTCTTGCAAAACTTAGAGCTCTGCCCTCCCTGTAGAGACGCCACTGCCTCCGCATCGGCCCAACCAACTCCCGAGTCAGCGCAAATGTGCCTTATGGCACGTCTGCGACACTCGGGTGCTGGAGCAGGGAGACCTGCGCTGGTTCAAGTTACGGTGAGGATCGGGCTGCCCGTTTATGATTCTATGGCATTAAAACATTGACAATTCAAGATCTGAAGAATTGCTTTGCTTCAGTTACGGATTCGCACAAGGGCATCTTACCTGCACATACGACGCCTGAATCTTGCAAATGGGTGCAGTCATGGTCACCCCACACTTTTGCACTGCATTTGCTGACGGCCCTCTCTGTTCCATTGCATTTAATGCCAGCCAGCCAAATGGGACCAGTTCCTGCTTCAAAATGAGAACCTCGTGGGGCCGAAAGAGCAGCTCCGCAGCCAAGATACCGACACACAACCTTGGCTTCCTTCAGGTCCCAGCCATCATCACATATAGTTCCCCATTTTTTCTCATGGAGGATCTCAACTCGTCCAGCACAGCGACTGGGACCATTTGTTAACCTGATCTCACGTAATTCTATGAAGAATGAAAACACCAACAGAGAGAAGTTGAATGAACATTTTTACAGCTAGTTTGCTGCATAAACACTATCTTATCTCCCACCGTGTCTCTGCCCTCTTCTCTTAGGACATTGTAGTCTCTGAGGGGAGTATACAAATGTACAGAATTTGAGTCATGGCTATTGTGAAAGTGCATTTTAATGTACTTCCCTTTTATTGCCTTTTATTCAAACATGCACATCTTCTCTCTGGGTTCAAGCGCAGGAGAAAGCCAGTTGTGCACAGCTCCAATTGGTCAGGATCTGTGACATCAGGCAACTCCCTCCCAACTTTCATGGAGCAATTCTGCAGCTAATTAAACACTGATGGTGTCACTCACACTCACACACACACACACACACACACACACACACACACACACTAGAGGGGAAGGATGTACACATGCACTCTTAATAAAATAAATACACATGCTTTAGTTAATTGTTGGCCAGAGTGTTTCATGTTGTGACAGAAAACACTTCCTTTGTCACAAAATAAATTAATTAGGTGCTAGAGCACTTAGGCCAACGCTAGGAGTACTGTCGGCCTGAGAATGCTGGTCAAGAGCTGGCCTTGCGCCATCCGAACTTGGCTGGCATGAGGGTGGTTCTGAGAGGAGGGACGGCGGGAGGAAGGGGAACTGGGCAGGGGTGGGCGGGCCGGGGGCACCCGGGGAGGGGAGTGAGGCTGGTCCCTGTCCCTGGGCTGTGCGGCTTCCTTAGACCTGCGCTTTCGTGAGCACAGGTCCGAGGAATCCATAGGGGAGGCTGGAACCTCCCCTGGTGCAAGGGTATGAACGTGCCTTTGCCCCGGGGAGGCTCCAGCAGCCTCCTAAGCTGCACTGGATACTGTGGAAGCCGGCTGGCCTGCCTGTTCCAACGCAGCTTAGGATTGCGCCCTGAGTTTTAATGTTAATTGCTTATTTTAACTGTCTGAATGCTTCCCTGCCCCTGGGCTGCCTTGGGTCACTTTTGGGGCAGAAAGGCAGCATATATATATATATACATTTTTAAAATAAATAATGTTTTCTTAGGACAAGGGATGGCATTTGTGATTTCACAGTGTCCCTTTTTTGTGGTATAGTTCTATAGCCTATACCTGCGCACTCTATACCAGCATCCTTGCTGTGGTCGCAGTTATTTACTCCAAACGGTTTTGCTGCTGGGCATGTGGTCACACTGTCTTCCTCCCCAGTGCAGTTCACCTGATCCAACCAGATGGGACCAGATCCATGCCCAAACTTTGCTCCACCTGGGGCTCCTAAAGCCTCTCCACAGCCCACTTCCCGGCACGCAACACTGGCATCCGCTATATCCCAGCTGTTGTCACACACAGTTCCCCACGCGTGGTTATGGCGGACCTCAACTCTGCCAGAACATAAAGTTATTCCCCCTGCCAACCTGATTTCTGTGGGGAGAGAGAATGGAATTAAAAACATCACAAGTGCAGTTGATTCTGAAGCAGCAGGCTTTCATACTAAATTCTTTTCAGAATTTACAACCAATGTTTTTTTGGGGGGCATGCACAAATAAGCATCCACATGCCAAGTGGGGTTGATGGTCTGTAGCATTGTTTTGCAGATTTACCCATGCATGGTCACACACAAGGCCTTTTTGTCATTGTGCACAAGCAGCTAGATGGCTGTAAGTCCAAGGAGAAGCAGAAGGTAGATCCAGTGGCATACTGAAAGGGGGGTAAAATGCTAAGTGTTGCAGGTGCCTTAGCTCCAGTGTAACGCAGTCCCTCCCCCCTCGCCTTCAGTGGCATTCACAGATCCGAGAGCCAGCTCTCGGAGGCAGCAATTACACAGAATTACACAGACCGCATTACACAGAAGCTCAGGCTCCTGCAACGTTTAGCATTTTGCCCCCACTGCAGGAACATCACGGGGTAGATTGGGCTGGAGAATCAGGGACAGGACCCTGGCACAAGTCACTGAAGGTGGGATTCATACCCAACAGCCCCAAACTGCCCCTGCCCTCCCCCTTCTCTGCCCCAAACCTCCCTCTTCCCACCCATGACCCATGCCTCTCCATAGCTTTACAGCCACCCCCTCGACAGCCTGGGTTCAATGGAAGTGGGTGTGCAGAGCTTGCCAGGCATTTCTCTTAGTGGCTCCCTGACTCCTGACAATGCTGCACCATTTACAACAGCTCCGCTGCATTGACAATAGTGGAACACGTTCCACTATCATAAATAGTAGATAAGATTGGACCTAAAGTATTTCTTAAAAATCAGCCCAGGGACCAGTAGAATAACTAGGGTGTGGCATGTGGGACATCTGCCCCACGGGGGGACACTTGAAGGAGGGTGCCAGGTGTGGACTTAGCTATATCCTACCGATGGACCATCTCTGCACACAGCAATGGTGTGGTTTTGCATCAGCTTCAGGGGACCTTCAAAAAGAGGTATGAGCCTGCAGAGAAAATTCTGGAACTTGCTTCAAGTTGGGAGGGAGCTTCCAGAGCTGGCCATTGTCACACTGTCACCTTTCAAAAGCGGTATTAACCCCTGAGGCACATTTTGTGGGAGGGCAGCTCAATCCTGAGCCCAGAAGTGCCCACGGCTCCAGCTGTGCCGAAATGGGGACTGCTGGATCTTGGGCCCACCAGGATACTGCCAAAGGCAAATGCCCCCTTCCTGTGGGAGGCTGCAACCAGCAGCAGTTCTGTACCCATGTTTGGCTCAGGAGGGGTTCAGGATATGGCTGCAGAAGCTGCTGCCATCTCCTCCCATTTCAAGGCCTGATCATTTGTATACTCGGAGGTGATGGGTACATCTAGATCCAACCCGCAGTGCAGAACCAAAGGGTTATACACCACCTCATCCTACAAGCTGCAGCCCTCATTCAAATCATCCCAACCTGCCCGCATGGCTGCTTTTTTTAGAAAGTTACGACAGGGGATCCACGCACATCCTGTCTATTTCAACCCTGAGAACTGGACAAATGGAAACGATGGTAGTTGTGGCCAACGTATCATTTCCTTCAAATGTACACACATCACTTAAGCTGTATTTTAGGTACAGGTATAATAAAATGAGAAATAAAAAGAATGTGAACTTTCTTGACATCGATATACAGGAAACCACTTTTCACAAATACCTCCTTTCTCACAAGGAATGATGCCCCATGTAATACCACTTGCCTCTATTACTGTACAATTATTTTTTTTTAGTAAATTTGTAAGATTTTTATTATATCGCAACATTTCTCTATGGGTTTACCTGTTTTATGCTGCTTCGTAATGACACTTTCAGAAAAGATGGGAAACAGATTTAAAAAATAAATAATGACATCCAAAATTAAACATATCCAACTGGTTCCCATGTTGCTATTGTAAAGTTTTCACTTGTCCTTAAATAGCCTACATTCACTTAAAGCACCAAGCTTACATATGAACCGTAGTCACAAATAGTATAGGTCTTGTTGGATTCATTTTGAATAATCCCGTGTATTAACACAACAACAACAGGAACCACTGAACACTGAGCCTTTCTTGTACGCATGCCCCGACTTCTAGAGTGTGAGAGATGGCTGGAATAGAATGTCGGGAGAGGGTAACAAATGGAAACAGAATCTTTGGCCAGGAATCAGAATTTGTGATGGAACTATGCAGAGGAAGACATTGGGGTTTTCCAGATAGGATGCCAGTTGATTTTCAAAAGCTGAGATCACTGGGATGGGGTGCAAGTTGAGCCTGTACCCCAAAAAAACATCCCCAAAGATGTGCTTTCTATTTAGTGCATGGTTTCCATTCATCCCTTGCGGAAAACTACAATTCCACATTTGAGAGTGCTGTTGCAGTAAGAAAAAATCTGTCTGCCCCCCAACCCTATGAGGTACGGTCACTTCAGACAGAAATCCTCCAAGGGAAATGCAAGTGTCTGTATCAAAGACACAGAGGACCACATCATCCCTCAGGAATCTTGCAATAAATAGTCCATCTCGTCCTAAACAGTCCACCTGCCACAATGACAGGAGGGTTCCTCATTTGTATGAATCTAAATATGGTTCCCAAGAAATAACATTGTTCCAGAGGCAAAGCCTATTGGGAGGGGAAGGGAGGGCTATAGGGGACCCAGCCTGGACCACAAGCTCAAAAAGGTCCTCAAATGTGAACACATGCTAATTTTCTCAGCATTTGCTTTCTGTTTTGTGTTTGTCGTTTTTTAATTTTTTATTCTGTTCAGGGGGTCTCAAAAGCTGGACGTGGTCTGAGCCTCGTGGGGTCTCTGAGAAGGCCTGTCCAGAACACCTTGGATACAGAAATGCTGGCGGTGAGTTCAAATGGCAGCAGGAGGAAGCGAACTGGACTCTTGTGATACTTAGCGCCAGAGGAGTCCAAGTCCTTTGGAAGCTTTTGGTGAATCTCAGCCATCACTTCAAGAAAGACCACACCCCGAAGAAATCTCTACCACTCAAAACGTACCTGGTAAATTAATCTTCTGAAGTTACTCAAGTCAGGGGTTGCCAGCTTCTGAAAATGTCTCCGATCCTGTGCATTCAACAGCTTGGTGTGCAAACACATGAAGTGTGCATGTGGTAATGAACCTTTCAGAGGCACATAAAGCTTCCTTGACTGACTCCAGCAGGACACGCAGGATCTGCTTTTAAAGGCATAGGAGCTACATTGCAGTACTGAGGCCTAGCAGCTCAATTACAGCAGTACTCTTGAGATGAAGCTCAAGAGAAAGGGATGGTTGTTCTCGGCATACCTCCTCCTTGCCTAAGTTAACAGCTCTCACTTTCAAGTGATGTGATGAGTACAATCCCCACCCCTACCCTATTTTGTACTTTGTGTGGTTTTGGGACATTTTCAACTGACCCACCCACACAGGACTTTGCAATGATTACATGCAGGAGCTATTAACCTGGGGCACTCCCCTGTCAGTCTTTCTTTGAAATGCCATTCCCCCAAAGCCACGTGTGCAGGATGCAGACAGCTCTGTCTTCCTCTCTGAGACCAAGTGAAGAGGATAGCTCCTAGACAGCCCTCCTGCTGAAACTAGAATGGGTCCATTGATTGGGCATCCAACCTCTCTTGTCTAGGGAAAGGGACGGGATGGGGAAAAAAACAAACATAGCCTGCACCTCTTCAGAGCGCAATCCTAACCTGGGATTAGGCCAGCACATTTTGAACCACTCTTGTAGTCAGGGAGGATGGCGCATGCCTGTGTGCTGGCCTCTCTCATTCTGAGAGTGGTCCAAACACACCTTACCATCTTCCCTGTGCTGGCCAAACTTTGCTGGCCTAACTGTGCTGACTTCGGATTGTGCCCTCAGTGAATAAAGCCACATCAGGACCATCAACCACAAAAATCTGGACCTCTCCTGTCGATTATATAAAGACACTCAGGTAAAGGGCCATTTTCAACCACTCCTAGGTCCAAGGCTCTATTTCTGCTCCCTATAACAACTGGGCATATCAAGGTGTGCCCCCAGCCCACTTAACAGCGGCTCTCAGTGCAAAACCCAGCAGACTGAAATGACCAAGGCAAGAAGAGAAGAGGCCAAAAGAGGACTCAAAAAGGCCAAAAGTGGGTTTGTCAATATGGGATTAATATGGGTGTTTGCAGAGGGACGTTGTCACGTTGTGGCCCCCCACGGCCCCCGCCCTGTCATCGGGGAGGGGGGTTGTGAAGGAATCACTCGCATACGTGGTAAGCTTGGAGCACAGCTGAGACAAGGACCAAGGCAGCGAAATCGACTCAACTTGGTTTATTGGGGAGGCACGGCTTTTGACCCTCACACTGGGGTCTCCCAACTCCCCCCCTTCTCCCATGCTGGGGGATAACCCTCCTTCGCCCTAGTCCGTGACGGAACGTAAAGTTCAGGCCCACCGGCTGAAGCAAACACAAAGTCCTGGCTGGTCAGCCAAAAGGGAACGTAATTCACGCCCAACAGGCAGTCTCCAAGCCTCCGGCTCACTCATGGCTCTGGGCGTGGACAACCGAGGGTCCTGTTAGGGGTCTCGCTAGTGGGGTCCTTCACCAGGGCGTGCTGCAGCGACAGTCTCGGGCCATCCATCCATCGCGATGCTCTGCCGCTGAAGCCTCTCCCCAGTCCCAGCCCATCGTCTCCCTCGCCTTTCGGAGTCACCGGCATTCTCCCACTGTCCGGACACAGCCACTGTCCAAACCACTACCTCTCCTCCCCTAGGTTGGCCTCCTCACTCCCCACTCTGTCGCCTTTATCTCCCCCATCTCCACCTGTGCTCAATCTCGCTTGATTGTGGCCATCACGCCGGCCCGCCTCCCCTCCCCGCGTTGGCCTGGCTCTTGCCAGGATTCGCAGTATGCCTCTGCCCAGCCTGATGCTGCCCGACAGAAGTTCAGCAGCCCCCTCCCCCTTCAAAAAATCCAGCATCCATAGTATGCCATCAGATACCCATGGATCAAATAAGCTATAAGATCCATGGGAGACAGAATGCCAGGCTCTGACAAGCTGCTGTTCATGTTGTGGCAGGTATTGAATGAGTCCATTCATTCATTCATTCATTCATTCATTCATTCATTCATTCATTCATTCATTCAATGAGCTGATTACCACAGTGAGAGTGTGGGGGAGTGTGTAACGGCCAGCTGGCAAGAATAGAAAGAATCTTGGGACCTGCTCAGGCTTATGATTCCTGCTGAAGCTCGATGGCATGCAACCCAAAAAGATAATCACAATGTGAAGACAACATCTGGACCGAGGGGGTCTCTTTGTTGCGTAATATGGGTGGCATGACTCAGCATACAGTGCTTTGCAGCATGTGTGTGCTGTTCTGTGTAGCATGCTGCAGCACACATTTGTAGCTGCAATGATGAGTGTCGTACAAACTTCCATGTGGCTTGCTGCGATGTGTTTACGCCAACCAATTGGGGGGATGGAGACACAAAAACAAAAGAAAGCAGAAAAAACAGAGCTCAAATGCATGTATAGAAAATATAATTTGCATGACTTTTATACAACAGTAACAGTATGCGTGATTAAATATGATACACATACTTGTGATTATACTGCATTAAAACATAAATAAGGAATTGAACAAATTTTCATCAACATGTATTGCAATGCCCAATCAAAAAGCACTTTTTATAAAAATAAATGTCCATTTCGGCAGGGGCTGAAGACCTTTTTATTCCAAAAAGCTTTTAATTGTTGACAGGTTGGCTGGCTGGTTATTATGATCCACGGGGCTTGTGTCTTATTTTATTTTTTAATTGTTTTAATTGTTTGTGTTTTTTAATCTTGATTGTTTATTGTTTAATACTGTTTTTAATTGTTTTTAATGTTAACTGTTATACTTTATTTTTATCCTTTTTAATATTGTAAGCCGCCTTGGACATCTGCCTTGGCAGAGGAAAGGCGGGGTAGAAATTTCTTAAATAAATAAATAAATAAAAATAAATAAATATTTATAAATGTCATTTGTAATGATTCATACAATGATACATAGATACATGCACACTTAAGGGCTGACCACTCTTGCCAGATGGCACATCTGTGGCACCAGGTCCTGTGGTATGCTTGTACCACAGGCGCTGGAGGGCTCTGGAGGGCTCTGGATTGGGCCTTCAGTCATCTTTTTTTACTTTTCATCCGGTAATAGCTAAGTTGCATGCTGAGTTTGTTTTTGAAATTTTCTTAGGTACGGTCAGCTTTTTTGCATAATTTGTATAGGAATTGATAGTCAGTACTCAGACTTCATTGCAGCAATACTAAATACTTTGTCCTGGTGTTGCAAAAAACACAACGTTCTGCCTCAGGTATACGGGAACACTTGGACGTTTTTCAGAGGCAGTTTTCTCTTTTCAGTTCCCCTGAAAATACTGCATATATGCACCGTATGGAAGTGGTGCACAAACGCAACTATGGTACAAAATGTTAACCCAAAAGATATCAGCATATCATCACTGAGAAGCAGTTTCTAAACATTTTCATCAGATTTATTTTTTAAAGATACACAGAGAAAATCGAATCTGAAATTCAATGTTTTCTTGAATATTTAGCATAGATACCAATTCTGGGAGGGGCAGCCCAATCTTAAACAGTGCTGGCATAGCAAGGTTGGCACAACAGGGCTGCATCCTGAGGCCATTAGGAGACAGCAGCAGCACAGTGGAGGGCAAGAGGAGATTTTCCCCTTGCACCTGAGTAAGCCCCAACCAGCCCTATGGGGCTGCTCAGATCTGTGCCTGCTGTTTTGCAGACGCAGGTGAACATTCGCAGCAGCAGCCGAAATCTGGGCTGCCCTGGCCAGGGACGGGGTTTTGGATTTGGCGCTATGGCTGTTGTCGGTCGCCGCCCACTGCACCGCCCCATTACGCCCCCGGCACACCTCTGGAACACTCTCGGCGATGTCCTGTGCCAACCAAATGCCGCCGACAGTTGCCTGGTGCATGGCCAATGCAGCCGATGGGTGCAGTGGTGCCCGTGCGCCGATGCTGCTGCTTGCACCGGTCCAGCACCTGATTTGCTGGTGCAGATGTGCCTGACAGCATATTTGTGACAGCGCTGGACCACCGCAAGAGCTCAGTGCGGGCACAAGGCAAGTATGGGATTGCATTCTGAGACACAAATTGGGAATCTGGATCCAGATAAACAAAACCATACAGAGCATGAATACAAGAATGACAACGAGTTCTGATAGTTTATCAACATATTTTTAATTAATGTGTTCATCTTTTAATTTAATTAATGACATCAAATGGACTTACTTTAATGTAAACATGGATAAGTGTTTGACATTTTAATCACATTTTATCAATCGGCATTTTATCAATCGGCTATTCCCATATTAATGCCTGTAATGAAAAGCTATGCTGAGGTCCATTCATCACTGCTCGTTCTTAATATGAATATATGTTCAAGGCACAAATGGCTTCTGTGGCTCCCAGATGAAAATAGCCATTCTTCATTAATTATGGTCTTCCCAAGAATCTTTCATTTGTCTACCACAATCACTCTTCGGATTCATTTAGAATTTTCAGTTGCTGACTGTCTAGTTCTGTAGTCACAGAGCCCAGAGAGAAGAAGGGATACAATGTCCCAAAACGATGGATAGTAAAAGTGTACAATTCACTTTTCCTGTTGACATCATAAAAAGAAAGATGTTGTCTTGACATATCCAGGAACATCCCTATCTTAGTGGGTTTTCCAATTGCTCTTAGACGGGTCCAGGGGTTTGTACGAGCCCAGTAATCTTTCTTACCATCTCGTCCTATGACCCAGTAGCCATTCTGGGGGGCCAACGTGATCCTCCCTTTTCTAGAAATGGACTCAGAGGCGACCCCCAAGTCCCAACTCTTTTTCTGGCCAACCTCCACTTCCCAGTAATGTTTGCCTTTGACAAAGCCCTCTTTGGCCAGCACAAACATATGGGAGTCAAACCTCCCCTCACTGTAAGGAACCTTTAACACATCTCCTGTGTCCCTCACACATTTCCCATCTTCAGACACTTCCAGTCTGGGGTGAGCTGTGCTGGGGTCCAAAATCACATTCTCTGCAAAGAAAAGACAAGGACTTCACTGAAAGGCATGGAGGGAGAACCATATGAGTGCCATTCATCTGTCGGTCTTTCAAAACACTGCTTTAAAATACCCCCCTCTGGACCAGGTGCATGGCTGCAGATATATGCCATTTTCAATTAAAGGGCTGGAGCTATCTTTTGAGGAATTTGCAACCTAATCCTATGTCTCAATGGTGACTGAAGGTGCAGTGGGACCAAAATGGCACACGCTGTATCCTGCAGGTCCAGAGCAGCCACCAGAACCCTCTTGAGGTAAGAGAACAATTGTTCCCTGACCTCTTGTAAAGCCCCAGCAGCCCCAATGGGTCTTCTTGAATCTGCGCTCACTATTTTGAGACATGTCAGTAAAATAATGGCAGTTTAAACAGTGTATGTTAGCGATGACCTGTGACCTGTTTCGGTTAGGAATGCTTTTAGCTGCTGTTAGCTCCAAGACGTACCAGCCTGCACATAAGTGGGGTTAAGTTGAAGATAGCTAAGGAATGCAAGGATGTACCAAGCAAGGATGTACCAGGGCAGGCTGACAAGAATGATTAACTGTTGTAACAGTATAGCTTGTAATAGCTTGTAACAGTATAGCTTTCTGATAAGGCCGAATGTTGATGCCTATTCCTTTGCTTAATGCAGTAGCCTACGTAAATGTATGTAAAAGTACCTATATAAACTTGTGTAATCTGTTTCTCGGGGCCGCTCCCTGTTTTTGGTCAAGAGACACTGGGAACGGTCCTCTGCGCAGAAGAATAAACTTTTAGAAACCCCTCCTCCGGCCATCCTGTGTCTATCTTTGATGTGGTATCAGGCAACATTTACTGGTGCCGTGACTCGGATTCGAACCGAGGTTGCTGCGGTTCGCAGCAACACAATACAGCGGTTTGCAGCGGTTCGCAATGCAACCTATAGTGTGCCCATGTAGAGCTCTGTGGCTCAGGAGGGGGCACTGGATTTGGCTTCAGTCTCTTCTGCCATCTCTGCCCCCTTCGGGTCCTGTCCCACCTTCTGCCTTGCCCTCCTTCTGCCCATTTCCACCCCTCCCCACTTCTCCTATCCCCAAAAACTTCACCACTGACCGGCCAGCCAGAGAGCTCACTGCCAACTGCTCCCTTGAAACATCATCCAACACTGAGGCTCAGCACCGACTGCATGTCAAGTGCTGGTGATAATGTGAGATCCATTTATCACCAGGAGGTGCACTCTGCTGCCAGTATCCCCCATCAGGAATGGGATCTCATAAGGGGCATTTAGATGTATTCCTTATCCAGGCATTTCTCCCAGGGAAATGTCCAATAGAGCGTTTACAGGCATATTTCATTTTCCCATTGAAACGGAATTTGCTGTTGCTGTGAGAATGGGACACCCAGCTCTGTGAGGTTTCCATTTCAATCATGAGCAATGTACAGTTTGTATTGTGGCTCGACATGCATGTCTGGGTATGTGGTTCCAACTGTGTGTGTGAGATGGGCATCTCTTGGCAAATCTTCATGAATCTAGTTCTCACAACCAACCAAGAAAATGGTAAACCTGCTTCTGGACTATACAGTTTTGACTACTTGCAAGTTGGAATTCACATGATTGAATATTCCTCCATTCAGAACTTCGCCATCACACAGAAAGCCCAATAGCAGGGTGGAAGGTTCTAGCTGTCTAGTTAGGTTATTTGCTGTCATTCCAGTTTTCTAAATGAAGATTTTTTTTTTCATTCACTCAGCTTCTCCCTGTAGTCTGATGTGGTATAGTCCAAACATGGGTTTATTGTGAGAACCAGATCATTATATCATAACTAAAAGGCAGTCACACGGCTCCATTTCATATCTATGCTCTTTTGCATACCTTTAAGATACCTTTCCTTTAAGAAGACAAGCACAACCTGACAGCTCAAACCTGAACTGCTCAGCTCCCATAGGAGCAGCAGTACTGAAAGTCATCCCACAGTATCATTGCATCCCCTTCCCTGGGGAAAAGTCCCATCACCCGCAATGTGGCTCCTTGGCTTACCGCTGGCTATTTTACTGGTGGTGAATTGAGCAGCCCCGTGTCAGGCTGCCTGGGCCCAGGCTGGGGATAAGATCCAGCAGTGGAAGCTAGCTCCTCCCCTCCCTCCACACGGGCTAGCTCCTCCCCTCCCTCCACCTGGTTCCACCTCTCCCCATTACCACCTCTCCCCATTACCACCTGCCCAAAGGGGCTTACCGGTGGCCAACTGTCCCGTCCGCCCACATTGGGACCTGACGCTAACTGAGCGCCAGCCCAACATAAGTGGTATGGTGTCGTGGACATGCTTTACAGCATGTTTGCAACATTTTAGCCAGTAGTACACATATACCGCCAGTGATAACAGGCTCAGGACTGAACCCTTAATCTCCTTGGTGGCCAGTACAGTATCAACAGATGCTTTTAAAAAAGATTTGGAATGCACTTTAGAGTTCCATTTCTCAAACTGTCTGATGTGGTCAATCAGCGATTTTTGTTCCCCAGTGTGGCAGGAACCTGTGCTATATCTGTGCATTGTTATTTCTTTCTTTCCTGGGAATTCGCCAAGGACTGGCCGCTAATGGCTTGCGAACCAGCACAATGGCTTGTGGACCGAACTTTGAGTAACACTGCTTTAGAGAATTACCTTGGTGAGTCTCATGGAAAAAGTGGTGACAGCAGAAGCAGATTTCTCCAAATGCTCATTTTACCACCCTTAAAAAATAGTAATTCTTACCTCTGTAGCCACAGACTTTAAAGAAATCTGTGCAATGAAATAACAATGAGAAAGCAAAAAATGAACAAAGCATGTCACAAGTACCTCTATTTTCACACAAATATCCGTGATGCTGGTACAGAAACTCCAAGCCCAAATGCTGACCAATGTCCTGGCAATCAGGCACATTAACATAAATGTTAGCATGTTCAATCCTTGGCTGCAAAAGCAGCCAGTACAGCTACATCAAGGAGAGGACCCAGGAGGTGGGTGGGTGGATAAGGAAGAGATGCTCGTCAACTGAAGATCATACATGCTGACCGAACTGTCACCATGCACAATTCTTGGCTCCATAGGCAGCGAGTATAGCCCCAGGCTAGGAGAATCTCAATAGGAATCTACTCAGCTGGGAGGGGCTGCCTTTACAGCTAGGAATCACATGCTAGGAGACACATGCTCAGTTGATATGCATGAGTCCTGGCCACAAGGGTAGCCAAGACCATCAGAGGTTCACCATGGGTGGCATCAGGGATCAAACAGGTCAGGCACCTGCAAAAGTTCCCTGGGAGTCTCAACCAACCAATTCCGGATACTGCTTTAGCCTGCCTTCCCCATCTATTATTGAGCAGGAGGTGTAGACTGAGAGTTTAGCAGCCAGTACTGCCTGAAGCTAAGCAGGAGAATCTACGGTCTTGTTTTTGGATGGGAGACGGAATGTCAGGCTATGACAAGCTGTTGTATGTCTTGTGGCAGGACGGAGGCACCGATTAGTCACAAGTGAGCTGATTAGTCACAAGTGAGAGTTGCAGGGGAGTGTGCGAGAAGGCCAGCCAGCAAAAGAACAGAGTATGACCTTGAGGACCTTCTAGGCTTGACTTACGATTGCCTGCAAAGCTTGATGGCATGCAGCCAGAGGAGAGACCCACATTGTGAAAGCTACATCTGGAACTGAGGATTTCAGAATATATTTGTTTAAAAAATGCTGTATAAAAGAATACTGTATATTTGTAAACAAAAAACAAAAAACCATTTATTTTGGTGGTTGAGACTAGCCTTCCCATGTAAGTCGCCTTGGGCATTTGCTTCAGCATGAGAAAGGCAGCATATAAATTCTTCAAATAAATAAACGGGCTCATCCAGAGGCCCCTCAGTGCATGAAGAAACGGGAATAGCGCAGTAGTTCATTTAGCTTGGCCCCAAGTTATCCAGAGCTTTGGAGGCGAGGAGCAGCATTTTGAATTATGCCCAGAAACAGACAAGGATTCAGGGTAGCATTTCAAGCACCAGAAAGGGCTGTTTCCAATGCCCATCCCAGGTTCTAGCATAGCTGCAATAGTTTTTAACTAATTATTACTTTGGGTCAGACATCAGGAACAGATTAACTACAAGGCTTTATAGTAGTTCATTGTCCCCAGAAAGGTACAAAATATTATCTGAGACTTACCTCTTTCTTCCCGTATTTGTTCTGAAAAGGAAAACATACATAGGTTTCACAGGGAGAAAAAGTATCAAAATACTGCAGTTGAACTGCAAGAAATTCAAAGTCCGCGATGTGCTTGCCACACAACTGAAAGTTCCAGGGTAGGTAAAGTGTAGTTTGATTGGATCCACTGACAGTTGATTGATTTTTACAGGATGGTCAGTCAATCAGTTTTTACAATGGACAGTTTTTAAGACAACTTACCATATTCTTCCTGGAGCACGTCTGAAAAAGAGAAAAAATACACAATAATCAGTAATGTCATGTAAGGGGTACGTGGGGGTACACAAGTACCCGTTTCTAGGATTACGGCTGGCCCCGCCCATTCGCCCGCCCACTCATCGACTCCATCGGCGCTCCGCTCCGCCCCCTGCAACGTTTGAATTTCCTGCAAGTTTGAGTTGCCTGGCAGCGAGCGGAGCAGAGCGGAGCAGAGCGAAGCGAGGGAGACCGACGGCAGCAGCAGCATGAGCAGGTAGGCTGCCTGGGGCTCCCTCTCCCGAGGAGGCGCGGCAGTTCCGGGGGGGGGGTTGGAATTTGTCTCCAAAAGATTTTGGAATTGCTGAAATGAGCTGGTGGCTTTTTAAAACTTGCCTTGCCTTCCCAAGCCAGGCCAGGCCTTGCCTTGCCTTGCCTTGCCACTGAAAAATGAGCTGCTCAGGGGTTGCTCTCGAATACTTTTGGAACTGTTGGGTCACTTTAACATGATGCCAGGCCTCCTTAAAATGTTCTGGGGGTGCTGTGGAATACTGTTGCAACTGTTGGGTCAGTTTAAAATAGTCTGAGGCCTCAAAAAGGGCTTTTTCATGTCACTTCCTGCCATGACATCACTTCTGGCTTATGACGTCACTTCTGGTGGGGGGGTCCCGACACGTGCCAATCAAAAGTGAGTACCTGTTGTTAAATCATTTAGATGACACCACTGACAATAATGTAGGGATGTCATATGAATAAAAGGTGTAGACTCTTCCTATGTTCCTGGGGATATTGGAAGAGGGAATTACAGAAGAACTGATGGAATCCTCTCCCAGGGAAGAGAGAGTGAAAAAAATTCACACTGGCTTTTCCTTTTATTCTTCCTTCCCCCCTTCTATTTTCTTCCAAATTTCATCTTTTAAAATGTGCTTGCGTCAGCCCTAGGGCAGGCTTGGATTTTGATGTAAAATCCTGCCATAACTCGATAATTGGGGTCCAAAAAAATCAAACTATGTAAAATGCAGGTCTCATTCACTGATTATTACATTTTTTTTAACAGTTCCAGAGCATTTAATTTTATTTGATCAGGAAATACCTTCCAAGACTCCTTGGTCAGGAAATGCCTTCTACTTGCAACTCCTTATCCATAGTTAAGTACATTACTGTATTGATTTTACTCTGAATTAAAACTGTATTTGTTTTATTATTTATTTATTAATAAATAAATAATAAATTTAATTAATTTACATAAATAATATGTATTTGTATTTATTTAATACTGTGTTAAATACGATGTTAAGCAATAGGGACAGAGGCAGACGATGGGAGCCAATCGCCAATGACACTTTATCCAAATTCACATTATTGGAGGTGTGTTATAGTGGGGTTTTACTGTATCATGAAAAAAATATTTTATGAATGTTGGTAGCTTAGACAGTTAAAGCCCAGAAAATTAAAACCTCCCCAGAAGAAATAAAGCAATATTTCATCATCCTTCTTGTCCTACTAACCACCTACCTTTTGAAAGTATTATTTCGTGTTCTTCAGGTGGCCTCCTCTTACAGCACTTCACTGAATGAGGAAGATGAGAATACAAAGGATTAGAACAATCAGTGCATACTTATATGCACTGTAATGCATATAAGGCATGGGCAGGAGGTTTAGTCGAGAGGGTTAAAGCCTCCATTTGCCTGAAGATAAGATCCGAAGGTCGCCAGTTTGAGAACACCAGAAGCTTCCGTGAGCGGCAGACCTTGAGAATTGAGACTGATAAGAGCTGAGCTGTCTCCAGCTGCCTGTGAGAGAGGAGTTGTGCTGGCCCAGCTGTTTCTTTGGTGGGAGCAGAGAAGCCGTCTATCAGCCAGCAGAAAGGCAATCGTGTGGCCAGAAAGAAGGACTAGACCATGAAAGTTACATCTGTATGTTGCTGTAGTTCTTGAAAGACAGAACTTCTTTGTAATTTGTAAAAAAAAAAACAACCCTTGGGGGTTTAGAGAAATAAAGCCTGCCTATGTAAACTGCCTTGAATTAAAGTCAGAGGAACAATCTAATGACCAAAGAAAGGCGGTATATAAATATTACTACTACTACTACTACTACTACTACTACTACTACTACTACTACTACTACTATTATTATTATTAATGAAAATGATAATGATAATGAAAATGAAAATGAAAATGAAAATGAAAATGATAAGCAATGTGACCAACAACTTGACCAGAAGATGGCAACTATTACTCCCTGTATTGCTGAAGTTTATAGTTAATGATTAGTCCTTCTGTGGCTAAGGAAGATTAAGGAAACCACAGCTGGAAGTAATCAAGAACTAGGAGGGTAACTAGGATTTAGAAGGGTTTTGTGCTATAAATGGGGAAAGTGTGCTTGACCAAGGAGAGAGGGCTGGCAAGGGAATCTTGGGACTGGTAAAGACTATGCTGAGTTATTGATGGAAGAACTATGTCTGAACGTCAACTCTTATCTGTAAACTGAACGTAGATAGAAATTATTGATAGAAAACAAAATTATTTTTGCCTTAATTGTGTTGTTTTGTGACTTTTTAACCATCCTTAAGCCTTTCCATTTGATTGCCTTACCTCCCCTTTGGGTGGAAGGTGGAGAGGCTCTATGTAAACTTTATATTTTAAAATAAACGTTGCTCTTATGAATATTGGTGTGTGCTAGTTATTTGACCAGATAAGAGGGATATATAGTCCTGGGAGGTGGAAGAGCCTGAATTTAAACCTGGGTCAGTGAATTATTCCTCCCCCTGAGTGGCCACTCTGGCGAGTGAGTGCTGGAAGCAACAGAGGGAGAAGGGTATTGGGGGTCCTTAGAAGTTGGGGATAGACCCAGTGGAGAGAGGGGAAAGAAGGGGAGAGCTGGTACTAGGAGTGGTCTGGTGGAGATACTCTAGAGCTCAGGTTCCCCAGTGGTGTTACCAAACTGGACCAATAAGACTCAGCGGGAGTGGAGACGGGAGGGCTAGGGGTTAGCTCTGCAGGAATAAAGGGTCTGCTGCACACACCCCTTCCTTGACATGTTGGGAAGGGACCCAAAAGAAACTTGTACCTCCTGATAAAATTTCTCTTGGAGGTCCTGCTAAGCCACACATTTCCTTTGTGGCAATGGAGGCAAGTCAAAGACTGATAACCTGTTTTGTAAACTGGATTTCAGTTTCCATATTGAAGAATACACAACGTTTTGCCAAGCACTCTATAAGAACATTAGAAGAGTCCTGTTGGATTGGGCCAAGGGCTCGCATTGTCCAGCTTCCTGTATCTCATACAGCCAAATCCTACCTAATTCCCCTGTGCTAATGCAGCTGCTCCATGGGAGTGCACACTGCAGCCACTGGGAGTGGAGTCTGAGAGGCCTTTTCTGGGTAAGGGAACACTTCGTGTGGATAAGCCTCTGCTTCCCTGCTGGACCTACTCAGGCCCGCGCCAGCAATTGCTGGTGCAAGTCCAAGTGGATGCAGAAGGCAGATCAAGACTTAGAAGAGGACATGGATATTGGCAGCACTGCTGCTACCAGTGTTCTTGTTGTTGTTGTTGTTGTTGTTGTTATTTATTAGATTTCTATCCTGCCTTTTTGCCCGGAGGCACCCAAGGCGGCATTACAATATAAAAATACAATATAAATGTTAACATTAAAAAGCAATTTAAAAACAATATTAAAACAATACAATAAAACAAAATTAAAACAAAACAATGCAATTTAAAAACAACAAGCCCAGTGGATCATAAAATAAAATATAAAAATGTAACAAACCAGCCAGCCAGCCAGCCTGTCAACAGTTAAAAGCTTTTTAGAATAAAAAGGTCTTCAGCCCCCGCCGAAATGTTAACAAAGAGGGAGCAGTTCTCAATTCTAAGGGGAGGGTGTTCCAGAGTTGGGGGGCCACCACCAAGAAGGCCCTCTTCCTGGCCGCCGCCCCTCTCACTTCTCCTGGTGGCGGCACAGTCAAAAGGGCCCCCCCAGATGATCTAAGAGTACGGGTTGAGACATCTTGAGACACCCCCCCTCCCTGGGCTCCACCCTGTTCCTCACACTGTACTGACTGACCAGTGCCAGGACTTCTCCTGGGGCTTCTGGCATGCAGTGATAGATGCTTACCACTTGCATCAGCAGCCTGGCTGTGCAGAGGGGCATGTTGTCTTTCTTAACAGCTATAAAGCGCGCTGCGCTGCTGGAACATGAGTTTTAACGAGACTGAACATGAGTTTCAATGGGAGTGGCAACGACATGCATGTATCTTTTATGTTCTCAGAGAAGCATTTGGTTGGCCACTGTGAGATACAGGAAGCTGGATTAGATGGGCCTTTGGCCTGATCCAGCAGGTCTCATCTTATGGCCTTATGTGGCATGCCCATAGGGAAGAGCCCACGGTAGCCCACCAGATGCTCCTAGAGGAGCGCACAAGACAAAATACCTGCATCTTGTTTCTACTCCCTTGCACCGGCCACTCAGAGACACTCTAAAACTTGGAGGCTGAATACAGTCACACCTAAAGTATCACCTAATGAAATAAACTATCAGATATACAGAATCATTGATCTCTTCTTGGAAATCATAGCAAATACCTTTATTGCCAAGGGATACAAAGAATGAATGACATAATTTTGTATTTGTAATTTCAATTGAATACATTAGTCTCCTGTGCAAGCACTGAGTCATTACTGACTGATGGGTGTGATGTCACATCGCAAAGTTTACTAGGCAGACTTTGTTGTATGGGATGGTTCCCCCATTGCCTTCTTTGCTTTACCCACAGCAAGCTGAGTACTCATTTTACCAACATTGGAAGGATGGGAGGCCGAGTCAACCTTGAGCCGGCTACCTGAGACCCTGATTCCACTGGAATCAAACACATGGGGAGACCTTTTTGACTGAAGTATTACAGCCTACCCAGTGGCGGCGTTCAGCCGGTATGCTGGGCGGGACTTACCTTTGAGTGGCAGTCCACCCGTTGCGTAACGGCATGTTCCGCCGCTTTCCCCCCCGCCGGGGTGCCACTCAAAGGTAAGTCCCGCCCAGCGTACCAGCTGAATGCCACCACTGAGCCTACCACATGAGGCCACATGAGGCTCTTCTGAATATATTGACCTGACTTTAAACAAGTTAATCACATATTATAGTACCTGAATAAATGTAAAGGATTACTCCACCAACAGCACCGCATAAAACGCCACCAAAAAAAAAGAGAACCATCCAGGTAATATTAACTGATTTGCATTTGTCTGGAAAAGAGAAACAATAAATAATGAAGCAATGAGCAATATTGTTATACTATTTTGCATCAAAATTGGCCTATCAGAATTTCCTCATTTGTCATGGGAGAAGTTCCTCCACTGCTGCATCTCACTCAGAGGGGAGTGCCTGTTGTGGGAACTGCCCAGGTAGTTTTGCTGCTCCCCAAATTTCTTGCTATGAGCAAAATTACTGGACTTTGCTTGAGTCACACATTGCGCCACTAGTGCAGCTTCTGTTCCTTGGTGAGGACAATCTCTCTCTCTCTCTCTCTCTCTCTCTCTCTCTCTCTCTCTCTCTCTCAGCAATGATACATTCAACAGATCCATCTTTCCAGGCATGACAAATTCCTTTCTATCCCATTTTTCTGCATTATTGACAAGCAACTATTATTGACAAGCGATGTGAACGCATATACCATTTGTGAAAGACAACATATTATTCACAGCATATTCAGGGCGCAATCCTGAACAGCACTAGATTAGCAAGGCTGGCTGGCCAGTGCCAAATCCAATGCTGTTCAGGACAGGCTGGAGCCTCCCCGTGGCAAGGGAGCTCCAGCCTCCCCTATGTGCTCCTTGGATCTGCGCCCGCTGAAGAGCCACCTCCCAAGCCTGCACAGGTCCCGCCCAAGTCCCGCCTCCCGCCCTCCTACCAATCCCCATCCCAAAACAGGACAGAGATTCCCTTGTGCCGACCGTCTCCAGTCGGCACAAGGGAGGCTCTCTGTTGGTGCTCTGAAGCTGACACTGCAAACAGCGTCGGCTTCAGTGTTGGAGTGCCGATGCGGGGGTGCTACTTGGCACCCGCGCGCCAGCGCTCCACCCCTTGCATCGATGTGATGACGTCGTGTTGATGTAAGGGACACACTAGGATTGCGCTGTAAATAACACATTACACATAATAATTCATGCGACGTCTGATTTTCCTAAAATGCAATAGTAATAATTACCTGAAGCTGTGGAGAGTTGTAGATGTCCAGCCTCATGAGGTGAATGTGCCACTTTGCCAACTGGGGCTTCAAATAAATGAATAGAATATAAATGAATTCTTAATAAAAAACACAATGCTTTTCTAACCCTGTCACAAAGCTCAAGGTGTATATAGCAGAAGACGTAGCTTTCAATGCGGATGGGCCCAGAGTCAGTTCCTAGCATACCAAGTAGTGGCAGCGGCCCCCAACTTACCACTGCCGCAATGCCCAACCCTGCTGCTGGTGTGGAAATCAGCACCTTGAAGTAGTCAGTGGTGACATGTGATTTGTGACACAAGGACATCACCATCACTTACTTCCAGGTTCAAGGAAACGATGAGACCCTAAAAATGGCAATAAGAGACTCTAGGGCAGGAAGGTAGGCTCCATTGTCGTCCTACTCTTTTGCAAGGGGAAAGCAAAGATCCGAGCAGCACACTGCTTGGGTGCGAGGAGGACGGTGTTGGGGTGGCTCGCCTCTCTGAGAGGCAAGTGTTGTTTGCCCCTCCCACCCTCCCTTGTCCCCAAAATGGAGCCTAGCTTGGCAGAGGGGGCATGTTAGTGGGCAGGGAAGGGGGCGGGGAGCTGATATGGGGCGCCAGGCATTGACCCAGGCCCTCGGAAGAGTGTCGGCTGGGCATACCACTGGGGAGGCTTCTCCCACAGCAAACATCTTGTGCATGCTTCTCTGACAGTTGATATGAGCCTCTTACCGCCATTTTCAGCATAAATGAAATGAAATGCAGCATTGGATGCTAATCCTGCTAAACCTAGGGTAGAACTCATTTTAGAACCCGCTCTATAACAGTATTGCTGGTAAAGAGATCATACTCCTCTGCAATCAATCCATTGCAGAATCAGAGCCACTGCAGCAGCAGTGGAAGCATTTTTCAAAAAAAACTATGTAGGGCAATTCTATCTCACCAGATACACCCTCACCGCAAGTCGCTGGTACAAACATCATGGCTTGGTTTTGTGTTGGAAAGGCACAATTCCTGGTTTACCTGGTGAGAATATCTTAATTGGGTACAGTCCCAAGTCAGAGGCATGTGTCCCAACTATGTCAACTTTTGACATATAAACAGATCTTCCAGATTGACAGCTAGGGAAGGGAGACAAGCCTAATGCAATTATAGGGCTCCATTTCCCATTTAGGAAAATGAACCCCATTCACGAAGTCCTGGATCACACAGACTCGATTTAAGCCTTTCTTATATTGACCAAGTCCAGGAGAACATAGTACCTTCCTCAAGTTGTTCTTGGCAGTTTACCTGATAATGAGACTGATGTCAGCATTGCAAGATACAAGAGACATATTCTTGCAACACAACAGAGATATTCCTTGTGATCCATATTCTCTCATCATACGTCTTCAGAAAGTTCTGATCTGAAATATCAGTATCAAGAAGTGGCACTCATTATTAAAGATAAGCAAATAGTTTGCTTTGTGCTGTAAATCTGTTTTCTACAATGTTCACAACCCATCCAACAAACCATAGCAACCCAACAGATATCAAGTTTTAAAGAACACACCGTTTATTCTACTTCCTGTATAACTTTCACACTCCCAGTAGCATCCCTATGGGGGAGGAGCTGTACGCTGGAATGCTAAGTTTTACAAGGAGTGGTACCTTGCTGTGTAAATTTCTCCTCTCCCTCACTGTTATAGCCAATCCTCAATAAATCAATTTATTGATTAGATTTTGGGAATGTTAAAAATTTTCTACTTGATGTCACTTTCAGTCTTGACATCACTTCCAGGTTAATGACATCACTTCCAGGTTAATGACATCACTTCCAGTGGGGCACAACAGATTGCCATTCTAAAAAGTGGGTCCTGGTGTTATACAGTTTGAGAACCACTGAAGTAGATATTGCAAGCTATTATGTTTATTTTTTGTTGCACATTTGCCCATGAACATGTGCAAAAAGAAAAGATTTATATTTTTATATTTTTATTGTTCTCTGTGAATGTTACTTTTTCTGTTCCTGTTTTGCTAGTCAATGAGGAAAGAGGATTTGGGAAGTGAAATACATTCTGTTTACTCAATGCTGAAAGGAGTGATCAACAGAGTTCTTGAGTACGTGGCATTCGTGCATGTTTGCAAATGCTCAAGTGAAATATTTTATCACCAATTCATTTTACAAGAATTACAGTGCAATGGAAAATGGAAATGTTTGGCACGAATCAATCTGTATAAATGTGTTTCATCACTCCCAGTTTTGCTGAACTGGCTACTACTAAATTTTTTAAAGTTCTTGTCTAAAAAAGAAACCATTTGGAGTGTTGAAAAATACTGACGAACGTGCACCAGAGCTGAATCAAATGGTGCTACTATGTACTCAGGCCCTGTGCATTTTTCTGCCCTGGTATCTGTATCACAAGAAGAGACCCTGGTTCTGCCCAATAAAACATTCAGGATGGTAAACAGATCCTTCACTCGGTTGTCATGTCTGCACGTCTAGCAAAATGTGTCACCTCTTTTACATTTCCCTCCACTTTTAACAAGTAAGGGCTATTCAAAACGACTTGAGCAAATTCAAAATCAGATTTTAAAATGTTAGGACATGATCCAGTTAAACTACAGCACTTTGATCAATTGATTTCAATGGGTGAGATGTGCATATCCTTCCTATTGAAATGAATGAATACAAAACAATTTGAACTGATAGAAAGGAGCCTAATTTGCTACCATACTTTCATCCTTAAGTCATTTCCATATTACACCACCCTGGAAATCATTCCATAGATTTCCATGTTGACAGCATGCTTTTGGGATTGCCAACCAGCTGAAGAGTGATTTCACACAAATGTTAATTGACCTGATAACACTGCAGAAATACAGGCAAAGCTCAGTTCCCTTTTTACATTATGGTACTTTCACACATTCTTTATACTATGTTGCTGTTTTTTTAAGAAAGAACATACCTTTGGCTGAGACTTTGAAGTAATAATGAAGGTGTTGAAAATGGTCAGTCCTTGATAAGAGAATTCCATTTGCTGTTTGTTTCTTCCTTTCAGTTGAGAGAGGTGTTGGTAGAAAGAGCAGAGGAAAAATGAAAGTGATTAATACAGGTTACCCATTAACCATGCTATATGTTGAATATTATTTTCCCGCACCCAGGTGACATACAGTCATAATGCAATCCACTAAAATGTTGTACAATTTTTTTTCTTTTTTGCAAGAAACATATTTCAATCATAGTGTTAGAAGTGCGTACCGATGGGGAGTGTGCCATCAATCTGGGTCTTTTGGGGACCCCTGCAGCCTGCTGCTAAGTCAGCCCCACATTTTCTGTTGGAATCTCTCCAATTCTAATTTCTACTACTGCCAGTACCTGTCAAACGCTCAGTCTCTCAGTCCAGGCAACAAGCATCAGAATTTCTGATTCTTGCGATGTACATTTTCTGTTTGTGCACAGTACTTCCTCCTCCACTGGGTGCACATGAGAAAGCTGTGAAAGCATGCAAATTTGAGGCTCAACAATAGCTGAGAGCAGCAGTGCCAGGAGAACTAGCCAGCCCTGGGAACGTGGAACAGTGTTGAACAGGTGAGACCAAAGTGGTCCCACTGATGCTCTGTCCATAGGAACTTGTAGTTGGCCCTGATGTCTTCTCCTTTGCAAATGAACAAACCCACCTACAGCCAACTACCTGGCATTTCTTCTTCTTAAGATATAAAAAAAATAACAGTAAAATGTTTCTTTTTCTGGGATTTGAAGTATCCATGATGGTACAGAAAAAGGTGGTGTAGTGAGAGGACTTGGAAGATCCAGGTTCAAGTCACCACTCAGCCATGAAGCTTCCTGGTTGACTGTGGGCCAATTAGTCTCTCTCAGCCTTACCTGCCTCGCAGGGGTGTTGTAAGGACAAAAAGGGGAAGGAACAATGTGCCTTGGAGCTCCTTGGAGGAAGGGGTGGTGTAATAAACGCCTGGGAGGAAAATCGCATTTGGGATTTGTATGAAGAATTGAAGCGAGATGCGGTGTTTCATACAAGAGAATTTTTGAACCTTGTTCAGGCAGAATGAGAGCAATAAGGATTGCAAGCAGTAAGGTTACATATTAACTTAGGGAAGGGTCAACTGAAGAAAGTAACTGTACTAACAATGCCCATTATTATGAGGGTGGGGTATGTATGGGTGGTTGTGTACAAGGATAAAGAGCCTGTGTGTGGCAGCTGGCGGAAGTAGGTCCTTCTGGGATACCTGCCAATAAGGACTAATAACTTCACTTTTGAGATGAGATGTAGGGCAGGTTTTGCTTGCACCAATATTATCACTGGGTGGAATACTGTATTTCAGAGCGCAATCCTAACCTGGAGTTAGGCTGGCACAGTAAGGCCAGCAAAGTTTGGCTGGCATCAGAGTCACCATAAAGCATGTTTGGACCACTCTTGGAGTCAGGGAGGATGGCGCACACCTGTGTGTTGACCATTCCGAGAGTGGTCCAAACATACTTTGCGGTGCCCCTTGTGCTGGCCAAACTTTGCTAGCCCAGTTGTGCTGGCCTAGCTCTAGGTTAGGATTGCACTCTTAATTTTTTTACCAAAGGATAGAATGCTCCTGAAGACAGGCCAAAGTCATGTGCTGAATCTGCTAGACTGGGGGTCAGAAGGGTCAGAAGCTGTAAAAGTAGTCAAGAGAAAAATTAGCCCAGTATGGAGGGATGGTTAGTCACCCAGAGGAACACTGGAAACTCGCTTCCACTGAGAAGCAATTAGTAAGTTCTAACCAACCAACAACTAACTTCCAGCTCTCCACCACCACTGGTGGGTGGCTGTTAGGCCACATCCAAGCCTCCGTCTGTGGGCCGCGTGGCCCCAATTCGGGCCGTGTGGCTTGCTCGGACCTGCTATATAACAGGTGCAGATCCAAGCAAGCCAGTCAGGGCAGCTAGTACCTACCCTTGCCCTCTGGAATGTGCCCTTGCCCTATGGAGGCTCCAGCACAGTCCCAACCTGCATTGGATACAGCGCAGGTTACGATTACACCCTGAAAAAGTGAAGCAAGCAGGCAGACTGGTTGGGCAGAAGTTCTTATAGCCATGCCTTCTCATGTTTGCTTCTAGGCAGTGATGTCATGCACCCACTACGCACCACTACATGAGTACCAGTTTCTAGAAGTTGAGCTGGCCCTGCCCACTCAAAGCTGGCCCTATCGGCTGGTTGGCTCAGCAGCTGCGCATGCATACTGCATGCCTGCAGCCGTTGCCTGCACTTTCTGTGAGGAGGCAGGCAGGCAGGCAGCATGGTGGTGGCGGCAGCCGCAGCAGCGGCAGAGCGAGAGGACCAGAGGTGGCAGCAGCGGCAACAGCAGCAGCAGCAGCGAGGGAGACCCGGGAATAAGGCAGCAAGCATGAGAAGGTAGGCTGCCTGGGGCTCCCGCTCCCTCCAGCCATGCAGATCCAGCGTCCCGGTTCCTCCTGCAGCCTCCCCCCAGCCCCAGCCCCCATGCTGTGTTTTTTTGGTCACCCGTTCCCCCTCCTGCTCCTTGCCGGCTCCTTGCATTTAACATTAAAGTTAAATGGCTCCCTGTCCCAAAAGGGCTCACAATCTAGTGCAGTCTAGCCTGCTATTTATCCAGGGAACAGTTGAAGCAAAATATGTATATCCACATCTCTAGAAAGCAAAGCAATAGAAGTTAAATCAACACTACCCACAAGCTGAAGTTATTACAAACATGATCACATCCATGGCAACGATCATGACATCACTTCTGGCTATGACCTCACTTCCTGTCATGACATCACTTCCGGCTATGACCTCACTTCCTGCCACGACATCACTTTCGGCTTATGACGTTACTTCTGGTGGGTGGACCCAACAAGTGCCAATCAAAAGTGAGTACCTGTTCCTAAATCATTTGGATGACACCACTGCTTCTAGGGTAGAGTCATGGCTTAAGCTTTCATATCCTTATTCTTTGACTTGTTTCTCTTTGTGATAGACCTTACAGTTCAACTCTTCCTCACTGTTATAATCCACAAGCTAAAACGGGGTTGACCTATCTCATCCATCAGCAGTTAGAACTGCGAAATTCTTCCGAACAGCTCACTTTCTGTGCCTACCTAAACCTGAGTCCTTGGAGGAGCAGGAGACACCTCAGCAGTGAGCAGCAGAAACCTCAGGAGTCTGGAGGGTGCGGGACCATGGCTGCCTTTCTAAGGATTCACTTGCTGGGACTCTGCCTTTGCTGTGAGTATACTAAGGGTTAATGGGGCATCAGCTAAATATCAGAGTGGTTCATAAAACAAATAATGTTTCTTTGTATATCCAATTGCACTTAATAAAATGCAATTATATAGAGGTTAGAAAAGAAAGAAGGTACTGGGCTGTCATAGCAAGGCTCTCTCAAAGAAGGGATGAGGTCGAGGGGACAATCCTAACCTGGAGTTAGGCCGGCACAGCTAGGCCAGCAAAGTTTGGCCAGCAAAAGGGCCACCATAAAACGCATTTGGACCACTCTCGGAGTCAGGGAGGATGGCGCACATCTGTGTGCTGGCTTCTCTGACTCTGAGAGTGGTCCAAACATACTTTACGGTGTCCCTTGTGCTGGCTACAGTGTGCTGGCCTAACTGTGCCAGCCTAACTCCACATTAGGATTGCTCCCTGAATTCCTTTCCCAAGTTGGCACAGTCCTGGCAATATGACAGAGCTGCTGTGAGTGTCACTCCTCTGCCACCATTCTACACCCTCTTCTCCCGCATTGATATCTTGGCTCCCATTTTTGCCACAACAGCTAAAAAGGGCAAGAAGAAGAACACATTGAAGAAAAAAAATCCATGTGAAATAATGAGGATGTTGCATATGAACGTTTATTTCAAGGGGATATTTCTTCTCATGCTTTGCTATATGATCTGCCTTGAGATCATTTGCGTTTCAACGCTCATAAATATTGTAGATATACTGTGGGGTGGACTGAGATTAATAATATTTGCATTTTGTTTAAATGAAGCTTTAATTTTGAGCACTAGTGTATCCTTTAATGATCTCAAGGATGTCTGAGGGCGCAATCCAAACAGCATCCTTGGGCCAAAACTAGCTGCTTACGTTGGCCCAACGTCACAAGCACCAACATGGGGGCGCCAACTGGCACTCCCGCATCGGCACTAGTGACATTGGGCCAACACTAGCAGCAGCAGCAGCACAAGGGCGCCAGCCCACAGCCGCGTCACATTGATCATGTGCCAGCTGAATGCAGCTGGCGCACGAGCAATTCTGGATGGTGGGCGGGAGGGAGGGAGGGAGGGAGGGAGGAACTAATTGGAGTGGGCTTGCTGGGAGGTGTGCTGGCCCAGGGAGGAGGGCAATGGTGGGATGTGGCCTCTGTCCAAGCCTCTGTCCCCAGGCCACGCAAGCCTGATTTGGGCCACGTGGGTTCCTTGACTCCTCTATACAGCAGGTGCAGAGCCGAGAACCCATAGGGGAGCCTGGAGGTCTGCTGGCCTCGCTGTTCCAGCACAGCTTAGGATTGCGCTCTGAATGATCTTACTTTCCATTAGGTCAAAAATAAATGTTTCCTCACTACTAAAATCTCTTTCTGGTGTGTTCTATGTTAAAGGCGTTCATCATACAAAACAGGAGATTTGTAATGCTACAGGCAAGTATTGCCTCCATTTTACTTGTTTGCCAGTATTTTGCTTCATGGTGACTCACCCCAGAACATGCAAACATGCATGGCAATTTAAAAAGCAACTCGAAAGATAACGAACAACAGCAGATACAAGTCCAAATTCTAAAGCCAGCTTCAGTGCAACACAGTTTTTCAAGTTAAAATGCCATAAGAATGTTTTCAGCAGAAGAAAATTCCAGTGTAGTTCATGGGACATACTTCTGAATAGGCATGCACTGTAAGACCAGTCAGGCATCACAATTTGGTTCCTAGATTATTCCTCTAGTATAAAAATGCCTAATTTCAGAGGGCCTTTGCTTTTGTGGACCCCAGATTATGTGATAGATGAATGATCTATCTTGTGTCCTAATTTGCAACTTATATCTCAGTTTGTTAAATGTCATTTTTGTTTATCTTACCTATCTAGGCAGGTCCAAAACAGCTTTCATTTCAGGGAGCTGTGAAAATGTTTAGTACTTCCAAAGTTCTGATACTTAAGCACAGTTTTTTTCTGAATTGAAATTGGCACACACTTCATCGTTAGGGTCAAGCAGCATGTTAACATCAAAAAGATTCCACATCATTTAGGTAAAACAGATTCATGATGAGATATCAGTGGATTTTGTGTTCCTCCCTTCGCCTGCAGTAGCCAGCAATCTGGCTGTGACTCTAATGCTGGAATTATTATTCTTGCAGATCATTATACCCCACAGTTTATTTGCTCTAGACTTGAGGCTTTTGTTTCATTGCATTTCCAATGTACACAGTCTGCTCCTTATTGACAGAAACCAGCACTTCTCATTTTGTGGAAAGGAACTTGCATGTGATTACTGGTTCATAGACAAGATCAATGTCACGTACTGTGAACTATTTTTAATCTCTAACATTTAAAGTGACCTCGGTCCCCCCAAAAATCATGCAATAGGCCAACACAGTACTTTGCAAATAGCCTATCTAGAAATTCCAGGCTTGGGCATTCTGGCATCTAGTACAATAGTTCCCAACTGTGGGTCAGGACCCACCAGTGGATCATAAGCCAATTTCAGGTGGGTTGAAATTCAGGTGGGAAAGCACCTTAAGACTGGCGCAGGCTTCTCTGCTCATGCGGAGTGTCTCCTGCTAGTGCAAAATGTCTTATGGCACTTTTGCGACATTCAGCACTGGCTGTTCAAGTGCAGTACTGCCACTGGGGAGTTTAGGATTGGGCCTTAAGTTGTTCCTATTCCATTACTTTACACTAATTTGTTCAAATCAGTAAAATCTCTACCGACTTTACCTGTCTTGCACAGGAGGCAGGTGATAACAATCTGATTAAGAGTGCAATCCTAACCAGCACAGTTAGGCCAGCAACATTTGGCTGGCACAAGGGACACCATAAAACACGTTTGGATCACTCTCAGAGTCAGGGAGGATGGCGCATGTCTGTGTACTGGCCTCTCTGACTTGGAGAGTGGTCCAAACTTTTACAGTGCCCCTGTGCCAAATAATGATTGCCTTACTGTGCTGGCCTAACTTTAGGTTAGGATTGCACCCTAAAAGTGACACAAACATTCAAAATGGCATGTAATTTGGTGGTTTCTTTCCTCTTTTACATAGCTAATCTTACTTCACCTGAGATATTTCTGAACAGCTCATCCAGCAATGTAGGAGATACAATTTGGGTCAGATGTAAAATCCCATCAACCTGTCTTTTCACCCGTGTTATTTTCTTTGCCAATGGGGTACAAATGTCCTCTCAGAAGAAAGAAGACAATAAATTTGCATATAACTTCATTTACAAAGTGTTGCCCAGCAGCACAAGGCAGCTTTCCTGCATGTACCAGTATAAGAATGAGGACAATGAGGTGATTAATTCTTCTCTAAGTGATGCCAAGAACCTTCACATTTCAGGTAAGAAACTAAAATAGAATTTATTTATTCAAAAAAATTACCATTTTATTGGTGGATAAACCCCAAGATCCTATTCTAATGTGTTAGTAGTACTCAAGAAGAGTTTATTGTATTACCCTCTCCTTCTAGCTTTATATAGTTTTATAATTAGAGTAGAATCTGGGCACCCTTATTGCTCTCCTGATGCAATAACATCACCTAAAACCCATCGGTGTAACCAGGGGCAGAACCAACTTGGATGATTTCATCATGTCATGTGACGTGATATCACATGATGCCATGATGTCACTTCCGGGTTTGGAGGAGGGCAGTAGTGGCTTTGCAATGTGGCTGTCACCTCCTTCTTTTTCCAGCAGCGCCCAGTCAACTTTCAGCTCCTGCCAAGCTGCTACATGCCACCAAAATCACAGTGCTACTCTTGGAGGTTTGAAGGGGTCACCACCACAGATGATGATACTTTGAATGGGCAGATTATGTGGGCCAATTCTCAATGCATATGAAGCAAAATTGGTAAGGAATGTAAACATGCCATCCTTTTGCATCCAATCCACAGATCCTCCAAAAGATAAAGGTCCTCTGAATAATACAACTCCTCCAGGTAAGTTATTCTTCAAACAAGTTAAAGCTTGGGCAGCACCAGAATCTTGCTTGAATGTTTTCTTAGCTATTGGTTGAATTAGTGTGATATTGTCTCTAAATACAGAAGGCTTATAGATGACCAAGTGAAAGGGTGCTTAACTGGCCTCAACAGTGAACGTGCACAGTCTTTATTAGGCTGGAGGTGTTGGGTTGTTTTAATTTACAGTCTAATATTTTTGCGGCCTGTCTATGGAGTCACCAAAAGAACAAGGAAACCCCTATGCAATGGTGATTCAATGATACTGATACAGGAATGCCCCAATATCCACGAGGGATATTTTCCTGCCCTCCTCCCACCCACCCATGGATACCTGAAACCATGAATACGAGGAAACCCTATTTTTCCTCCCCTCCCCCCGAGCAATACGGTTTTTAGTGCCCAAATAAAGGAAGGTTAAAGGGGAGGCTGATCCGTGGATAGTTGAAAATGTGAATCTGTGGATACCAGGGGGGCACCTGTATTTGAAAGTGTAGAGTTGAAAAAGAGATAATTCTCAATTATGTATGAAGCAAAATTGTAAGAAATCTAAATATATCAGCCACTATATCAACTTTGAGCCCATTCATTCATTCATTCCAATCCAAATCCAAAGGTGCCATTGGGTAGTACAACTTTCCTGGGTGTCTCCAGCCTCTTGATTGAAAGCCCTGTTAGCTATTGGTTGGGTTGGTGTGATATCATTGAGCAGAGGTACAGAAGGCTTTTATGGATGATAGTGGGAAGGGATCACGGATGCTTATCTGGCCTTCTCTTGCTCCTGAAATCCACTGAGTCCTTATTTGGCTGGAGGTGTTTTGCTTTCTTGTCTTTTAACTTAAAATCTAATATTTTTGCTTCATCCCTGTGAAGTCAGCGCAAGAATGAGGAAATGCTATGGTGAAATGTAATGAGGGTGCAATGTAATGAGGATAGAATGAGGATATGCAATGATGATACAATGATGATGATATTTGAATAGGTAGCATTGAAAAAGAGACTATCCTTAGCTACACATTAATACTGTAAGAAATGTAAATATATCAACCATTTGGATCCAATCTACAGGTCACAAAGGCAGTATAGCATTTCTAGGTAAGTGATTCTTGTCAATTAAAATCTGGACATCACCAAGCTCTTGAGCAGGTAAGCCAGCACAAAAGGCAGGAGGGGGGTGGGGAGGGCAGCTCGGGCATAGGGAGGGAAAAACTGGGCTGGGAGGGGAGGGGCAGGGAGGGGTGGATTTGGTGGCAGTGGTGTACACCAGATTCTATCCCTTCCAGTAGCAACCTCTTCATCCCTTTTCGCTCCTCAGTCTTGAACCAGCTCAAGAGCTAGCACACGTTCTAGGAGACCTATTTTGGGGTGGGAGAGAAAGAGGATAACTTAGAGAGGGAAATTTAAATCCCCATTCCTTTCTGAAGTCTTCTGCTCCACTGGATACACTGCAAGCCTTTTCAGCACAGCTGCACCAACTTGGGGAGGGGGGTGGATTGGATTGGGTCACTATGCAAGACTGTCCTTGCCATGAAGCTACCTGAAATGGTTGTGTGGATTTTTGTTCAGAGAATCTTTCATTCACTAGCATTGCCAACACTAAGCAATCCTTGCTACTGTGTCTGGACTAGCAGCTTGTTCTTCAGTCTAAGGTGGTGAAAATACTTATTTACAAAGAAATGAAATTTCCATAATTGGCCTCCTGTCAAAGGCAAAAATGGGCAAAAATGCCATTATTATTGTCTCCAATAATTGGGCTCTCCTTTTAATGTCTTACTTTTTTTTTCTTTTTTGCTTATGGTTGCTTATGGTGGGCTGATCCATGTGTATTTTCCTTGTCTTGCCATTAGGATTTGGGAGTGCAGCAGTTTTTATCCTTCTCTTTGCTGCAATTTGTTGTGTGCTAAAGAAAAAAGGTAAATACTCAGCCCTAAGGAATGCTCCTGCTAACCTAGCAGTTCGAAAGCATGTAAAAATGCGAGTAGATAAATAGGTACCACTTCGGTGGGAAGGTAATGGCATTCTGTGTGCCTTGGCATATAGTCATGCCGGCCACATGACCATGGAAGCTCGTCCTCGGACAAACGCTGGCTCTTTGGCTTAGAAATGGAGATGAGCACCGCCCCCTATAGTCGGTCACGACTAGACCATTCATTCGTGGGGAAACCTTTAAGGAATGCTAGATAAGTTTACATACTGGATACTACTGAAACTCTGACCGGGGGGGGGGGGGGGAAGGGGAAGGAATGGGACATCAGGGCAGATGATGTATTGAAAAACTTGGGGCTGAATAGCATCCCTTTTACAGAGGCACAGTCCACCCTCTCCTTATTCACCTATGTGAAGTTATTAATGACAGGGCAGGCTGTAGGCTATGGGCATAGTCCAGCGCACTTACCATATCAAATCAAAAGAATTCAAACGAAAGCCCT
>JAJKFI010000166.1:364698-404288 GCA_029204185.1 Lerista edwardsae | reverse complement strand
GTCTCTTACCCCATGTCAACCTGCGGCAGCCCGAATGGGTCTACTTGAATCTGTGCCCATGTTTGAGTGGTCACAGAACCAAGGAGACTAGTGTTGGTTTTCCTAGCCCAGCAGGGTGCATAGGATACGGCGGTAGACTCTGCAGCCATTTCCACCGTCTCCTGGGCCCAATCCGCCCTGCAGTCTTCCCTCCTTCTACTCCATTCCACTGCCTTGCTCCAAATTCACTTAGAACCAGCCAGTGTTGCAATAGTGCTGCCCAGTCGTCTTCATGGTGCTGAGGCCCAGCGTCGACTGGTGCTGGCCTCAGCACTAGCCCTGCACTTTCATCACCCGTGCTGGAATGACTTACGGCACTCTTCTGCTGGCATTCTTCATGATACCTGGAGCCGGCAGTGAGTATAGAGTGTGCGGGAGTAGTCCAGGCTGGAAGTAAGTAGACATTCCTTTTACTTACCTCTCCGTCATGCCATGTTCTATGGCCATAACATGTAGAAGAGGCCGTATCAATGCCGATGCACACAGCAGGCCAGCTGAGGATAGAATTAGGACCTTAAAATAGTTAAAATATGGCTGGATTGTACTTCCTGATTTTACCTGAGGATTTCAACCTACATTTGACATTTCTCATCATAACTATTGGCACTAACCTAGACTTTTCTGTTTTGCTTTTTCCAGAGGACCAAGTGTTTGATGATAATGATCCAGTGAGTCCGGCTCATTCCTGGTATCAGAAAGCAGCTCATCTCATCTCTTCAAAGATAGAATGTTCTCTGAATGCTCCTCAGAGATGGAATCTTCGGAGATGGAATATTTATTGATTTATTTTACTATGTAAACTGTTCTGTGAATGGTTCCTGTTCTGCCCTATTATTACTCCTGCAGTAGCAGTAGTAGTAATGTGAAGGAGGGGGCGTTTCAGCTCCCTTTAACCAAGGTTTTCAAAAAGCAGAAGTGGGTTGCTATAGTAATTTGAAGCATTTCTGAGGTGCGGGAAGCCTGCAGACGGGTCCACAAGCTTCCCACACCCTCTGGAGGGCTGGCACTACCCCTGGTAAGTCTGGAAACAAGCTGGTGCCAGCATGATCGTGGGAGCACTGACGCCGCTATAAAGGTTGTCCCGCCTCTTAAGGGGGCAGGGACCTGGTTTCCCAGGCTTGAGTGTCACAATGCCCCAGTTGGAGAACCCAGGATTAAAGCCAAGGTTATATCAAAATGATATCAAAATAGCTGAGAATAATTGCATCCTATTTATATCCATTAACTTTTTTTTTGCAATTTTACATTCTGCCTAACTGTGCTATAACCCATGTTACGATCAAAGACACGTGCTCCGATGAACTTAAATGTGCACGTTTAGCGGTAGTGATTTCCAAACTAATTCTGAACGTGATGCTCACACTTTCTGTGTATCGTCTCACCTACTGAAGGGCTTCATGATATCCAAAAGGCGTCATATGATAAATTTCATTTGGCATTTGATTCATTTTGCGGAGCAGGGAGCCAGAGGGAAGGTATTTCCAGTCTACACCTGGGTCACCCTTAAGAGCAAACAGGAAACTGGGCCTCCGGCAGGGTTTTATGAAGTCAGTGCATGAACAGCACTCATGAATTTGAACTCAGGCATCATATTATACATTTTATTTGCTGTTTGAATTTGATTGATTTGAAGGAGAAGGAAATCAAAGAGATGAATGGTCCAGTCTATTCCTCCATCATCTGTTAAAAGAAGCTGTTTGATGCTCATCCTACTACCAGGAACCGTAAGGTCAGTATAAAGCAACATTCTCAAATTTGAATTAAATGAGCAGCTCCTCAAGATGTCAAGGTTCTTGTGTCTATTCTTATGTCTATCTCCCCACACTGCTGTCAGCCATTGCGCGACAGCAGAAATACTTTCCTAGCCGGCAACCCGATCCTGAAAGGAATGGGCTGCAAATAACTGACTAATAGGCTAAGGGCCCAATCCTGAAGCTGACAGAAAGCTCCTATTACTGGCTCCAGTGTTGCAAACATGACACAAAACACATTTGCAGCACCGCTGAAAGCCCCAACACTGGTACTGGGCCTGCGCCCATGGCACAATGCCTCATTGCCAAGGAGCAGCAGCCATTTTGCCAACCATGAAACCACAGGCCAGTGGGGAGGCTTTTGGGGTAGGTGCAGGCTGGGGGAGGATGGAACTGGGCAGAGGGGAGGAGTGGCCCTGAAGGGCAAGAATGGCGGTGGCCACTGAACCCCCGTGTCGGGCTTGGACTCAACAGGGAGCTGCTCTTATCTTTGCTGGCAAAATAGCCAGTGGAGACTTGAGTAGCCCACTGTGGGAGGCCAGGGATTTCCCCGAGGAGACTTCTGCGGCTGCCACAGCTCCTGCAAGACCCAGTGGTAGCCATCTGTTACTGCTGCTCCTCTGGGAGCTGGGCAGCTTAGGATTGGGCGGTTAATATTTAAACAAATAGCAGGTTTAACTCTTGATACACATCTGCCCTGTCCATTTCACGGTCCACCAAAAATTTGATTGTGACCAAATGGAGGGGCCACAGACACACAGTTTGGGAATCACTGAGCTAGAGTTTTGCAGTAGCTTGTGAGTTTGACCATCCCTGCATTACAAAGAGTCAAAGCTCTGGGACATTACTCTCCACTTGGACTCATTCTTTATTTTTATCATCACAATTAGAATAGGATGGCAAGTGAAGAATGTGGTTCAATGTCCCTTTAGCATAGTCTATGAGGGAATTTTCTGAGAATACTTTATACATACTTGAAGCCGGTCATTTTCAACCACTGTGTCATGGCACATTGGTGTGCTGCAACGTTCCCCATGTGTGCTGCAGGAATGAAGGAGAGAGTCATTTGTTAGCAGGGCCACTGAAGAATGTGAGCCCCCTACTGGCAACACAGTGTGCCTTGTCAATTGTAAAATTGCTGATGGTGTCCCTTGACTAGTGTGCCTTGCCAGTGTGCCATGAGACTAAAAAGGTTGAAAATCACTGCTCTAAGCTTTTCTTCATTGTCTCATATGTAAATTGTCTAATACAGTTTGTGTTTGCTTTCTAGGAAGAAGTACAGTTTCAATTGCCTGGCTTTTGCAAAAATGCTTCCAACGTGTATCGCCTCACAATCCTGAAAAGTATATTATTTTCTTCTGAAAGCAAAATTCTATAAATTGGGAGTTATGCATGCTAAATCGAACAATTCTGTTGTGAACTGAGGCTACAAATTGCCTCAATTTGTTGCTCTTCAGATGTTTGAGAGATGTAGTATTCAGATATGTAACATGAAATAGTTACAGTGTAAGGTTTCAAAGGAAAAAAGAAATTCAGCCCCACAGAAGGACTCTGCTACTATCACAAATACTTAAGTATTAGGAAGCTGGCTGCTATAACAACATTGATTAAATTAAGTTTCTTTTGCTTTGATTTTTGAGCCGAAGGAGAGAACCACACTGGGAAAGCTACATCTGGGCCTGAGGATTGGCAGATCACAAGAATATTATAGATTTGTTTAAAAAAAAAACCATTGCAAAAAATGGTGGTTTAGACTAGCCTGCTCATGTATGCCGCCTTGGGCATTTGCTTCGGCATGGGAAAGGCGGGGCTATAAATTCTTCAAAATAAAAAAAATTGTTGTCTAATTGGTTTTGCTTCTTTAGAGAATTTCACCTCAGAGACTGAAGGTGCAATCCTAACCTGGAGTTGCACCAGCGCAGCACTCTTGTGTCAGACCAGCACTGTTGCAAACAGGCCATAAGCAGCTATGGGATTCACAAATTGACAAGGGGAACGCTGGGCGGGACTTAGGCGGGACTTCCACTTGAGTGGCAGCCTGTCCGCAGCGTTCCGCAGCTGTCCTGGCCGTGGGGGGGGGGCTCCCGCTTGCCGCGGGGGGGGGCCGTGGGGGGGGTCAAGCTGGGTGCCTGGGCAAGCAGCAGTGGGGCGCGCTAACCGGGGGCAGCCCCCCAAGGCCAGGAACGCTGCAGACGGGCAGCCAATCACGCGGAAGCCCCGTGTTAGTCCCGCCCAGCGTTCCCCTTGTCAATCTGTGAATTCCATCGCTGGCCGTAAGGTGTGTCTGCGCTGCGGATTTGGTTGCAGTTGCTGGCCCAACCAGCAGCACCAGCTCATGGGCACCACTGCCCCCATCAGTGGTGCTGGCCGAGTGCTGGCTTAGCTCTTCTGGCGCAGGGCCGCACCAAGGGCATGCCAGACGTGGACGGGAAGCGTAATGGGGTGGTGCAGTGGGTGAAGAGGGGGCGGAGACAAGGTGCGGCCCTTGGGCCTATACAACCCCCTGCCCCCGGGTTGGGTGGGCCCAATACGGCTGGCTGGGGCTTACCCAGGGGCAAGGGGGAAATATCCCCTTACCCTATGCTGAGCCACTGCTGCCTTCTAATGTTCTTAGGATGCTGCACAGGTGAGCCGGTTTGCCTATTCCAGCCCAGATTAGGATTGTGCCCTGAGAGTGCAATCCTAGGTACCGGCAATCCTAGAGACATGCTAGGCCGACGCAAGTTGCATGCATCAGCCCAGCGTTGTGACAAACATGCCGTAAGGCACGTCTGCACCAGCCAGCAGGATGCTGGGCTGGCGCAGGTAGTTGCATTGACCCAGGCACCCAGCTGGAAAGGTTCTCTCACACTGGCCGGGTTTGGCCAGCATGTGGGTTTAGGAGGGCAGGGGGATTGGGGGGTGGTAAGAGGATGGGGGTCGGGGGAGGGTGGCCCTTTGGGCAGGTTCGCCTGGGGAAATGGGTGGAGTCAGGATTTGGCCATTAGGATTTGCTTGCAACAATATCCTAATTGAAGTTGCCAGGCTTACAATCTACTCCAGATAGGATGTGTAACTGTATAGATGCTATAAAGAAGTAAGGTATAATGAATGGAATATAGGCAGTGATGTCATGCAGGGGGTATGCGGGGGTACGCGAGTACCGGTTTCTAGGATTATGGCTGGCCCCGCCCATTTGCCCGCCCACTCGTTGACTCCGCCCCCTGCAACATTTGAATTTCCTGCATGTTTGAGTTGCCTGCACGTTCTCAGAGCCAGGCAGGCAGGCAGGCAGCGAGCAGAGCCTTGCCTTGCCTTGCCATTAAAAAATGAGCTGCTCTGGGGTTTTGGAACTGTTGGGTCACTTTAACATGATGCCAGGCCTCCTTAACATGTTCTGGGGGTGCTGTGGAATACTGTTGCAACAGTTGGGTCAGTTTAAAATTGTCTGAGGCCTCCAAAAGGGCTTTTTTCATGTCACTTCCTGCCATGACATCACTTCCGGCTTATGACCACTTCCGGTGGGCGGGTCCCGACACATGCCAATCAAAAGTGAGTACCTGTTCTTAAATCATTTAGATGGCACCACTGAATATAGGCCACAACTTTATTCAATAAATTACAGCAACCCGAAAACTCATTGTGAAAGGTGGAGCCGTAATCTTGGGCTAAAATGCCTTCCCGAGGGAGGGACTAACCAATGGGTTGCACCACAACTCCTAGTATTAATTAGCTGCGCAGTCCAAAACCTGTTTACTCAGAAGCAAGTCTTGCTATGGTCAGTGAAGCTTACTTCCTGGCAAGTACATACAGTACACAATTGCAGTGTTATTGGCTGTAATTCAGGCAGACATATTCCCCACACCTTCAGCTTTCTCCTCAGATCTCAGTGAATGTTATATGCTGTGGAAGGAGGTTTGCCAACTCGGGCTCACTCCTGTGGCCCCTGCAACTAAACTATGTGCTTAGGCTTTGAATTAATGAGGGCGCGATCCCAGCCAACTTTCTAGCACTGGCAGAGCTGTGCCAATGGGACATGTGCTGCATCTTGCAGCTGGGGGGGGCAGTCACGGAGGCCTCCTCCAGGTAAGAGAATGTTTGTTACCTCAGAGCTGCATTGCCCTTGCCTCAATGTTGGAAAGTTGGTTCGGATTGTGCCCTAAATGAGTGTCTCAAGGTGGAAACATTCAAGGCACGACAGCAAATGTGCTTCAATATTCCATTTCCAAAGTAACATTCTGAGAAATGCAAGTGATTAATTATGTTTCATTGGTGGTGTGTGTGTGTGTGTGTGTGTGTGTGTGTGTGTGTGTGTGTGAAAATAATGTAATCTTGCCGCAGAGACTATTCCTGGTTGTAAATGTCTGTTACCAGTATTAAAAAGAAAACAGCAGGCACATTTTACAATGAAATTTACATATTAATAAGACGTGTTACATCTTGCACAACTGTTTGAACACTGGATGTTTGTTCATGAGTTTTCCTAAATGGAATCCAAATGTCAGAAATGTGTTTGATTGATTTCTGGTTTCTCGTTCTTAAAAAAAAAAGTGTTGATTTTTTTGGCAAAACAGCCACTGTGTTTGTGGAACGTGGCAGCAGAGATCCTTCTTAACAGCTTAAAAGTGGTTATAGGGTATTGCAGTTTTTATTGCTAACAGCCACAAAATGTGTATGCCCTGCAGCTTCCATTTCCAATTGGGAAACCTTATTTATTTTCTGCCTGGAAAACAGTTCTGCTTGGTTCAGTTTCCATTCCTAGTTCCAATGGTTTGCTATAAGAAAATCTTACATGATGCAGTTCAGTAAAATAGAATTTATAAATTAAAGCATACATTTCTCTGGTGCAAAGCCCACATAGGCAAAGCAACTGCTTTACTCTTATTTGCAAGAAAGATATTCAGCTGTCATTGATTTTACCAGTTTCTATGGCTTTAAAAAAAAATCAGAAGGTATGTATTCCTAATACAGTGAAACAGAAGGCAATCTAATAATGTCACAAAGCCTGGTATGGTGGTTTATATAATTTGTTCTGTATATTAAATTATATTTAGGTGTAACATTTAGAGATTGCCATTGAATATTGAGCACAAAACCCAGACTGCATTTCACAAAAGATGCAATTTTCTCCTGCTGTGTTAATTTTGATATAAAAGTAGTTTATTTTATTTTTATTCCAACTTCTGCCTTATATTTATAACGGTGGCAACATTTACATCTTTATATTTTGACATGGCTTATGACTAAGCTACTAAAAAAAAGGGAACTATCGGCTTTTTATATGGTTTCTCAGACCATAGCTCACTATTTTCCCCATTTTAATTTCAGTTTTTTTTTAGAAAACCACCTATATTAATTGCTATAAATCCAATTTCCCTCTTCTGTACAATTATTAAAAGTATATGCACTTTGTATCTGGTCAGTCTGCATTTAGATTAAAGTTTGATGTGTTGCCCTTACTCTTTATCAAAGTTATACTTTTCACTATTCTTACACACACGGTTTCATTGTCAAATGCAGCAAAAGTGTATTTTTTTCTTTCCTACAGTTGAAGAGAGAGTTTCTCTGGTCTCATGATCCATGTGTTCCTCATCTGCTCTTTATATCTTCATGATTCTGCAAATCTCCTCTGTGGCAGGTAAGTGAATTTTGTGCAGGGAATTCATGACATGAGAAGTTCTACTCTCAACTGATCAATGGGAGGGAACCCAGAAATGCAAATCATGGCACATATTCATGTCCTGCCTGTGTCAAAGGCTTGAATTCCTAATTGAATAGTTTGGAAGGAGCAGCTGAAATAAGTACCATTCCCTATACGAGTAGGCGGGAAAGTAGCTACACTGGTAAATTTAGAGTATAGCTTGCTATAAAACTATGAACGCTTCTTGCATATAATCTGTCTCTAATCACCTTTTTATTTTGAAGGTCAGTTTGCAATCATTCCACCCAAGAACCCTGTCATTGGATTCCTTGGACAGGATGTGATCTTGCCATGTCACTTAAAAACATCAAGCATCCCTGAAGGCACCAGCGTCACTCTCGAGTGGGTGTTGGCTCAATCCTCAGAAACAATTGAGGTAAAGTCGTATTATGAAGGAAGGCAGCCTGAATCACAGGACAGAAGATACGAGGGCCGAACAGAAGTCTTCTACAATGAAATTCATAAAGGCAACATGTCTCTGAAGCTGAAGAAGAGCCAGGATTTTGACCAAGGAAAATATACTTGCATGATCCAACTTGGAGAGTGGTACGATGAGGTGATTGTTGAACTGAAATTGACAGGTGAGATGATTATATATGCACTAAAATCATCCAGGATTATGAGGGCAACAAGTTGGGGTTCTGAGAGGGTTTTGGTTAGAGTGTCTGTGTGCATTAAAAGTGTGTACATGAAAGGGGTCTCCGTGTGCATTCTCTCCCAGAGTGAAGGGAAGAGAGCCAAGGAAGCCCCCAACCAGAGTAGTAGAGCACTGGGAGGAAGTTGAACCCTGCTTTATATGTTGTGTCATCAGCCCAAGATTTTGCCCTGTAAAAGGGGCAACCTTCAGGGTAATTGCCCTAGCTTGAGCAGTACAATAGGGAAGACTTTGTTTTTCCTTGTGATGGACAATTGTTCATTTCCCCCACTTGAATTTGTTTTGCTGCCTGCACTCTTAATTGTTAGCATTCTGTTCCTGTAGAAGAGCTTTGCATGAGTTTGGGGGTGCAATCCTAACCTGGAGTTAGGCCGGCACAGTGACGCCAGTAAAGTTTGGCCAGCACAAGGGCCACTCTAAAGTGCGTTTGGACCACTCTCGGAGTCAGTGAGTCAGTGACCTCTCTGACTCCAAGAGTGGTCCAAACATACGTTACCATGTCCCTTGTAACCATTGAAATGAGTTTTGTTAGGCTCTTTTTGCTTTAGAGTAACGGAAAATAAATTGTGGTGTATTTGGTTTTGTGCAGCCAATGGAGCAGAACCCACCATAGCCTTGGAGCTTTATCAGGACTGGGGAATTGGCCTCACCTGCAGCTCTCAGGGTTGGTATCCAACACCCCCAGTTCTCTGGCTGAACAGTGAAGGGGAAAACCGGACTGAGAAAGCAGAATCCACAAACACAGAGCAGGAACCAATAGGCCCCTCCCGTGTTTCCAGCTCCATGACAATACAGCCTGGAGGTGACAACGGAGTCTCTTGCAGAATCATCAACACTGTCTTACAGGTGGAGAGTGAATCCAGAATCCAGATCTCAGGAGAGTAGAGATAGGACAAAGTGGTAAAAGTTGAAGATTTCCTGGAGCAAGAAGAAAATGTAAGAGAGACTTCAATGTGTCTTTCAGATGTGTTTTATCCAACCACCTCCCCTTGGCTTCCTCCTTTCATCATGGTTTTATTGATTGACCTGTGCCTTTTTGCTTTTGTGGCACATAAACTGAGAGGCAAGTATTATCAATATGTCATTTTGGGAAATGTATGCCGTTGTAGACGTAAGGCATTGTAGGACCCGTCTTTTGCACATGTTTCTAAGAATCAAAATAAGCAGTATTTGGCTGCATATGCCAACTAAATGAAATCCACTTAAACAATACAAAAATGACCAAGACCAGTAGTTGATTAATGCAATCCATATACTCTGTGATGAAACTCCAGGTACACACCTTTTGTGTCACTGTCTCGTTCATTCTCAAGACCTTTTGTAAATTGCTTTGGGCACCTTGATGTCAAGAGGAGAGCTGGGTAGAAATCTTTTAAATAAATGTACCCCTTTCCTTTTGCTGCCTGTAAGGAACAAGTCACAGCGTTCCTTGTTGTAGTCTAGGACTTCAATCCTATACATAGTTAGTTGGGAGCAAGACTCACTGAAAACAGTGAAGCTTGCTTCCAAGTAAGCATGTATATAATTGCATTGTAAAAGCTCTTGACAAGATTAAGAGTACACAGCACAAAAATTGTTTATGTTGACTTGTTAATATTCAAATACAATTCAAAGGCGCTGATTCTAATGGTTATCTTAGTTGTTTTGTCACATCAGAGCATTTTTAGTTATCATAAATTTTGTGTTCTTGTCTATCCTATTGCCTATGCATTGTAATATACCTATCCTACAACTGCATAGCCTAAACTGTGGCTAAACTATTTATGCTATGCCAAAGATAGTGGGATTTTTAAAATCCTCGCATCAAAATGAATAAGGAAACATCAAAATATTCAAATAAACACAACTGTTCAAACTTTGTTACACAATATAATCAATGAATTTCATTGACAACTATTTGTTCCTCAAAGTAATTCAAAACTACTGTAGCTGATGTAATTTTTGATCATTTTTTGTACTTTGTTTCAGAGAGCTACCAGAATGTATCGCAGTGGGGTGAGTAATTGACAGTGACATGTTTTATACAAAATCAAAGTAGTTCACTGTAATGTGAGAGAGGAGAAGAATACACGACAATAAAAGAGATTCCTTGAAATGTCTCCTTTACATTTTCTTCAGTACATGAGAAAACAGTGTACTGACCTTTCAAAAACTCACTCTACACTTATTCCTACAGATTTGAATTGGGTACTCACTGAACAATTTTTTGTCAAAAGACTGAGAAGCAGTGATGTCATTCAGGGGGAACGGACCAGAACGGGCGTTCTGGATCCTAATGGGCTCCATGGCTGCTTCCGGGTTTTTTTGTTTTGTTTTTTTCAACATTTGAATTTGAACTCAAAAGTGAGGTCCTGTTCCTAAATCATTTGAATGACATCACTGCTGAGAAGTTAATAAAAACATTATTTCTATCTTTTGACAAAAATTCTGGACTAGCCTAGCTTGCTAGCCTACTAGCTACCCTAGTTTACAGTACTTGGAACTATATGTTTCTGGAAGAGGAAAAAAAACATTTACAGAGATTCCTGCAAGATTCTCATGAGGGATCATTTCATCATGTAAGTCCCTACATGCAGAATGAAGTAAAAGCACAGATTGATCTTGGAAAAGTAGGCTTTACACGCAAGCTGGAATTAATTCAATGTATGCAGCACCTGCCCTCAAGAGCCACCATTAGACAGCCTGCCTGGGGCAATTTCCCTGTGTCCTCATATTGTAGCAGTGGGTGCCATTTTGCCCCCTCTCACAATTTGCTGCTATCACAGCATTGTGTGTATTGCCCTGAATGATCTGGAGAGGGGAATGAGCAGCTTCTTGTTTTGGTGAGTATTCTTGTACAGTGTGCAGCAGAACAGTTTCAGTAAATAAGTGAATAGTGTTGAAATTCATTTTTTTTTCTTTCAGTGAAGAAGAAGCAAGACGTAATAAAGGGTAAATGCCGTTTTAAAATTTGAATACCTGTCTAGGCCACAGTACAGTACTGTTCATGTTATCCTGTACAATTTGGCATCATTCCTCTTGAACTCCTCAGCAATACAGGCAAAAGAGGTGGTTTGTAAAACCTGGTTCCTACTGAGGTTGCAAAACGGGGTCTGAGCTGTATCACCTGAGTCTGCAGTGAGGGTCCACAGAACCAAATGCTTCTCCAGCCCAAAGGAAAAAGAATCCTGCACTTGCAAAACTAGCACATGAGCTTCCATCTGAACTAGGAGTGAGAGTCCTCTCTAGACACAGGTTTTCCATTTCCATGAGAATTAAAACTAATTCTCACTGAAATGGTAAACCTGTGTCCAGAGAGGACTCTCTCAATGCAGAGTGAATGGCAGTTCTGATATGGAGAAATGATGGACCAACTGGCAGGCCTCATTTGCTACTTGTGAACATTGAGACTGGTGCAGCTTGCAGCCAGGAGCCTGGTCTTCCCCCTCTGCCCTTTCCAGTGAAGAAGCACTCGGGGAACAGAGCCCAGGATGGAGCAATTAGAGGTACGCAGACCTTCTTCCTATGACTGAAGAACTGAAATACAGTACAACCGAACAGGAAAGGAGCACCAATCTGAGGGGAGGGACATGTGTGTCAAAAGGATGGGAAGAAGGGAAATGTGTGTCCAAAGGGATGGAAAAATGGGGGCATGAACTTGAGAACCGAAAAGAGAGCTCTCCCTCTCACTCAATCCTCAACTCAAATTCAGACAAGTTAGGTTGTGTTCTAGTGGGTTGGCCTGCTTCAGTCTCTTCAAGAAGTCTCTCCTCCAATGGAGCGTCTCAAATCAATGCAGCTCTTTTGCTAGTCTAGGTCTGAGGAAACTCCTGCAGATGGGTTCCGGCTAGGAAAGGGGATATGCTCTCATCATGTGAAGCTACTGCCACTATCCTTGCTCCATCCCTGAACAGCCCTGGACCTAGCCTGATTTCTCCCCTGAGCTACCTCCGCTACAGACCTTCGACTTCCAGATCTAGCTGCTTCAGCAGAGGACAGCTCTGGTTCAGAGGACCACTGTTGCCCATGTGCAGCCTCTGAGAATTTTTCCTGTTGGCTGTGGCATACTGAATAACAGTGCAGCTTTCACTCCACTGGCCTGGGATGTATGTTGACAGATTACAAGATCTGTCACTGTAAGGCCCAGGTAGGATTGAGTCATCAGAGTAGTAGAGAAAGCAAAGCTATTTCACAGAGCAGCAGGATTGGGCAAGAACACGGCCAGCCTTAAGTCAATGTGGCCAATGTCATCACATTGGGTCCGGCACTTTGGGGGCCCCCGCACCAGCACAGCGAGTATATCACCTGTTGCTGCAGCCAGGATCTCTATGGGCTGTAAGGCAGTGGGGGAAGCAGAGCAGCTTTACCTTGGGTCCTCCCACCTGCCCCTGCCTCTGAACTGTCCAAAATGGGCCTCCTAGAAGCAGGTGGCACTGATGTCATCACGTCACCACCAGCTATTTCCAGGTGCCACATGATGCATGACAAAACACTTTTCTTAGTGAGTGGGGGCCCTGCGGGGAGGGTTGGAGGCAGCGATGGGATCTACAAATGAACAAGGGGAACGCTAGGCGGAACTTACGTGGGGCTTCCACATGATTGGCTGCCTGTCCGTAGTGTTCCGCAGCTGTCCTGGCCCCCCGCTGCTCACCCAGGCACCCAGCGTGACCCTCACCTGTCCCCCGCGGTGAGCGGGAGCCCCCCCGACACCAGGGCAGCCGCGGAATGCTACGGACGGGCTGCTACTCAAGCGGAAGTCCCGCCTACGTCCCGCCCAGCGTTCCCCTTGTTCATTTGTAGATCCCATCGCTGGTTGGAGGCCCCACAGGAATGCCCCACATTGGACCCTGCCGCTCCTAGAGCCGGCCCTGGGCAAGGGTATAGTGCAACAAAAAATAAGTCACCTTGTAGCATCTGAAAGCCTTCTGATCTCCTATAGAGTCAGCTATGGGCAATGCAATTATATACGTTATATGTTTCGTACAAATATTGAATAATGGGATTGTTTCTGACAAGCAGTCATCTTTCCTCATGATGCATAGGCTCTCCCTCTACTCCAGTGCAAATCACTTTTTGACTCATCGAACATAGATGCATAAACCTGTTCAAATAAGTAAATAAAATAAATGTATATAAACAAATGTGTAAGGCGGATTTGATCAGCTTACAAAAATGTCTTCTGAATCTATATATAAAATTCTGATATGCCACTATTGCTGTTTTCAGACCACCTTCATCTAGAACAATCAATCGGTAAGAAGGCACTGTTATCTTTTGTTTCCACTTCATTTTTGTATGCATGCAGGAGGTTCCCCCCCCCCTACATTTACAAGAATTTGAAAGCACCTTTTTCTATTGGAAAAATTAATCAAATCCTCACCATTGCACATTTTTCGCATTACTGTGTGGTTGTTTTGCTTGTGTCAAAGTTGTAATAGGCTTTGTTCTTTCTGATTCACTTTGCTATTGGAAAATGGCTGAGAAAAAACCCAAACTTTCGCTGCATTCTTAGGAAAACAGCAGCCTCTGGTGTCACAGTGATGGCACTTCTGGCCATGACATCACTTCCTGTGGGTTCTACACAGATTGTCATTCTAAAAAATGGGTCCTGGTGCTAAAAAGTTTGAGAACCACTGATTGCGTTTCAGAGAGTTTAAATATTTATGAAGAAATGCTAAGAACTTTAATACATGATATTCCTCTTGTTTGTTTCCAATTTTAGGAACAGAGAAACAGACATTCCAATCAAGTAAGTATCCTTCTGAAAAATAATTAGTCACAGAAAGTCTGTTGTAGCAAATGATAGAATTGGGCCAGGCATAGGAGACCTTGCTGGTCATAGAGGACGATGGTGCCCATTGGTTACAGAACCCAAAACAAACAAACTTTGTCCCTGCAGTTTCTGGTATATCTCTAACACATTCCTGGCACAATTTTGCTTTAGGCAGATCACAGATTCACTGCCAAGTTCTCCCTATGGCAGAATTCGGTAGCATCTCTGTGTCTGCCCTTGTATGCCATGAAACTGATTTTCTAATTGAGATCTGAAAGCCAGGCTTGTTCTGTCCTTGGGTAATCAGATGACTGCTTGTTCATTTGGCCCACTATAGTGAATATTAGACTCACCCCATGGTCAAGACTTCCTTCAGTTGAGTCAATTGCCCCAAGCTTATACTTAACCATTCATTTCTTTGTAAGTTCTTTCAGCTTTTCATTGTGCTAATCATAATCATTCCTTTATAGGTGGTCAAAAAGAATACAACGCACAGTTTGGTAAGACAGGAATCTTGGGAAGTGGGTTAGGGTTTGAATTCACAGAGAGGATATTAGAGGGTAATATTGGCAGGGGCCAATACTGTAGAATTGAATATGATTATTTTTTTTTTGCCAAAATGTATTTCATGTTCAGGTTGTACTCTTTTATATACAAAATAAATAATCCTCTTATCATATGGATTTCCTTAAAGAAGAAAGTTCATATATTTTGAACGTGAAGTCTCTAATTGCAATATCCTTCCATTTCAGCTCGAATCTTAGAGGAGCTAGGTAAGCCACATGGAATTTTTTTTTATATTATTTGCCAGACATGAATTCATTCAGTTTATAAAAATTCTTGGTGGCTCTGTAATTTTATGTACATTTCTTTTTATTTACATTGTTCTCTGCAATTGATACATTTTTCTTTCCTATTTATAGAATTTAGAAGAGCTCAGAGTCATGCAGGTAATGAAGCTATGTAACACATTGGGCCATAGCTCTAAACCAGCCGTCACCAAACTCTGGTCCGCAGGCAAAATCCAGCACGCTGCTGAATCTCTCCCCATTGTAAGCAGTGCTTACCGCTATGCAGCATTTCTCACATGCAGCCCTCCCGGACCCTGCAGAGCAACCTGCTGCTTGGTTGTGTCTGCCCAGAAATCCAGGCACTGCTGGGGTAGTGGGCTACAGACGCAACTACCCAGACCGTTGCTCTGCAGTGTTGGGCTGCTTGTGTAGTACACAATGGAATGGTAGGCCCTGCTCTGACCAGGGACCCGTTTTGGGCTCACAGCGGTCGCATGTTTGGCAATCACTGTTCTAAACAATGAGAATTCTTGGAGATAATTTTGAATAACCAATTGGGAACAGTCATCTATAGACAGAGGCGGATCTAAGGGGGGGGCAAATCTGTAAGTTTTGCAAGAAGTCTTACCCAGTCATGTAAATCCCTCCTCTCCCTTGCTGCTGTAGCCAGTAAGCAATGCCAAGATGTTGCTGTTCCCTGTGAGGATTGGCTAGAACAGTGCAGGAGAGGAGTGTTTTCCACTGCAAGGTAAGGCTCCTTGCAAAACTTACAGATTCCCCCCCCCCTTAGAACTGCCTCTGTCTATAGACCAATCATGTTTACTATGACTTCTGGACCACTGAGATTGTCCTTGTACACTTAAACCTCCACAGTTCAGTCATCTGTGAGTAGCTGGTGTGCGTTACTGTGACTGACAGAACTCAGCCTTCTCTGTCCCCCACCAAAGCCAGATAGCCCACACAATACAGTATATCCATTTTCTGTGGACTCCACCAGCTCAGCTTTCACATGTGGTGCTGTTTAGAGAAAAAATGTCAACTCTGAATTTTGTTTCTTTACAAACTTTTGTTTCTTCCCATCTTCCTTCTTTGTATGGAAGCTTCACAACAGCAGAATTCTGATTCACTTGGTTGTCTCTTGGCACTTTGCTAGTGTGAGATGATGATGTGAAATGCCTTGAGCATGTAAGAGGAGTCCTCATTCTTGTTCACTGTTCTTATTTTCTCTCTCCTCCTACAGCTGCTTTCACTTTGGATCCGGATCATAAACATCCTGAACTCATCATTAGTCAGGATCACAGAAGGGCCCAACTTCAACCAGCTTTGCCCCCCAAAACTGTAACTCATTCTGGGACTCTGATGGTGGTGGGGAAGGAGGGTTATGCCTCTGGGAAGCACTATTGGGAGTTGGGGGTGGGGGACACGTTGGACTGGGAGCTGGGAGTGCTGACTCAGGCTGCAAGGGACAAAGTCAAGAAGGAGAAGTTTTCTGGACCTCTTGGTGAAGGATGCTGGGCCCTGAGAAGTTCCAGAGAGGGCTTCTTTACTCATCAAGATGGAGAAAAGATAGAAAAGAAGGAAGTTTCCTATGAAAAGATTGGCATGTTCCTGGATCGAGAGCATGGAACAATCACCTTTTATAATGCAGAGATCATGTTCTTGATCAGTTCTATCCCCACTCAGTCAAATGAGAGATTATACCCATTTTTAAGTTTTGTCAAAGCTGGAGAAGATGCAAATCAGAGTCCATTAGAGGTCATCCATAGAAGAATCCCTGTTCCTTTGAAGGCTCCCAAGAGAAAGAAAACCTTTCCATACTTTTTCTGAAGAATATACAGGGAGAGACAAGGTGATGATAATAAATGAAACATACTAAACATACTAAAAAGATACGTTAAACATAGTGCATTTTTTACATTACTTTTGATACTTGGTTAAAGGCATCATGTTACACTACTGAATGCCACTTTAGTTATGGATGTATAAGAAGGATTACCGGATACAAATAGGGACAGTGTGTGTATACCTTTAACCATTGTATAGAAGAGAGAATTTGGGCAGGCGCAACTTTTGAAACCCTTCTGTGATGAGCCACACGTGCCCAAATTATTTCTTCTATATCGATGGTATTCAAACTTTTTAGACCGCGATCCACTTTTTAGAATGGCGCTCATGTTGGGACCCAAAGTGATGTCATTAACCTGGAAGTGATGTTGTGGCAGGAAGTGACATTATCAATTGTATCTGTTTTAATTTTGTTGATTGTATTGTTTTTAACATTGTTTTTAATTGCTTTTTAATGTTAATTTTATATTGTATCTTTTTTGTATATTGTACAATATTGTATATTGTATCTTTTTTATATTGTAATGCCGCCTTGAGTGCCTCCGGGCAAAAAGGCGGGGTAAAAATCAAATAAATCATCATCATCATCATCATCATCATCAAGCAGGAAGTGCTGTCATTGTAACATAATAAAATGACAGTCCTGAAATGTAACTAGGTATTCTTGGACTGCAGCAAATGTACAACCATGAAAAATTCCTGACAGAAAGCAAGATTAGGACAAAATATTATGTAAAAGCACTGAACTAAAAACCATTTTTTTAAAACCCTCCCTTAAAAAATCAAACAAGAGTAAGGCCTGCAGTTTCCAAGGTGGCTGCTCCCAGCTTTCCGCGACCCACCTGACATTAGGTCATGACCCACCAAGTGGGTCCCGATCCTCAGTTTGAATAACACTGTTCTATACAATGGTTAAAGGCATAGGCACTCTGTCCCTGTTTGTATCTGGTAACCCTAAGTATAGGCATCCCACTGCTCCCACCTTACCCAAGATAAATATGAGTCAGCTTGGGGGTAAAAGAAGGCTGGCAGGGTGAATATAGTAACAGTGGAGGCTCAATACGCATCCCAAGCTAGCACCTGACTGAGGGTGCAATCCTAACCTGGAGTTAGGCCAGCACAGTTTGGCCAGGGAAGTTTGGCAAGCACAGTTTGGCCAGGGATGTTTGGCCAGCACATGGGACACCGTAAAACATGTTTGGAGCACTCTCGGAGTCAGGGAGGATGGCGCACGTCTGTGTGCTAGCCTTTCTGGCTTCGAGAATAGTCCAAACATACTCTACGGTGGCCCTTGTGCTGGTCAAACTTTGCTAGCCTATCTGTGCTGGCCTAACTCCAGGTTAGGATTGCCCCCTAAGAGAGGACTGTGCCTGAGTGGTATTTCCTTTTGCGTTTCTGAGTCCCCTTTTCAAACAAAAAAATAAGTAGTGCACTGAAATCTCTCCTGCTCCCGCTGATCCTCAAACAGCCACACTATCCTGAAATTCCTTTCTCCACACAAAGTTGCCGCTTGGGGTTGGATTCTGCCATTATTGTACTTTTTCATTTCATTTTCTTCACGAATCCTTTAGCTTTGTATTGTTTTGCACATAAAACAATTAAAAACTAAAATGATCAGTCTGGATTCTTTTCGAGTGCTTGCTCACCATAACAAATACAAGCTGTCCCTGGGGGTGGGGAGTAATACAAAAGTATTGCAGAACCTGATCTGGCCAGACCCTACTTTCCCAGGTTCGGAGGGTAATCAAGGAGACCAGACTATAAACCATAATATATGTCAGAAAGGGTAAGAGAAAGATTGTACAAAGAGAATGCAGTAGGTAAAAGAAAACATATATAGAACAGAGGTACGGTGATTTATATCCTGTTCCTCCACACACACACACACACACACTGTTTTGTCATCTGCTTCAGCTGAAAGTGCTCATATAGAGCCTTCGAAGTCCCCTCAGTCATCCCACACACAGTGATGTCATGCAGGGGGAATGTGGGGGAACTCAGTTCCACTAGTTAAAATTAGGGCTGACTCCGCCCACTTCACTCTCCCTCCTCCCCCCTCCCAATTGCTCTGCAAAGAGCTTTTCTTCTTGGTTGGCCAGCACTCAGAGGGTTAAAGGCAGTGATGTCATTTAGGGGGAATGGACCAGAACGGATCCTAACGGGCTCCATGGCTGGTTCCGGGTTCCCGACAAGTGCCAATCAAAAGTGAGTTCCTGTTCCTAAATCATTTGAATGACACCACTGCCCACACAGTTTACTTTCTCTTAAGAAGGACCAGTGTGTGGATGAGTAAAATAGTGTGACACTATAAACTCAGTGTCATGTTATTTTCAGTCCCCCAACTAGCTTCCTGTGACTGCTTCCTGCTTCCTGCTAGCATTTACGGACACCCAAGAACCAGTGAGATAGAGGAAACAGTGACAACAGGCTGCAACATTTGTGCAATGGGAGGGCATTTTTGAATTGCTTATTGTAGGGTTTGTTGTTATCTACTGTTTTGGGTATCTGCAGTGGCAGCTGGAATCTATCCCCTGTAGATGCTGGGGCGGGCGGGCTGTACTTTGTTTTTCATTGATAATATTTCAGTATATAATACTACTGCTAGGCCTCCTCTTCTCTTTGACACATATCTTGGACACATTGCTGTAGTTCCTGCTGTTTGAAGGGAGTACTACCTATCTTAATGTTCACAATGAGTGCATGTTTAGAAGTAGGAGCAATCCCTGGATGGGAATGCATTTTGCCCACCAGCAAATGTGTGCACATGCTTTCAAATAGAGGACATCTGCATGCACACACCCTGATTCTCATTAAATTTCACATGCACAGTGGGGTAAAACATGCCAACTTTGCAATCACTTCTGTGTCTCATGGCCCGGCCACATGTGTCTCACAGCCCTTAGCCTTCATGCTGCACCAGTTTGAAAAATATCCATAAAGCTATGTGAAAGATTTTCTATGGCACATCGCTCTATAAGCCTTCAGAGTAAGAGTTGTAGAATGGCTCAACATTGAACTAGAGTGCACAACGCAAGGCTAGTCTTGCCTGCCTCTGTACATAGAGATGGAAAGTGAAACCACAAGCCTAAGTAAATGATTACTGTAGTCACAAAGGTCTCAGAGAAGGTGGAGCAAGTTGCAACAGCTAAATGGTGACTGGGAGCTTGCTGAGCAGGTACGGAACTATGTTTTAAGAAATCCAGCTCATTATTCTATATATGGGGTGTGTGTTGTATTAAGTTGGTAGTTTTGTTAAAGGAGATCTCCCCCCACCCCCAGGATATCGAATTATCCTGCCTTGGGGTGGAAATATTCAAGGCACCGCAGCAAACATGCTTCAATTGCAGGTGTGACTTTCCAGGAAAGTACATGATTAATCTTGATTTGGGGTGGGGGTACTCTTTCAGCACCTTCCTTGTTTTTATTAGTTTTAAAAGAGAAAATAACATGTAAGTTTTCCAATTAGATTTGCATATTAAAAAGAGTGGTCAGATCTTACAAAGCTGTATGAACTCTCTATGTCTGTTCATGAATTTCCCCGAAGTTAGTGAATGGAATCCAAGTGCTTGAAATATATTTGACTGAATGTTTGTCTTTCATTATGTTTGTACTGTGTTATGTACTGTGTTATTTTTTTCCATAACAGCTACAATGGCAGTAGGGATCCTCCTTAACAGCATAAATGTTATAGAACAGTATTGTTCAACCTTGGGGTCGTGAAGCCTCAGTTGTAGGCTTCAGTTGTAGGGTCATGGCAACTTGCAGGAATGAAAAAGATTGAAGACCGCTGCACTAGAGCCCCACCAGGTAAAGGGGGAAGCATCTGGAGTACCCCTTCAGGTACCAGGAGATTGTGTCCCAGTCCTGCTTAGGTTCTTGGCAAGTGTGCTAAATTAGCTTTCACTGGTGCCTGGTTTCATGTTCACATTTTCTGCTCTAACAAGAATATGTGGCTTCAGTGAACAGTGCTCGGAGGGTATGACAGGTGGGGTGCCACAGGGTTTGGGGTGGGCAGAAAGCGCCTAAGGAGCAGGGGCAGGATTGACGGTGGGTCCCCAGTCTCACATTTATTTATTGGGGTCTGGCACGAAAAAGATTGAAGACCACTGTTATAGAATATTGTAGTTTCCAATGCTAAGAGGTACAAATTGGTGCACCCAGCGGCGTCATGCAGCCAGAACTCTGGGCAGGAGGAACGGGTGAGCGGCACGCAACGGCGGGCTGCCGCTCACCCGTTCCTCCCGCCCAGAGTTCCGGCTGCATGACGCCGCTGGGTGCACCTTGCAGTTTTCATTTAATATCAGAAAATGTTATTTCATAGGCGAACCTATGACGCGCGTGTCAAAGGTGACACACCGCAATGTTTGGGGTGACACACCAGCAATCACCACTACCTGACAAAAACTGAGTTTGTTTCACTTGTGCCATATAGTTCAGAAAATCATGTAGCCAGCCTGTCAACTTGGTATAAAATCAGATTAGATGCTTCTGAGCAAATAAAGTATAATTTGGGGTCCTCTCAGGACACTGACTGAGTGAGGGCATGGTGAGATTGGATCATTACCTTTCCCTCTCCTGGGGGAAGGATGGGATGCAGTGGATTCCTCCAGAGGGCCACTGTTGGGCCCCCATTTGCAACGGTGCAGTCCTGAAAAGCAAAAGGGATTCAGAAGAGTTTTGGGGGAAGCACTAGCAATGGTTGGGAGGCCCTAGAATTAACCAAAAAAAGGCAGACACTCCCTGCTCACAGCTCTTGCAAAACGAAAGGATAGTTAGGCAACATAGGGCGCAATCCAATAGTGCTCTAGAGCCAACACATGTTGTTTGCACCAGCCTAGAACATGCTGGGTGGTACAAGCACTCATGCCAACCCAGTTGCGTGGCAGACAATAGCAGGTAAGTTGCCCCAGTGCTGGCTGAACTCAGTCAGTGCAGGGGCTTTTCAGGGCAAGGAGAAAGCAGGGGAGGCAGATCAGGGTGGAGGGCAGGGGACAGAGTGGCCTGGGGAAGGGGAGGAGTCAGGATCTGGCTGTTAGGCCAGATCCTAACTCACATCCCTGGGCCACACGACCCCAATCTGGGCCACTGCAGGCCGCTCAAACTTACGCCTGCTTTTTAACTCAGACTTGTGTCTGCCAACATCCCCTTGAATGCGTTGAACTCCAGCTGCCTTCTACCTAGGTAGGATGCAGTGCAGGCCATCTGACCTGTCTGCTCCTGCCCAAGTTGGGATTGGGCTGACTGTTGGTATTGGAGAGTTCACATGGAGTTAATTCTACCTATGCCAGCATTGTTGGTGGTGTAGCATTTTTTCCTGCATCAGGGGCATGTCCATCATCTGGAGTGGGTTTAGGATATGGGGTTGATTCTTACCTTGGGGTAAGCCTCTGTTTCCCCAAGGGGTCTCCTCCAATCTATACCAGCTATTTTTCTGGAGTAGAACTGAGGAGAATAAGGGATAGTGTAGGATATGGCAGCACATTTGTGCTGCTGATCTTGCTGCCTCCTGCCCACTTCTGCCTCCCTCCCTGCCCAGAAATACCCCATTCCTCCCTTTCCACCCCATCTCTCCCAGCACCTGCCCCCACTACCAACTCACCTAGCACCCGTGGACAGTGGTCTTGTTGCCAATCCATGCACACAGTCGCCAGCACTTTCATTGGCAGCCTTGTTGCACTGATTGGTGGCATCAGCAAGCATGACAGATCCAAACACTAGATACCGACACTTCCACTGGCAGAATGTGTGTTCTACCAGTGGATCCTTTCAGAATAAGATTGCTCCATTAGGGCCAGGTAAGCTTGCATAGGATTGCAATAAGTGATTCTTCCTTCTCACCATTGTATAGGTTCCGTCCTGTTCCGCTGACTCATGCTTTCCTTACTGGCAGTTGTTTTCATCTCGATGGTTCTGCAGCATTTCCAAGTGGCAGGTATAGTAAATTGATATCCGGCAGGCAGCTCATAATATGATCAGGTCTCCAGTCAGCTAACAGATGTGTGTAAACACAGGAGAGTGAGCCACTGCACCGACACAAAGCAAAAGCTAAACATGGACACAAAGTGTGTGAGAAGGAGATGTCACACTCAGTGCAATCCGAACTTGGAGTTAGGTTGGCACAGTTAGACCAACAAAGTTTGACTGGCACAAGGGACACCGTAAAGTGTGTTTGGACCACTCTCGGAGTCAGAGAGGCCAGTACACAGATGTGTGCCATCCTCCCTGACTCTAAAAGTGGTCCAAACGTGCTTTATGGTGTCCCTTGTGCTGGCCAAACTTTGCTGGCCTAACTGGGCAGGCCTAGCTCCAGGTTAGGATTGCACTCTTAGTGTGGGAAAAGGATGTAACTCCCCTTCCTCACATTCCAGTTCCGTTGGGGGTTGCCTCCCTGGTTGGCTATTTTTGAGGTGGGGAGGAGAAGCACTTCTTGTCTGAAGTGCCTCTATCAAGTTCCTCTGTCACATGTATTCGTGCATGCACCTAGTCTGACCCTGATTTTCTGGATGTAAAAGGAAAGCACTGATGAGAGAGAACTGTGCCTTCCTCTTCGGTTTCTGGGCTCCGCAGAGGCAACAGTTGTGTCACTGTGGGAAACAGGATGCTGGACTAGATGTGCCTTTGGCCTGATCCAACACAGCTTTTCTTATGTTATTATTTCAGACTAGGATTCCCATGTGCACACCTGTTAACTAACTCTGAGTAATCTGAAGGGGCAGACTTGTGCCATATAGTTTGATGGACGGGCAGCCCCATCCTACCTTACTCCCTGTGTGGCAATGCAATGCTGCCAATGTAGTTTCTGTTGTGGAGGAAAGAAACATTTGTACTCTTGCCCCAGATTTAGCTCCCACTGTCCCTATAGGTCAACTCAAACCAGTGGTGTTCCTGGTGGGGCAGCGCCCAGGGCATGCCTCCAGAGGTGCCGTACCAACTTGGAGGGGGCTGCCCCCCCCACACCTGCTGCAACCCGCCAGAGGTGCTCCTCACACACACACTGCCTCCCCAGCCCTCAGAAGGCATTCTGAGGTCTTCCAGAGGTTGAAAAACATCACTTCCAGTTTTTGTTCTATGGAAGGCCCCAGAAAGCCTTCTGAGGACTGGGGAGGCCACACATGGCTTCCATGGCTTTTAGAAGACCCTCTGGGGGGGGGCTTCCTCCTCCTCCTCCTACAGTAGTTGAATCCAACTACAATCTACTCAGGTAATTAATCTCCCTCAGAATAGCTTTCACTTTGTTATTCCCTGAAGGAAAATTTTCAGTCATCCCACCCAAGAAACCTGTCATTGGATTCCTCGGAAAGGATGTGATCTTGCCATGCATGCTAACAACTTCCAGCGTCCTTGAAGGCGCCAGTATCATTGTTCAGTGGGTAGTGACTAATCCCTCAGAAAAAATTTATGTGTATCATGGAGGGAAGAAGGAAGAAACACAAAACAAGCTATACCAGGGTCGAATGGAGCTGTTTGATACCGAGCTTAGTAAAGGAAACATGTCACTGAAGCTGAAGAACAGCCAGCTCTCTGATCAAAGGAAATACATCTGCATGATCACCCTTGAAAACTGGTACGATGAGGTGACCGTTGAGCTGAAATTGGCAGGTGAGTTGATTTTAAAAAACTTTATACCAGGCAAAAGTACAGTCAGTTCCCATGATCTGTGTATTCGCTACCCATGGATTCGCTTGTCTACGGGCAGCAGGACTGACTCTTGCACCATTAGCAGGATGTTCTTGGCTACCTGTGGTCTCTGCAACCTTCTGTTGACTTTCAGAAGGCTACAGAGCAGTTCAAAATGGCACCCACAACTAGCAAAGTGACCTTTAAAAAGGCCATGGGAAGCTTCTGAAGCTTCCTGCAGCCATTTTAAAAGGCCCCACACTAGTGGCGGGTACCATTTTGAAGTGCACTTCAGCCTTCTGAAGGTTTCAGCTGCGTTAATAATACTTCAGAAGGCTGCAGAGCTACTCCACCCCCTAACCCCATTGATCCCATTGAATCATGGTTCTCGACTATTATTTTTAACAAAATACCAGATCATGAGAGAAACAAGTTGGTTTCTTTCGGTGACTTGTGGAGGGGACTCAGCCTTCATTGAGTCCCTGTGTGGTATATGAGGGGAACACAGTGCTCAAATGAGCCATTGTCTTAATTAAAATGTGAGGTAAAAGTCAGTCTTAGACCTGGAGTTCTGAAGAAGTAAAAAAGCAACTGAACAACGACAGTGCTTAAGTTGTGTGGGGATCCTCAAGACAAATTATGGTCTACCTGGGTCAGTAGAGAGAATACATATATGTGTTATTTTTGTGCAGCCAATGGAGCAGAACCCACCATTGCGTTGGAGCTTTATCAGGACTGGGGAATTGGCCTCACCTGCAGCTCTCAGGGTTGGTATCCAACACCCCCAGTTCTCTGGCTGAACAGTGAAGGGGAAAACCGGACTGAGAAAGCAGAATCCACAAACACAGAGCAGGAACCAGGAGGGACCTTCCATGTTTCCAGTTCCATGACAGTACAGCCCGGAGGTGACAATGGAGTCTCCTGCAAAATCATCAACAATGTGTTGCGGATGGCAAGTGAATCCAGAATCCTGATCTCTGGTGAGTAGAACAAGTCAAAGGGTTGCATCCTAATAACAACATGTTTAATATGCTGCCTATATTTGCAGATTTGCCCCTTTCAGGTTTCCGTAGTCACACCCTACACTCTGCTGAGAGATAGGCAAATATGGTTGCCTCCTTGCTCAGTTTTTTCCTCACTTCTGTGCATCTCACCCTAACATTCCTGCAGAGGCCTGGTTGCCTCCTCCTCTATACTGTTTCAAGTGCTGTATGAACACATGGATTTCTCATTCTCTTTCTGGGGAAGGGTGGTGCTTGACTGCTGCTCAGTCGTGTTTGGGTAATACTGGTGAGATTGGACCGTGGTTTGATTGTTGTGGCCTGTTATGTTGTTTCATTTTGATCATTCTCTTTTAAAGAGCTGGTTTTTTTCTAATTTTGGTATGCTTTGAGTCACTTGTGTCAAGAAATATAAGGTGCAAGTGTTTTTAATAAATTAATATTTTTTTGAATAATTTGTATTTATTCTCTTTTAGTTATGGGGAGTGGAGAGGAGTTACATAGGGTTATGAGGAAAACAAGGGGAAATACACAAGGTGGTTGGAGAGTTACAAGCATGTCTATATATAATCTCTACAATTTAGAGAATAAATTAATATTTTCAGGAAGTTTGTGGTTGAGTGACGAAGGTAGACCTTGAACCATGGAAGTATTTCTGGATAAACTTAGTTTTGCTACTTGAGGATTTCTCTGGTGAAATGTAACAGAGATTTTAATGTGCCTTTCAGATGTTTTTTATCCTACTACCGACCTATGGCTGCCTCCCTTCATCATAACTTTATTGATTGACCTGGGCCTTCTTGCTTTTGTGACTTATAAACTGACACGTATGTATGATAAATGCCTTATATTATTTTGGGGAACATCTGAAATCATAGGCATGAGGGGCTGTAGAAGTCTTCTGTTGTATGTGACTTTGCTTATCAAAATAAACTGGCTAGTTGCACAGAAGAAATGTATCAAACTTAAATGATACAGAGTCCGATTCTGTCTGGGCCAATGCCATTGGCGCTGACCCAACTCCCTCACTGGATCTCGCACATGTGCCGTAAGGTGTGTTTGTGCTACCATCGGAGGCCCTACGCTGCATGGAGGAGGACATGCTGCCACCTTGTGGTAAGCATCCCCGCCAGATGGTGGATTGGCTTTTTGGGGTGGGGAGGGCATGGGGAGAGTGGGGGAAATTCGGACTGGGCAGGGAGAGAGAACGAGTGGGCCTAGGCAGGGAGTGGGACCAGTGGTGGAGGACACCGCTGGAGCCTGTGCCCCACTTTGCATAGTGACCGGAGCTCCATGTACCCCTCTTTGGTGATTGAAGAAGGAACAAGCCACAAAGTTTCTGGTTGAAAACCAAGTGCCCCTAACAAGAATAATCCATGAATTTTATTGGTGGATTTTTTTCTCTCAAAATGATTCTAAACTCCTGTAAGACTGGTATAGTTTGAGATCATTTGTTGTTCTTTGTTTCAGAGAACTATCAGACCGTATCTCGGGCTGGTGAGTATTTAGCAGTTACATATTTACACATGGAAACAACTACATAATATACAAGAAAACAGCCATTCATTGTAATGTTACAATGGAAGGGAATACAGACTCAAAGTGATTCCTTGATTTGTCTCCCTTATGTCTTCATCAGCATTTCCAATCAAGAGAAAGGAGGTTGACCTTTCAACAAGTTGCTCTATAGCAGTGTCTCTCCTAGGCAGAGGCGGATCTAAGGGGGGGCAAATCTGTAAGTTTTGCAAGAAGCCTTACCCTGTCATGTAAATCCCTCCTCTCCCTTGCTGCTGTAGCCTAGCCAGTAAACAACGCCAAGATGTTGCTGTTCCCTGTAAGGATTGGCTAGAACAGTGCAGGAGAGGAGTGTTTTCCACTGCAAGGTAAGGCTTCTTGCAAAACTTACAGATTTGCCCCCCCCTTAGATCCACCTCTGCTCCTAGGAGCCCTAGAAGCTCTTCAGGCACTTCAAATGCACTCCATAAATGACTACCATCTATTTGGTGATGCAACACTCTGCATATGCATTGGCACTCTGGGGCTCCTGAGACCCTGTGCTGGGCTCCCTGAGATTTCATTTAAGAGAGCAAAGGGCTCCAGAGGCAGAAAAATTTGAGAACTATTGCTCAGTATTCCTGCAGAATTGCATTGGATACCAGAACACAATTTTTAGTCAAATTATTCAGGCTGAGAAGTGACCAAAACTGTTATTTCTAAGGAATATGTGTTGGCCTAACTGTCCTGCCTAACTCCAGGTTAGGATTGCGCCCTGTGCCACTTTTTCTCATTCCAGAATTTGCTGCTAGAGGTGGGTAAATTTCCATATCCTGACGTCACTGCATTGTATATGTTGTCTTGAATGATTTGGAAGGGTAGTAAAATGTGCAGTTGCCTTTTTTGGTGGTGGTGGTGGCGGCAGCACTTGTTCTACAACTTGCAGTACTAACATAATGCATTCAATAAATAAATGAATAATGTTGAATTTTTTCCTTACAGTACAGAAGAAGAATGACATTAAAAATGGTAAACGCAGTTTTAACATCTGAATATCTTCTCCAGTATTACTTATCATATAGGGTATAAATAAAAAAAATGTAGGTCTGTAAATTGATTCTGAAAACATAGATCAACATATACACGGGTCAGTATGGTAAAGCTTCTAGCAGCACTTTGGAGGAAGGGCTAGGCTAAGAAGCAGAATGCAGGGGAGGGGTTAGAAAAAATGGAGCAATTTTACTTACCGGTAATTGTTCTCAGACACCAACAGACAGCAAAGCAAAAATAAAAATAAAAATGGAGGCTCCCCATTGGCCTGAGCACTGTAGCGCCGATGCAAGGGTGCCACTTGGCTCCTCCGCATCGGTGCTAATGATGTCGCACTGATGCAACACAATCTGGTAACTGGGTCAGACTCTTCAGAGCTATTCAAAGCTGTTGTGCAGAGCAGCAGAACTAGACAGGAATGGGGTGGAGCTAGAGGAGGATCTACAGGGATGGCAAAGCTCTAAGTGTTGCAAGAAGCCTTAGCCTTTCATGTAAATCCCTCCTCTGCCTTGCTGCTGTAGCCAGTAAGCAATGCCAAGATGTTGCTGTTCCCTGTGAGGATTGGCTAAAATGGTGCAGGAGAGGAGTGATTTCCACTGCAAGGTAAGGCTTCTTGCAAAACTTAGGGCTTTGCCCTCCCTTAGATCTGCCTCTGGGTGGACTGAAGAATAACAGCCCAAACCAGAACTTCCCGGCCACCCAGGAATGCAGCAATAGCCAGGCGGTACCACTGCATCCCACAGCAGCCAGGCAGCCCCTGGAGGAAAGGGGACATTTGTCCTCTTTCCCCACGGTAAGAGATCAGGGCAACCGATGGGTCTACTCACTCCTGTGTCGGCTTTCTATCTAGCGCAGAAACAGTGGCCTCTGAGTAAGACCATGTGGCCTTATTCGGAGGTTGGGAACCAGAGGCAAGAGCTGCTGCCAGACCTGCCCCAGCTCCACCCCTCCACCCCACCCCAGAATGCTCTCCTGTTCTGCCCAGAACGGACACATTGCTGGCGAGATCAACAGGGCACCCTCAAGGCACTTGGTAAGAAGGAATTGTTCCCTGTCTTACTGCTGGTGTTGGAGGCACTTTACTGCGCCCTGCTCAACATTTGCCTGGGCGGTACGAGCGTACCACCTGCAGTAAGGTCCATTGGAATGGGCCCTAAGTAACATCTTTGATCTGCTATACGACTGGTTTGGTCAGGGTTGTGCCTGCTATGTTTTGCATATTTGGTACTTATTATTTAAATAACACTATTAATTCTGATCACTGTTCTCAGGTTCTGCTCATCTAGAAAATGCAATTGGTAAGAAGGAATTGTTCCCCTGTCTTCTGCTTTTTTCATTTATTTATACACATATATGTGCATGCCCAAGTAAACACCAAGTACATTTTTCTACATTTTCAAGAATCTGCAAACATTTTTTTTTCTGCTTGAAAGACCTTCACAACGCACCATTGTAGACTTTCATATTACTCAGCTTAAGTGATCTGGCAAACAAATTAAAATGGCAAAATTGTAAGAGATGAGATATTCATGGTAATTTCAAGATGCGCCAAACAAATGTTGACAAGTTGGGAAGGAGTTGGATCTGATATTGGACTATAAATCTGGATTACACGACTCTGGACTATAAATTGTAAGCAGACAGACTGAAAGGAATCTTTAGAGAGAGAAAAAATTTGTGGACACTTCTGCATTGGAAGAGAAAATAGAAAGAAGGTGGGAAGGAATACCCACATATTGCACTGCTTGTTATCTGAGCCCTCAAACTTGTTAGCCAGAAACTCACAGATTGGAAATGCAGCCAGTTCCAAAAGTAGAGATTACTGCAGATGTATTTTGTGTGCTTCCAAATCTTATCTTGAATTGCAAACAGTTTCTTTAGATGCAAAAGTAATAAAAAGCAAAGTTTAATTGTCCTTGAATGATTCACACATTTCCATCTCTGCTATCTCTCAAAATAACATGGCTGTTGAGATTCATTATACCTTGGTACAACATGGACTTTCATCCACTTGACTTTCATCCCTTTGCTTTTTTCAATGGCTTTTCAAGCCGTTTTCAATTTTGTTTGTGTTCAAATTTCATCCACATGCTTTCCTCTTTGGTCTGATTCCATCCAATCTTTCATGATGTTCATTGATGTTTTATGCACAAACACACACTTTTTCATTGTCTTTCAATAGAAGTTGTTCAATGCTCATCTTTTAAAAAATTGTCCGCATTGGAAGTCTTACATTTGCAAGCTTAATAAGTTTAAATATTTTTGCAAGTTAAATAAAGGCTATGCTTTGACAGTCATCCATTTTTTACATTCATCCATGCTGTGGTCTCTAATCAGACAAAGGTGCAAAGTATTGGTCTATTTACTAGCAAACTGAGGGTGCAATCCTAACCAGGAGTTAGGCTGGCACAGTTAGGCCAGCAAAGTTTGGTCAGCACAAGGTCCACCGTAAAGTTCATTTGGACCACTCTTGGAGTCAGGGAGGCCAGCACACAGATGTGCACCATCCTCCCTGACTCTGAGAGTGGTTCAAAAGTGCTCTGTGGTGTCCCTTGTGCCAGCCAAACTTTGCAGGTCTAACTGTGCCGGCCTAACTCGAGGTTAGGATTGTGCTTTGAGATTATGTGTGTTTTGTCCCAGCAGTTGCAGAGGTACCTGCACATTGGTCTCACCTCCTCTTGATCCAGGAAATGGACAAGGGAACTGCAAGTACCTAGATACTACTTTATGTAGCTGGCAAACACTTCATTTTGGAACATAACATACAAGATTTTAAAATTCATTTCCCTCTGTTTCAGAATTTGTAACCTATCTCAGAGTTTAGATATGTGCAAAGGATTCTTAACAACTCTGTTCTTCTTTGTTTACCAATGTAGAATCACAGAGACGGACAAGACAATCAGGTGGGTATAAGAATAATTTGCCACAGAATGCTTGTTATAAATTGCAACCTCCTGCCTTATACTGATATGGATGTGCCACTGGAAGCCTTTTTCCAACAACAGAAACCCTTGTGGTTGTAAACGCTTCCACACACCAATCCAATCCTGAATAGGACTGGGCCAAAATTTTGCACAATTCTTAACATTGATCTGCTTAGACATGGGCAGATCAACCTGGTGGATACTAAGATAAATCATACTTCCTGTGGTGTAATAGGGTATGCTGTGTATACGCAGATGCTTCCTGTGCCAATATAACAAATGACATTATTGTATGAGACCTGTCTGTCCATGACTCATTCTGGTGAAATTTGTTATAGAAATCTCCCCCCAAAAAACCTGCCTCAGTAGCTTTCTGGTGAATTGCTGGCATGTTCAAGCTAAATTCCACCATAGGTAGAGGAACAGGTTCTCTGCCAAATTCTACCTGTGGAAAAATTCAGTAGCATCTTTCGAGGCCCAATCTATCCCACCCCAGTTTACTAGATTCAGCTGTGTTGCTGAAGTGCATACTGCATCTTATAGTGGGTGGAGCAACCAAACCCCAGTAGAAGTAAGTAAAAATATTTTGACTTGCTTCTCCATAGGCTACCTGGCCATCTATGAGTCTCCTCAGACCTGCGCCAGCTATTTAGCTGTCATAAGATCAAGGAGCCTGGGGGGGGGTAGGTCTGGAAGAGGAAATAAGATTCCAGCATGCTCTGAAATCATCCCCAATCCTGAACCACTCCTGGTTCGACCTGCTCCCCATCCCATTCCTCCCCCAAACTGCCCCCTCTATCCACCTTACCTGCTTCAGTGGAGTGCCTGGGAGTCAATGGGGCATGCATGGAGCTTCTAGCCTTTTCCACTGGTGGCTCTGTAGTGCACAATAACAACATAGCATTTACAATTCCCCATTGGCACTTTTTACGGTGGTGGATTGGGATATCTTCCACCATATGTTCCCAGTTGGACTGGGATGCCTATATGCCATTGATTGAAACACATTACCTCATTGTAGGATGAAAGTTAAGACTGGTATTTTTACTGTTCTTTGGAAATCTGATGACTATTGTCCATATGGCCAACTGTTGTACAGTGAACTTATTTTGTGGTCAGGACTGATCGGTTGTTTCAGTTGTTCCAAGACTTTACTTAGTCATTCATTTCTTTGTAAGCTCTCTCAATATTTCATTGTGATGATCAAAGTCATTATTTTATAGATGATGTTGAAAAACAACAAAAGCTGTTAGGTAAGCTGAGGACTCATGTATGGATCTGGGGGAGGGGACTATGGATTGAATTAGTGGGTAAGGACAGTATTGGTAGTCTGTAGCGCAGGAGTTACTACTGTAGGATTTGAATATGATTTATTTTTCTTTTTGCCAACATGTATTTCATGTTGAAACAGCACCATTTATTATTATTATTATTATTATTATTATTATTATTATTGATGATGATGATGATGATGATGATGATGATGATGATCTTTATTGTTCACCCTTCCCTCCTTTTGTCCTTGCAACAACCCTGTGAGGTAGGTGAGATTGAGAGATAGTGACTGGCCCAAGGTCACCCAGAAGCTTAATGACTGAGCAAGGATTTGAACCTGCATCTCCCATGTCTAAGGGCACAACCAGTGGTGGGATTCAGGGGGTTCGCCCAGGTTCTATAGAACCGGTTGTAAAATGGCTGGGCCGCGCCCACTCGCTTACCTCGGCTGGCTTCGGGTTTTATTGGCTCCAGCCATGACGTCATAGAACCGGTTGTTAATTTATTTGAATCCCACCACTGGGCACAACCCTAACCTGGGGTTAGGCCACCACAGTTAGGCCAGCAAAATTTGGATGGCACAAAGGACACCGTCAAGCCCATTTGGACCACTCTTGGAATCGGGGGATGGCACATCTGTGTGCTGGCCTCTCTGACTTTGAAAGTGATCCATACGTGGTTTATGGTGTCCCCTGTGCCAGCCAAACTTTGCTGGCCTAACTATGCTGGCCTAACTCCAAGTTAAGATTATGCCCTAAGTCTAACTTTAGAACAACTATACCATCCTGGCTCTGTCAAATCTTGACAAATAAATACAGTGAATCCTCATTGTCTGCTAGGGGTAGATTCCTGGAAATCCTCAAGGATAGCGAATTTGCAGATAATGAACCATTAATCCTATGGGATCAGTGGGGTTAAGTGCAAGAGGTACTTCATCTGCCATCAGAAGAATCCAGCAGAGAACCTCAGGAAGCCTGCAGAGTGCAGCAAGAAGTGTCAAAAGATGCTGAATGCTGAAGAAACCTTCCAGAGGCTGCAGGAATCTTAAGAATGTCACCTGCAACTTGTATGGACCCCTGAAACATTTTAAAGGTCGCAGGTCGCTGGTCACAGGTGCCATTCTGGAGGTCCCAGCAGCCTTTAGAAAGTCTCTGCATAGTGGATAACAAGGACAGAAGCACAGATAATGAGGAAAGTAGCCGTTTTGCCCTTTCAGATAAGAGAGGTTCCAGATAGTGAGGTCTCAAATAAAAGAGGACTGACTAGAGTCCCATGTTGGTTTCCTGCAATGCATGTCTACTTAAAGAAAAAATGCATATATTTTAAAAATGATGTCCCTCACTAGAATGTCCTTCCATTTCAGAGCGAATTAAAGATGAGCTGGGTAAGCTGTATGGCTTTTGATGAGACAATTATTCTTTGGTCCTATAGAATGGTTTATTTTGTATTATAGGTCCAACAAGTATGATGCATTTTTCTTTTCTATTTCTAGATTTTAGAAGAGCTAAGAGTCATGCAGGTAATGAAGCTACATGATGCTGTAACTCAGTAGTGTGAAAGGTCATAAATGGAGCCAGTTTATGTATGCTTGGACATTATTCACTAAGAATAATTCACACTATTCTGGTGCGAGAGCACATTCGTACCCTTGCACCAGGAGAGGCTGCAGGCTCTTTAGCAGGCTCCTCAGATCTGCACCTGCTAAATAGTGGTGAGAATCAGGGCCACGCAGCTTGGGGATGGGGTCTTGGATTTGGCCTAATGGCTGCATCCCACACCCACCCTGAATCTGGTTTCTTCACATACTGGCTTTTCTTCCCTGTATGAAAATTTAACAACAGCAAATGCCCCAATTCTCTTGGTGGTCTCTTAGCACTTTGCTGGTGGAAGATGATGAGTGTGACATGCCTTGAGCATGTAAGAGGACTCATTCTTGTTTGCTGTTCTTATGTTCTCCCTCTCCTCTCCTACAGCTGCTTTCACTGTGGATCCAGCTTATAAACATCCTGAACTCAGCATCAGTGAGGATCAGAAAAGAATCCGATTTAAACCATCTGCACCCCAAAAAACTGTAACTCCTTCTGGGACTCTGATGGTGGTGGGAAAGGAGGGCTATAATGCTGGAAAGCACTATTGGGAGTTGGGGGTGGGAGACAGGTTGGACTGGGAGATAGGGGTGTTGACTCAGGCTGCAAGGGACAAAGTCAAAGAGGAGAAGTTTTCTGGACCTCTTGGTGAAGGATGCTGGGCCCTGAGAAGTTCCAGAGAGGGCTTCTTTACTCATCAAGATGGGGGAAAGATAGTAAAAAAGGATGTTTCCCACCAAAAGATTGGCATATTCCTGGATCAAGAGCATGGAACAATCAAATTTTATAATGCAGAGATCATGTTCTTGATCAGTTCTATCCCCATTCAATCAAATGAGAAATTACACCCATTTTTAAGTTTTGTTCATACTGCAGAAGAGGCAGATCAGAGTCCATTAGACATCATCCATGTCAGAATCCTCATCCCTTTGAAGGTTCCTGTGTAATTAAAATACACAGGAAATCCCTAGAATCCACGAGAAGAAAATAAAGGAAATAAACTAAACATCCTAGAAAGCTTAACTTATCATTGGGTTTTTTTAAAACATTATTTTTGGTACTTGGTTAGCATCATGTTACTCTTATTACACTCCTGAATGCCACATTAGTTAGGGATGTATAAGCATCCCACTGCTCACCCTGAAAATAAACAGATTTAGAGCACAATCCTAAACTGGAGTTAGGCCGGCATAAACTAAGCCAGCAAAGTTTGGCCAGCACAAGAGCCATCATAAAGCGTTTTTGGACCACTCTCGGAATCAGGGTGGATGGCCCCCATCTGTGTGTTGGCCTCTCTGAGACAGAGAGTGGTCCAAACATACTGTACTTTGCAGTGTCCCTTGTGCTGGCCAAACTTTGCTTAGAACTGTGCCCTTATATAGTATTCAGACTGATCTCTCTCTCTCTCTCTCTCTCTCTCTCTCTCTCTCTCTCTCTCTCTTCCCCCCTCCCAAAAAAAATGGTGCTTTCACATCATTGGGAATCTACCTGCTACCACCTTCCCCAAGATAAGCCTAAGTCAGTTTGGTGGCCAAAAAAAAAAAAAGACTGACAGGGAGGATAGCAGATGTGGAGGCAGGATATGCACCCCAAGTTAAGGCAGAAGTTAAGGCAGAAGTTAAGTTAACTGCCCAAGTTAAGGCAGTTAAGTGGTTCAAATTGAAGCTGCTTGGTTTGAGTAGTGCTTTTTGTTCTTTCACCTTTAACGCCCCTTCCCAAACACTCTATCCCTAAAGGAGTCATACTGTGGTTTCTACCCCTCCCCCATCCTCAATTTCCCCGCTGGTCCTCAGCCAGCATACTCCCTTGAAATTTCTTCCCCCACACAAAACTGCCTGGGGAGGGTGGATTTTGCAATTACTGTCTGTTTTCATTTTGTTTTGTGACAAATCTCTGATCTTTATATTTGTACAGTTGTACACATTTGAATAAAACCTAATTTAAAATTGTCAGACTAGATTTGTTCAGATAATTTGCTGCTTGCTTTTGTCCACCATGGCTAAGGAAGGTTGCTGGGGTGAGGAAATGGAACTGGTGGAAGGAAGGAAGGAACCAACGAACTGGTTAAATGGAGGAGGAGTAATACTTGTCTTTGAGAGGGTGTCATTCCATGCTTTAAAATTGCTTTAAAAGGTAAAGGTTTCCCCATGACCGAATGGTCTAGTCGTGACCGACTGTAGGGGGTGGTACTCATCTCCGTTTCAAAGCCTGTAGAGCCGGCGTTTTTGTCCGAGGACAAGCTTCTGTGGTCATGTGGCCAGCATGACTCTACGCCGTAGCGCACGGAACGCCGTTACCTTCCCACCAAAGTGGTCCCTATTTATCTACTTGCATTTTTTAGGTGCTTTCGAACTGCTAGGTTGGCAGGAGTTGAGACAAGCAACGGGAGCTCACTCCGTCACGCAGTCTCAAACTGCCAACCTTGTGGTTGAAAGCCCAGCAACAGCAGATTAACTCGCTGCGCCACCACGTCCCTAAAAATTGCTTTAAAATGCTTTAAAATTGTGGTGGTTGACCCTCTTCTAAAGAAACTCTACTTGGACCCCACTGCATTAGGCATTATCTGCAATTCTCTAACCTACCTCAGAATGCCAGTTGTGTGGTAACAGGATGCAGGTATTTAGTTGTCTTGTGTGCTCCCTGAGGCATCAGGTGGACCACTGTGAGATACAGGAAGCTGGACAAGATGGACCTTTAGCCTGATCTTATGTTCTTAACCTCCCATTGTTGCTATGCATGCATGTAATGGTAACCCAACTACAAGGATACTTGGATGAGATTGATTTTCTAGATCAGTTTAAATCTGGTTTCTATCTAGGGTTTGGGACAGAGACCGCCTTGGTAGCCCTCCTGGATGACCAACATTGGGAACTAGACAAGAGTGTGTCCCTTTTGTTTCTGCTAGATCTTTTGAAAATTGTTGATGTCATCTACGAATGGTTCCTACTGAAGCACCTGCCCAGGATGGGCATAAGAGGAACTGTGTTTTGGTAGTTTCAGGCTTAGAGAGCAGATTCTAGAAAGTGGTACATTCATACACTATGCCATGAACTTGGGATTTCAGTGTTATGCAGATTTCAAGTCTGGCCTCGTGCCGTTTAATTATCTACATAAAACCACTGGGAAAGATTATCAGGGGGTTGGAGTGGAGTGCCACCCATATGTGGATGATGCCCAGCTCTACATCTTCACCCTATCTGAAGCTGGGGAAGCTGTCAAAGTCCTGAATCATGGGCTGCGGTCAATAATCTTTGCATTCTATTGCATGTATTGTGTTTTTATATTGCTATTGAACACACTGAGCATTTTGGAGTTGGAGGCTCACAGAGAGGTAAAGACCAACACCAGAACCAGCAAAGGTTTACTTCTTTTTTTAAAAAAAAATGTAAACACACTTTTTAAAAATTTCAAAAATGAATTTTCAACACAATTTATTAATACAAAGGTCACACTGCTAAGTCATTCAGAATAAATAAAAAGTCATCCAAACACCCCATTTTGGGTTGTATTCAGTTATTTCTGATTATTGCTGACTATAGCTACAATTCTATACACTCTTTTCCTGTTCTAATTGAACTCAGTTGTGTGGGGGGGATCAATTTCTGAATAGACATGCACAAATTGCACAAAAGGTGCCATTGAAAACAATAGCATTTAAATTTGTCATGACTAACTTCATAGTGCTTACTTTGGGTACACATCTTGCGGAAAAAAAACATTTCGCATTAACCACACTGTTCATAAGCAATCCTTGGGATTTTTGATTTTTTTTTTATTCCTCACTCACTTCTTCTTCTAACCATGGTGGAATTTCTAGGGGATAGGTATCTAACTCTGCAGTCACAGAGCCTAAAAAGAAGAAGGGATAACGTTTCTTCTCAAAAGAAGATAAGGTAGAAGTATGCAACTTACTTCTCCTGTCGACATCATAAAAAGTCAGACTTCCCTCTGGAAGATTTAAAAACATCTCTATCTTAGTAGGTTTTCCACTCACTCCTAGGCGGGTCCAAGGGTCTGTCCGAGCCCAATAATCTTTGTTACCATCTAGTCCCATGACCCAGTAGCCATTCTGAGGGGCCAGCGTGATCTTCCCTTTTCTAGAAATAGATGCAGAGGCCACCCCCAAGTCCCAACTCTTTTTCTGGCCAACCTCCACTTGCCAGTAATGTTTGCCTTTGGCAAAGCCCTCTTTTGCCAGGACAAACGTATGGGAGTCAAACCTCTCCTCACGGTAAGGAACCTTTAACACATCTGTGTCCCTCACACATTTCCCATCTTTGGAGACAGCCAGTCTTGGGTGAGGTGTGCTGGGGTCCAAAGTCACATCCACTGCAAATAAAAAGAGGGGAATTAATTCAAAAGCATATCTTGATGGTATGTAAACTACAAGGCAGATTTCTCTCAAATCTGATAGAAAGGAAAGTTTGCAAGCGTTTGGCATCTGCGCTCTGAAGCTGATGCTGTGAGTAGTGTCGGCATCAGAGATGGAGCGCTGATGCGGGGGTGCTGCTTGGCACTCCCGCATCAGCGCTCCGCCCCTTGCGTCGATGCTATGACGTAGTGTCGACACAAGGGGCACGCTAGGATTGCGCTGCCCGTGCCATATCATCACATATTGTTGTTCTGATGGGTTTTTAATGTAAAACCAAATGGTGGCCACAAGACACTGGGAAGAGCACTGCTGCTGAAAGTTCACCTGGGTTTCCCCCTTATTGTTGGAAAAAGTATCAAAAAGCCCAACCCCAATGTCACAGCCTGCAAACTGAGTGACAAAATTGGGTTGGGCATTTCTGTGGGTTTCAGAAAACTGGAACAGAAATACCTTCGACTTGATCCAGGAGTGCTTTTCCTATGTAATCCACCTTCAAAATGCAATCCTAAGCATGTTTGCTCAGAAGTCCTATTGCATTCAGCAGAGCTTACTGAGTAACAGCAGAGTAAGTGTGTTGATAACTGCAGCCTAAGTTGGCTAATTAGATATTTCTATTGTCTGCATTGGGTTAAATAGTTATATGCTGGGAACAATTTCCCCAAGGGCTCTTTTCATTTAAGTGTTAGTTTGCAAATCTATATATATAAAAACGGACGTGGGTATGTGTGTGTGTATGTATGTGGGTGTGTATGTATGTTATGCATAGGCTCCGCAGCGCCTGGCCCGATCCGCACGAATCTTGCCAGGAATACACCTTGTGGCCTGGCGAAGAACACTGCGGGGGTGAGACCCCCCTACAGCCCCCGGTTTTTTGGGGAGGGGGGCTAGAACGTCCAGACCAAGGGGATTGCATTGGACTAGAGGTCTGCTGACACCCTGTGGTCACACACGATTCTGCAGGTTATGTGGTAGGCTTGCAGTAGCAGAGCTGATACACAGGCAGTGCTCAAAACCAAAAGTGAAACGTCTTCCCAGTCCCTGAGTTGCCCAGGAGAAAGAGCAGGTTCCACACAGTTCCAGCACCCAGTCGGATCTGAGATGGACATATTTACACAGAGCTCACTGGCCAGCTGCTCCCATTTCTCATACTTCACTGCTATCCCACCAGATTACCTGCAGACACGGTTCAGTAAGTGTGACAGTTTCAGTTCGCTCTCTGGGTTGATTGTCTACCTGCTTCCCACTTACTTTCACAGTGATAGTGTGCATTTCGGGTTCAGGCTCATCAATACGTTCTTATGTCACTGAGGAGTGGTATTTCTCCACCTGGATCTGACCACTTCATACTGTTTAGGGGGCTTGGCATATTTCCGTCTACGGTCCTCTATCACTCTGGGACGCCTGGAACGCTGTGTGCCACACGTGCTACACATATTCCTGACGATCTGGACAGAAATACTGTGGGGGGAGGGCCCCCCTAATTCATTCCTTCTCCTACTAGAACCTCGGGATACTTTGTCCCCCAGGCAACGCCGGGTCACAAACAGCTAGTAGATTTATAAAGCAGTTGTTTGTCTCACCTCCATAGAAACGGGCCTCTAAGGATTCTGTAAACAAAGAAATGAAGAAAGAACTTTTATAAGCAACAATATAGGCAGTTCTGACTAGTCCACACTGGATTACATTGCAAGATGTATAATATAAGGTCCACATAGATAGATAGATAGATAGATAGATAGATAGATAGATAGATAGATA
>JAJKFI010000166.1:350472-364688 GCA_029204185.1 Lerista edwardsae | reverse complement strand
ATAGATAGATAGATAGATAGATAGATAGATAGATAGATAGATAGATAGATAGATAGATAGATAAGGTCCACCTTATAATTGAGTGGACCACCAATATTTGTGCTGTCCAGTACCATTTTGGGGCTGGCCGGCACCTGGGGTGGGGTGACACAATGACATTGTCATGCCATCCCCCACGTCATCAAGTTACCCTCCTGCATTGCAACATCATCCCTCGCTCCTGAGATGGCTCTAATTTGGAGTCAAGCTAGGGGCAGGCAGGAGGGCACTCTAGAGCTCCTCTCTCTGCTCCAAGCACTCAGATTGGCAAGTGAAGAGACTGGAAAACCTCCAGATCACTATGGTGGGCAGCCCAGCCCAACCTCATACTATGCTACTGGTGCTCATGCTATGCTACTGGTGCAGTCCACTTCTCCCAGGGACTGGAGCAGCGAAGGCTGGCACATCACCAGGTAAGCAGGAAACAGCATTTGCTATGCTGCCTCGGGTTCTGTGAAGCCTTAGGCTGAGCCTTTCAGTGCGCACAAATGTAGCACCTCATTCTCAGACACAGCATTGGTGTTTAGCAGAGATGGGAAAAAGGTGCTCATATCAATAAATGTGTTGTTTTAGCTCCTGTTCATAGTAATAGAATCAACAGAAACATCCAATTGTTGCATTCTCTTTATTTAATGTTATTTACTCCATAATCACATATAAGTTGCTATTTCTTCCAGAAATCAATAAACTGGTTGATGCAGTTGTACCCCCATGGGTTTTTTTTTCTTTTGGCTCAGCTTTAGCTGATTGGGTTGTAAAAATACTGTACACCTGACTCTCATCTTATAGCCAAAGTTCAACAAAAGGCTGCTAGAACAAGGCACGGCTCTTTGGCAAGCACCCAAGGCGGTTGCCGTGAACTGCGACTTTCATTTTGAAGACGGTTGGAGGCCGTTCTCCTTTCTCACACAGTTAAGACAAACATTGTCCTTCCTTTCCAAGAAGCCACACACTCCTTATAGAATGGGTCATTGTGGTAAAAGTAATGCTTTTGGGGCTGGTTCACATGTTGTTTAACTTCGAGGAGAATATGAATTTAGTATATATACTAAATATATATACACGGAATATAGTACTCCCGAGCTGCTTAGAATCTCCTGTCCCTACTGAGCTTATCAACGGCTCCAGAGACACAGGCACACAGTAAGTTTACTCTGGAATCTCAAAGCAGGCTGAACTTCCCAGTCTCATTGCTGCTTCCTGCCCAAAAGAACTGTGCACATTTATTGTTATAAACGCTCAGTACCTGCAAGGGATGCTTTACTACCCCATCTCCTTTTTTTTTCATTGTTTCATTCTCAGCATCGTTAATCATAAACTAGTTACACCCATAGCACAAACAAAAAAACGAATACTACTTCCATGCTAATGTTCAAAGGTACTTAGCAGGCAACAAGTCATCTCAAGGTAGAAAATGAGAACTGCCCCACCTTTTGTGGATAAGGTTTTCTTTATTTATATATATTAAGAGCAACAAGAATCATGGGAAAGCAATGAGTTAAAGGGGGAAGAAGGCAGAGAAACACGATGAAAAGTCAATGAAGCGATTTGCTCAGTGAGTGACACGGAAATAACTTTATGACGGAAGGACCAAAATCTTCATTCACTCAAAGGCACTTTCCATTCAGATGGTTTCTCTAGATTTGTGACTGCTCAGTGTTAATGCCCAGCTGCTTCTTTGCTGTACAGGTATTTTCTCCTGCTCAGGGAAGGTTCATTTGCTGCCATTCCTGCTGCTGCTGATGGCTTTTCCAGAAGTGCGTAAGTGCTCTCTGTTTCTAGTTGTGTGGGTGGGCAGGCGCAATCTTAACCTGGAGTTAGGCTGGCACAGTTAGGCCAGCAAAGTTTGGCTGGCACAAGGGCCATGGTAAAGTATGTTTGGATCACTCCCGAAGTCAGAGAGACCAGCACACAGACATGCACCATCCTCCCTGACTCTGAGAGTGGTCCAAACATACTTTATGGTGGCTCTTGTGCCAGTCAAACTGAGCTGGTCTAACTTCAGGTTAGGATTGTGCTCTGTGTTTTTTTTTTAAGAAACTCTTTTGGTACAAACATAAGGAAAGAAATCGCTACTATGCATCTTATCCATCTTAATAATCTAAATATAATCATCTATCTCACTCTCTAAAGGTAAATTCTTCTTATCATCTTCTAATTAGTATAATTATCTTGTTACATATTTCAGCACTGCGTATTCATCCAATCATAAAATGGTTTCCAGAATTGTTTTATTTTGTCTATCTTCCTTTCTTTTAATCTTTCTGTTAAAACATCCATTTCTGCTACTTCATAAATTTTATCTGTCAATTGTTCCATCTCTGGAGCTTCGCTATTTTTCAACTTTTGTGCATAAAGTAATCTAGCTGCAGTTATCACATGTAAAACAATGTATTTCTTATTTACATCTTGTATATCTGTTAGTATATTAAGCAGAAACATTTCTGGTTTGAATGAAATTTTACATTTTAACATTTCTTGTAATATTTCATGTATCTTCTGCCAATACTTTTTTAACCCTCCCCTTTGTCTTTTGTACCCTTACCTTTATCCTATTATAAAATAATAAAACTATTAAAAAAAAAAACTCTTTTGAATTTGCTAAAATGGTGAGGGCCCAATCCTATCCACCTTTCCAGCAATAATGCAACCACAATGTGGCCCCAAGGCAGTGGCGTCATGCAGCCGGAACGCTGGGCGGGAGGAACGGGTGAGCGGCAGCCTGCCTGTTGTGTTCCGGTCTGTTTCGCCGTCTTCCCTGCCCCACAGGGGCAGGGAAGACGGCAATACGGACCGGAATGCAACGGGTGGGCTGCCGCTCACCCGTTCCTCCTGCCCAGCATTCTGACTGCATGACGTTGCTGCCCCAAGGTAGGGGAACAAAATTGACTTTGAGGAGACTCTGTGACACCCCTTTCACACTGCAGGATGCAGCATCAGCCCCATCAGCATGGCTGCATCATCACTGGAAAATTGGATAGGATTGGACCCTTAGTCAGTTGAATCAAATTCACTCTGAGGCGCAAAGATGTCTTGGAGTTTATGCTTGACACTGAATGCATTTACTCTGTCTCCAGGTAGCAAAAGGGGACCTTTGATTGTGCTTGACCAATATGAGGGCAGTGGTATCAAACTCATCTGCAGATCCGAGGAATGGGGGTCTCCTGACATCCAGCTGTCATGGATGGATGGCAAAGGAAAGGAACTTCTTGCCACTCCGGTCCTCCTGGGAAATGCCAGCGTTGCAAGTTCTGTGCTTCTGCAACCCGGTTCTGGGGATGCTGTTTCCTGTAGCATCATCAGTAAATCCACAAACACATCCATGGGAGCAACATCTCTTTTTGTTGCAGGTAAATGGGGAAAAAATTGCATCAAATGGAAATAAGTAGAATGAGCTTCGTGAATGGATGATGCTTCCTGTCAATCGCGTGAAACACTAGAGGAGTGGCGTTAGTTTTCTATTGGGATGGGAAGGTTAAGGGTTAGGATTCTAGGGAGTGTATAAGGGTGAACTCTATACATCCTTAATAGACCATTGCACAGACCTTGGGAATGTCCTAAACAGATTGTTGACTTAGAATGAGAGTCTTAGGGTGCAATCCTAAACTCAGTTAGGCTGGCATAAGCTAAGTCAGCAAAGTTGGGCAGCACAAGTGACACCGTAAAATATATTTGGACCACTCTCAGATTCAGAGAGGCCAGCACACTGACGTGAGCCATCCTCCCTGACTCCAAGAGTAGTCCAAACACACTTTATGGTTGCCCTGGCCAAACTTTGCTGGTTTAGTTTATGCCAGCCTAACTCCAGTTTAGGGTTGCGCTCTAAGTCAGGGAGGATGGCGCATGTCTCTGTCTTGTAGTATTCAACATGTGAAAAAGGAGAGGCGACTATCATGGCAACTTTAATGTATTTACAGATACCTTCTTCCCTTCCACTTCCTTACTGATGGTTGCTTTTTTCATCTTGGTGGTCCTTGGCATTGCTCTCGTCCTCACCACCTATTGCAAACTAAATCGTAAGTTTTATCATTGATGCTATTTTAGAAATGCACACATGCCCCAATGTTAAATGGAAGCTGACTTCCAAAGTGCTTCAATGAATTTATATGGATGCGTTAGAGTGCATATTAACATTGACAGAACAAGACAATACAGAATATGAAGCTGTGCTAGATCGCTATCTACCGATTTTATACTATTTAGAGAGGCTGGCTCATACCAGATATACAGGACAACTAGGATTTTTTGGGTACAGCCTAAACATGTGATTATGAGATTGACAGCCCAAGCCAATGGAGGAGTGATCTGCCAGGCAGAGCACATTACAACAGTGGAAGTGACTTCTGTGTTGTAAAATGCACCCATGGTGCTCACAGTGCTCCATACAAAAACATAACAACATGAACTGTTTTGTCTTTTCATTTCAACTCACTTTCAAAGTGCTGCAATGAATTAATATGGATGCCTTAGATCATGCTGTTTATATTATTGTTATTTCAGAAGACCGTTGGAAGGTGGCTCTCACAGGTCAGTCCCAGTACCAACTTATGGGATGATTTAAGGGTTACACAATCAGGGAGGATAAGGGCAGATGAGCAAAGCAAATGCAAGGTGGGGCAGGATGCAGTCACCAATTTATTTTATTTATTTTTGTTTATTTATTGGATTTATACCCCGCCTTTCTGCCCCATGGGCACCCAAGGCGGCTTACAAACATAAAAAAAATATTAAAACAAAAACAATACAGTTCCTAACTGTGTTTGGTATCTCATCAGGGTAGAAGGGTCAATTTTTGTTGTTTGCAAAGTTGTAAGTAACTTAAAGCATTACACTTAGACATGAATCTTTTGATTGCTAATATGTGCATGATAATATATACCTCTCCATATGCAGAAAATGAATATAAAGCAATAGAAGAAGGTACGTACATATGCTTCTTTTTTACCCTATTAAAATTACATCCAATGTAATCGGAGTAACTTTAATGCACCGACCTCTAGATCTGCACTCCATTTGCATTAACGTATCAATTAATGCAGCACTCCCAAACTGTGGGCCTTTGGACCACTAGTGGTTTATGACCCAATTTCTAGTGGGTCATAAAACCGAGGGCCTGATTTATTATGGCAACCAGTGGCGTACTGGGTATGTATGCAGTTGGAAATATGCCATAAAGCATGTGACTACCCCTGACTGGCGAGGGAGGGAGGGATGTCCAGTAGGTTTCATGAGTTGAAAACTGATCATTGTGCTTCATAAACCTCAATCTCAGTTGAATTTGAAATAAAAGTTACGTGCATAGATACATCTGTCTCAGATAAATGGGATATCGAAATGCTTAATTTTGCTTGATTTGAGCTCTAACATTTTTTAGTTTTACATAGTTGAATAAAGCAAGCATTATTACTGTCTTCTTAATCATACTATCTTATCTGCATTTCCTCCTACTGTAGACAACTAATATAAATCTTTTTTTTTTTCAGAAACTCTGCGCCTTCAGAAACAACTAGGTAAGACTCCTTTCAGTTTAACCCCATTAGCTGGAGTCAAAGGCACTTGACTCCATGCCAGTGATGTGAATATTTCTAAAGAAGCAGAGGCAGCACAGGTATTTTCATGATCCTTATGAAAAGGTAGGTATTGTATTATGCTGAAAGACCCACATATCTATAGTTCTTTGAATTATATATTAATAAGAGCCCAATCCTATCCAACTTTCCAGTGCTCATGCGACCACAATGCAGGCCCAAGGTAAGGGAAAAAACATTCCCTTACCTTGAGGAGGCCTCCATGATTCCCTCAGAGGCAGATCTAAGGGAGGGCAAAGCTCTACGTTTTGCAAGAAGCCTTACCTTGCAGTGGAAATGGCTCCTCTCCTGCACTGTTTTAGCCAATCCTCACAGGGAAAAGCAACATCTTGGCATTGCTTACTGGCTACAGCAGCAAGGGAGAGGAGGGATTTACATGACAGGGTAAGGCTCCTTGCAACACTTAGAGCTTTGTAGATCTGCCTCTGGATTCCCTACTCCATTGCAGGATGAAGCTTACACCTCATTGGCATGGCTGCATCAGCACTGGAAAGTTGGACAGGATTGGGCCCTCAGTGACTCACCCAATTATTCTGTGGCTAACGCTACCATTTGTTTTGTTTTCTCTTTCAGATGAAGAAAAAAAAGAATACCAAAGCGGTAATTATTCTTTACTCCTAATGGAGGCATTGACAAATGAATGCTCTTCTTCAGTCTTTTTCAGTTTTTAACCCTAACCCTGTCATCCCTGTGGTTTAGTGTTGACGTGCTGTTCTGCATGACTAGGCAGGAAAGAGAAACTCAAGGCACACTGGGCCTTTTACAACAGCAGAACGAGCGTTCAGCTGTTTTAAAAGGCCCAGCAAGAGGGCAAGAACCATGCCGTTGTTGGGCCAGTTGGAGTCTCTGCCACAAAGCAGCGGCACGTCCACACCCCTACTGCTGCCGATCCAGTGCAATTCTAGGCATGTTTACCTAGAAGCAAGCTCCACTGTAATTTATTTCCAGGAAAGTATTTATAGAATTGCAAGCCTAAATTCATCTTATATAACAACTGTCTGGATTCTTTTTGGTCATGCTACATACACTCAAATTAGAAATACTCAAAATATCCTCAAAGTTTATTTATTTTTTCACATTTTTATAATTCCCTTGCTCCAAGGAGCTAAGGGTGTTTATGGGATTCCTTCTCCCCTTTTGTCTTCACAACAACCCCATGAGGTAGGTTAGGCTGAGATATGGCCCAAGGTCACCAAAGAAACATCACACCTGTGCAGAGACTTGAACCTGGATCTTACAGGTCTAAATCCAATATCAGAACCACAACACTAAATGCAGATTGTAAAGGAGGAGCCGTAATTGCTCCTAGTCACAAAACATCATTCTTTTTTCTAGAATATTAATTAAATTTCTCATTTTGTCCATTTACAGCTTTAAAAAAAGTTCAAGAACAATTCGGTAAGTGGATAATTTTTGGTGTAACTTTCAGCTGTAACTGAGGGCGCAATCCTACACTGAGTTAGGCTGGCATAAACTAAGCCAGCAAAGTTTGGCCAGCACAAGGGCCACTGTAAAGTATGTTTGGATCACTCTCGGAGTCAGAGGGACCAGCACACAGACATGAGCCATCCTCCCTGACTCCAAGAGTACTCCCAAAACACTTTATGGTGGCCCTTGTGCTGGCCAAACTTTGCTGGCTTAGTTTATGCCAGCCTAACTCTAGTTTAGGATTGCGCCCTGAATTAGGGCGCAGTCCTAAACAACTTTCCAGCACTGACATAGCACTGTGCCAGTGGGGCATGTGCTGCATCCTGCAGTGGAGCAGTAGTCACGGAGGCCTTCTCAATGGAAGGGAATGTTTGTTCCCTTATCTCGGCTCTGCATTGCTCTTACCCTGGTGCTGGAAAGTTGGTTGGGATTGTGCCCTCAGTTATACTAACTGGATTGTTGGTGATCCATGAAACTGACAAGGTAGATTAGATGATGTGCATCAAATTTGAAAACAACCTACTACTTGCGGGGGGTGGGGGGGCACTGCTGCCCAATCACCATTATAGCCTCAGAGGCTTGAGTGGCTGGCAAAGTGAAACTTTTAGTGGCTCCCAATGCTACAACGTTTGAGAACCCCTGTCATAGGCAGAGGGGTAATTCTGATGGATCGACAAAAGTCACTGAAGTACAAGGAGAAGAACTAGAACATATGTTTATTAGGCGAGCACACACCAATAATTGCTTGGGGACAGTCAAGTAAGACCTCATCTAACCAGTCCTTTTAATAGTCCATGCTAAGTGTCATCCCAGTCATATCTAGTTGGTTGCTACACCATCAATAGTTTGCCAGAACCCTTCTACGTAATAATTACTGATGGAATATTTCTTCCATTTCAGAAAAAGACACGGCTGAATTAGGTAAGTAACAGAGCCTGTTTGGAATCAGGAGATGGCATTCTTGAAAGGTTAACTGCCAGATGATTGGGAGTTTAATTGGTATCCATTGTGTTGCATTGCAGAGTTCAGAAGGGCATCTTCCAATGCAGGTAGGGTAATCAGAATATGGCACCTCTAGCAGTTGACACTCTACTACAGGCTTTCACCCCAGTACAAAGCATTTGAAGCATCTGCAGATGTGAACACCACTTCAAATGAAGGAGAACATTGTGGAGCTGTCCTTCCAATGGGCAGGAATGAGAGAGATCTTGGTAGTTGAGGGACCTCTAAATGCAGCAACCATCTTTATCTAAGTGATAGTCTTGAGTGGTGGGTACTGGGTTCCGATGTCTATTTTCAACCATGTTTAACATGAAGCATTCCAGCCACATTTAGCTTCCTTTAATTGGTCCTGATTTTTTTTTCTTTTTGGCTGAAATTCAAGTTGCTTTATATTCATTTTAACACACCAACCAAATAAATTCCCAATTTCTTCATGAAAATATTTGTGTTCCTAAACAAATTTTGAGATAGTTTGAGATAGGGGCACAAAGTATTAAAGCCCCCTTCCATCGGCCACGATTTCGCCCAAACTTTGCTGCCCTTTGCACACTATTGATAAAGAAAATTTACTTCCCTATCAGTTTGGCTGGCACAAGGGACACGGTAAAGTATGTTTGGACCACTCTCAGAATCAGGGAGGATGGCACACTTCTGTGTGCTGGCCTCTCTGACTCCAAGAGTGGTCTAACTGTGCAGGTCTAACTCCAGATTAGAATTGTGCCCTTAGTCTTGTCTTTTTTAATGTCTTTTTTAAATATTAAGACCTGTCTTCTGTCATTGACATTATTCTTTCTTTCTGCTCTCTAGTCAGCGTCACTCTGGACCCTAAAGTTAAACATGCCAAACTCAACCTCAAAGACAAAAACAGAGTCAGATTCGACCAGTTGAATGCAGGACAGAAGAAACCCCAAGGAGCTCCAATTGCAGTGGCCCAGGAGGGATATTCTTCAGGAAAACACTACTGGGAGGTGGAGGTGGGGGATAAAACTGAGTGGGAGCTTGGGGTGCTCACTGCGACAGCAAGAGAGAAACTAGAGAAAGAGAAGCTAGAAAAGCCACTGGAGGATGGGTGTGTGGGGATGCGATTGTTCCAGGGCAAATACTATTGTACTGGAGGAAACAGCCTAATTGACAGTCAGAATGAAAAATGTGATGTTGTCGGTGTTTTTCTCGATATGGAAGAAGATGCTCTCTCCTTTTTCAATGTCCAGCTGATGTGCCCCATAAGAACAATCCCTGTGGAGTTCTCTGAGAAAATGTATCCATTCTTCAATCCTGGGTATGATGATAGTTACTTAGGGGTCCGCCAAATAAGCACCTCATGTTTAGGCTCCCTGTGAAGGTTGACACCTCACCACTTTTCTACCATGTCATTGAGTATGGGCTGGTTTACAAATGTACATAGTTAACTTGATATCTCTACATTTGGTGACGCACAGATGAATACATGAACTTTCACTGAAAAACACCATTTGTGTTTGTATGACTGTATGGACTGTATAGATTGTATGGACTATATAGATTTCTATTTTTATGCCAGTCAAGGTTCCTTGACTTGAAAAACATTCCTCGGCAGTATGGTGAAACATTTTTATCACCATATTTCCAATGATGTTTTTCAAGATCGAGGAACTTTGATGGTGTTCCTTATGACTGTGATCATCACTTGTGTTCAATTTCTGATGGCTCATTTACACAAGCAACTAATCACCTGAAGACTGAAGTTCATGAACACAGGCTAGATCCACTGATGAATATACAGTATGTTTCCTATTTCTTTGTCAGAAAGACATTTTGGCTGCAATCCTATTCATACTTTCCTGTGAGTAAGCAACATTGAATAAAATGGGTCTTACATCTGAGTAGATCTGCATAGAATGGTGCAGTTTAGCATGCCAAAATGTGAAATGACCCAAAATGTACACTCTCATATAACAGTTCTGAAAGGAAGCCATGCTCATCTGTGACATTGTGAATCCTTTTGCTCATAGCTCCTGATATTGCTTGCTTCTATTCCCCCATTTTGATATTTGCACATTTTTTTTCCTGATGTATCTTCATAGCTTAATTCGCAATCCTTTTGGACACAAACTGCACAATAGGGCAGGCTGGGTCACCAATTTCAGCAGTGCATGTGTGTAAATATTTCAGCACAATAAATATATGGTACAGTTGCTATAAGTGTGTCTTTTTTATATACTGCTGTCTTTTTCTCTAGGAAATGTCCTTGTGGAAAACATATGTAGGGTCCATAATACTGGTAGGGGTGGAGAAAGGCATTGTGTAATGACTTCAGGACACAAGGGACGGGATATGCCAGCTGCAGCATTCAGCCGGTACGCTGGGCGGGAGGAACGGGTGAGCGGCAGCTCGCCCGTTGCATCCCGGTCTGTTTCGCCGTCTTCCCAGCCCCCACGGGGGTGGGGAAGACGGTGAAATGGAGCAGTAAGCTACGGGCGAGCTGCCGCTCACCCGTTCCTCCTGCCCAGCATACCAGCTGAATGCCGCTGCTGGGATATGCTATGTGACACAAGAGAAGACCTTAATTCAGGGCTGCCATTTTTAGCAGCCATTCTGTTTCATGTAATAAGGCGTTCCATCCACACATGCTACAATTTTTCACAACCAAAGTTTATGAGAGTTTGCAAGATGAGCCTAAAGCAGCAGTTCTCAAACTCTCTGGGAGTTTGAGAACTGCTGTAAGTGCTTGCAGGGGTGGGGGAATGGCAGCAATGTGATCGTAGTGATTGTGTCGCTTGTGGGCATTAATTGGGGCTGTGGGGACTTACCAGTGCCTGTGCCTGCCCCAGTAGCCAGTAGAGTTGGGGAGCCCTGCGGGTTTGATGGGGCTGCTCAGATCTGCACCTGCTGTTTAGCAGGCACAAGTCCAAGCATGTGGCAGTGGTCCAAATCGTGGCCATGCGGCCTGGGGACAGGGTTTTGGATGTGGCTTAATGGCCACATCCAAACTCCACCCAACTGTCAGGCAGCCATGCGCTGCTGGAATGCCCTCCCCCCACCCCTGTTCCACCTCACTCCTGCATCCCCCCTGCCCAGAATAGCTCCTGCGCCCGCCTAATTTGGTAACCTGGTACTACTGTACCAGGTGCCCGTTCTGGCCCTGCAGCATTGACACAAGTGCACGTGTCAGCACTGCACACCTTGCGCTGGTGTGAATGTGCTTTACGGCACATTTTCCACAGTGCTCTGCAAGCGCAAGCGGCTTGTGCCAGCAGAAGGGATGGTTTAGGATGGAGCCCTGAGGAAATTAGAAGCTGTGATTGCTTGAGTATGTTGAACGTGTGTATTTTCAGGCATGTTGCCGAATTCCTTTGGCAGCATTTGCAACACAGTGCTGACTCACCTCACTCTTAGAATATGAAGGATACAGAGAAGAGGGATGATGGGAGGGAGTGGATTTGAACTGACAAAAGAGCTGTATCTTTTGTAGGTATACGGAACTCTGTAGGTATAGTATCACCAGAGTCACTAATAGTTAATCATTGACAAAAAAAGTCACGTGATCTTTGCTCTACTCCGTTCTCTCTGCTGAGACGCCATTGTCACATTTGTAGAGGAAAAGGAAATAAATTGAAAATCATGTCTCTGTAATGGCTGGCATTGGGCTCTCATTGAATCTAGGTAACACACAGCATTTTTATTCTTGTTTAGTTTTTTTTAATGTGGAACTTTTTTCATCTTGTGGTTACGCTTGTTTCATGTGCTGACAGATATCCCTGACACCACAAGAGGGCAAGCCTCTTTTGGCTCCACCCACCTTTTTCAAAATGAACATAATTTTGAATGAATGAGGGCCCGCTCTTTTTCTTTCAAATGTGAAGACTCGGTAGCTGGAAACCTCCTTCTACCTGCTAAAGATGAAACGTGGGGATTGACTGATCAGGAATTTTCAATTTTAAGAAGAAAATATAATGACAGTTGGATAATTGGATACACTTTGCAAGAATGGCGGAATCAGTATCACATGGATGGCTTTTTTGACCCAACTGGTCATGAATTCCTTCATACAATGCATGCTATTTTCAAAAATTTGACCGTAAGTAAAAGTGAAGTTTAATATGGCATAGATAAATAATCGAAATATATTTGCAAGTCTCTCACTTCTTTGTGTTGGGTGGGTTTAATTGCAACTGTGTCTTTCTAAAAGGCATAAGGAAGCAACTTTGAGGTGATGTGTTACTGCTGCGATTTTCAACCACTGTTGAAACAAGATTTAACGCGGGATACAAACACTACAGTCCTAGAAAAAAAGGCCCAACAATGATTGTACTTTCTGAGACTTTTAAGATTACAACAATTGCCAGAGAGTCTGTTGGTTGCCTTCTATCGAAGCTCTATAGAGAGCATCTTATCTTATTGCCTCTGTGCGTGGTTTGTGAGTTGTACAGGGGTGGAGAAAAAGGCACTCCAAAGAGTGATAAAGAGGGCACAAAAGATCATTGGTTGTCCTCTTCCCTCTCTGGAGGATTTGCATAATATGGGATGTAGTAGGAAGATACAAAAGATCTTGAGAGATTCTTCACATCCGGGACACTCGATGTTTGATATCTTACCATCGGGAAGAAGATATAGAGTGCTGAAAGCTAGGACAAGTAGATTTAAACATAGTTTTTACCTAAGTGCTGTGATCAGGCTAAATGCAGAGTTTTGAATTTGGTGGTTTAAACAAATGTATACCTCATGGTTGTAGGATTTTTAGTGTTATTTTAATTGTTATTTGTATATGTCATTTGGTGTTGTCCAGTTGTATGATGCAAAGAGCACCTCATTTCGTTGTTCTCATACCTTGAGTACAATGACAAATAAATTCCTATCTATCTATCTGTGCCGTGGTCCTGCAAATTTGATGTACTGCAAATGGTCTGCAGGCATGCCACAGGAGTTTGGGGGAGGTTAATTTATTAGTAAGACCATTGGGGGAATGGGAGCCCCCGGCGGGCAGTGCAGTGCACCTTTTCAATTGTAAAAAGAAAAAACACACACTAATGGTGTGCCTTGAACATTTTAGTGCTTTGTCAGTCTGCCGTGAAATGAAAAACGTTGAAAATCACTGTGTTACAGCTTGCTTCAGGTCTTTGTGTGGGCTGAAGCTGCAAAATTCACATAGGAAGAAATGTGTTATTTCATCTTTCTCCGCAAACAGCATGATACCTTTGCAAGTTTTATCATGCCTATTTGGGAGAGTTTTCCTGGAAAGGGCATGTGCATATATGTGGACAAAAGTACAGGGAAGAAGAAAGTAAGACTGGTGCCAATTATGGTGCCAAGGGCATGAACAGATTTTAGAGGGTGCTCAGCAATCTGCTCGGTATGAGATCCTTCCTTTTTAAGGGGGCCGACCCCAGAGCTCATGCTGGGACTTACTCTGGCAGTTGGAATGGGGGAGAGGAGAGGATGACAGAGTAGCAAGTCAACCCATGCACCACTGTGGGCTATGGGGTGGTTTCAGCAATTGGCTCTTAGTGCTCAGCAACTGCTTAACCTTATGATCTCTTAACACTGACCCTGTCAGGCAGCCCAACTTGTGCCAGCCCAGGCCCCCTGTGCCCACTCCCGAGTGTCACAAACGTCTTGTAAAGCACATTTGTGCCAACTCAAGAACAGGCTGCCAAGAGCAGATAAGTTTGCCTTGGGTGGCACAGGAGGAGGGAGAGGATGGAAGGGTGTTCGTGGGTTGGGAGGGGTTGATTCTGGGTGGGGAGGATGGAAAAGGGATGGATCGGACGCGGGAGAAGAGTGGGATGCTGAGCCTGCAGATAAGCACTGTACGTAGCGCTACTCACATGTTGCAAGAGGTGGAAATGCCAACTTCTGAGCAGATATACGTATATAGTAATTGTGTTCATTAATAACTTCAAAATTATCACTCAGTTTGTCTTCAGTGAAGCATTTCAGCATTGACGTCTTATATATCATTGAACTGACTCACTCATAAAAGACAGAAGGTGAAAGTCTATGTTTGCTGAAGGCAGGTGTGGTGTGGTCTTATTGCTAACCACCAACCGTTTTCTCAAGAGAACAAAAGATTTTTTCACTTTTGATTTGGATCAAAGACTGATTAAGCAGGAAGGTTTTCTTTCCCATAGAATCAATCAATCAATCAATCAATCAATCAATCAATCAATCAATCAATCAATC
>JAJKFI010000166.1:325190-343634 GCA_029204185.1 Lerista edwardsae | reverse complement strand
TGTTTGTTTGTTTGTTTGTTTGTTTGTTTGTTTGTTTGTTTGTTTGTTTGTTTGATTGATTGATTGATTGATTGATTGATTGATTGATTGATATTAAAGCTTTTTAGGTAGTTTAGAAAGTCACCATCTTTGGCCTTACCCCTCCAACCTGCAATGTTCCATAATATAACGTTTACAACCTTTTAGGTAGTAGGTTTAGGGTAGGTTTAGGGTAGGTGTATGTCAATCTGCCAAAATAAATGGGCCTCTTCCATTACGGTCATCATGGAACAGCACATCCATGACCAGTATGTCCTGGCTTGGCCTGGGATCTTGGCCTGGATGACTGTTCACGAGGCCTTTCCTGCAAAGTGGTGGAGTCTTCATTCTGCGATGGAACCTAATGTACATCCACTTGTATTGACATTTCCTTTGGCCTGTGATGGGTACCCAAACTCTGAATGAATTTTCTCCCTTCCAAAGTAGCAACAAGAAAAGGCTGCTTTGAAGGGAGTAGCCTATTTTGAAATCTGCATGTAGCGACTATATAAGATACAGTGAAGATATTGTGCATTCATGTACGACCCTAAGCTCAACATATCTCAGGAGAAATGGCCAAGATTATATATTAACAGGCAACACAAATACCACACATTCTTCTAGCTTCTATACATGTATAGTTCATGCTAAGTATGCTGTAAGTTATTTATTTCATACTAGCTTTTTGTTACCCGGCGTTGCCCAGGTAACAAAATGATCTTCCACAGTTTATGAGTTTTGCACCCCTTCTCGCCCCCCCCCACGCCGACGGGGGCTGAACCCGGACTCCAGCTGTGTCGGGAGCTTCACCGGTCGCCTCGGCGACCCCGGAAACTATGGACTCAATGCCTATTTCACCCATTTTCGGCCATCTTCATTTTAGGCCCCTACACACACACACCCCCAGGGGCGCTAGGGTGGCCTGACCCCCGGAGTGTCTGTCGCCAGGCCGCAAGGCACACGCATGCCGAGTTTGGTGCACGTCACTCCAGGCATTCCAGCAGGGCATGGCGGACGTTGTGTCTCGCACCCCTTCTCGCACCCCACGCCGAGGGGGGGGGCGAACCGGACTCCGACGCTCATCCCGGCAACCCCGGAAACTGTGGATTCGATGCCGATTTTGGCCATTTTCGACCATTTTCACATGGGGACCCCCATGTACCCCACCCCCGGGGGCACTAGGGGGGTCTGACCCCTGCAGTGTTTGTCGTCAGGCCGCAAGGTATATGCGTGCCAAGTTTTGTGTCGATCGGTCCAGGCGTTCCAGCGGGGCATGGCGGACGTTTTGTTTCGCATCCCTTCTTGCACCCCACGCCAAGGGAGGACCGAACCCAGACTCCAACAGCATCGGGAGCATCGCCGCTCATCCCAGCGACCCCGGAAACTATGGATTTGACACCAATTTTGGCCATTTTCAACCATTTTCACATGGGGACCCCCACATACCCCCACCCCCGGGGGTGCTACAGGGGCCCAACCCCCGCAGTGTTTGTGGCCAGGCTGCTAGGCTTCCGCATGCCGAATTTGGTGCCAATCAGTCCAGGCGTTCCAGCAGGGCCTGGTGGATGTTTTGTTTCGCACCCCTTCTTGCCCCCCATGTCGAGGGGGAGCTGAACCCGGACTCCAACCGTGTCGGGAGCGTCGCCGCTCATCTCGGCGACCCCGGAAACTGTGGACCCGACGTCAATTTCGGCCGTTTTCGGCCGTCTTCATGCGGGGACCCCCGTGTACCCCCACCCCCAGGGGTGCTAGGGGCCCCCGACCCCCGCAGTGTTTGTGCCCAGGCCGCCAGGCTTCCGTATGGCGGGTTCGGCACCAATCGGTCCAGGCGTCACAGCGGGGCATGGCGGACGTTTTGTTTCACACCCCTTCTCGCCCCCTATGTCGAGGGGGGGCTGAACCCAGACTCCAACGGCATCGGGGGCGTCACCGCTCATCTTGGAGACCCCGGAAACTGTGGACTTGATGCCAATTTTGGCCGTTTTTGACCATTTTCACATGGGGACCCCCGCGTACCCCCACCCCCGGGGGCGCTAGGGGGGCCTGACCCCCACAGTGTTTGTCACCAGGCTGCAAGGTGTATGCGTGCCAAGTTTCGTGCCGATCGCTCCAGGCGCTGCGGAGCCTATGCAAAACATACATACATACACACATACGCTCTTCTTTATATATATAGATATTCTATTTTAGAAGAACAGATGAAGGAAATCAAACAACTCCGTAAGTCTTAAATTTTGCATTTTGGGTTTCACCATAATCATAAAAGGAATCACTGTGTTCTTGATCTCTACTTCATTTTGGAATTCTTGTGATATCTGCTCCATACTTAAATGCTGTATTCTAAAGTGCACTTTTTAGCACCTATACAATTTGTAAATATTAAGACAGGAACTTTTATGTGCAAGAATGGAAGAGATAAACTGTAATTCAAATATTCATCTCATCTATGCAGTGTGTATTACAACTTACCAGAGTCCATATGATATCTGAATTGTGACATCACTAACCCATAAGATATATCTATCTTATACAGAGAGAGAGAGAGAGAGAGAGAGAGAGAGAGAGAGAGAGAGAGAGAGAGACCTTAGAGAAGGATAATGTGCTTATTTTAGCTGTGTACAATTTTTTTGTTTTGTTTGGAAAGACTGGTTGACATTTCTGGATACATAACTTACCTGTCTAAACTGCAATTCAAATATTCAGATTAGAGGGATAACAGAAAACTTGTGTATGAATGTGAAGAGATGATGACACTTCCTTCATCCATTCCTTTGCAGATGAGCAGAAGCAGAATTATGAAGAAGAAATCAAAACACTAAGAAGTAAAGATGGTAAGTATGAAATTATATCTGGTGCGTTTCACTAATTCCATCATTTTCATGAAGCATTTGGATCTCTGGATTCTCAGTCAATGCCCCCTCCTAATTTCCTCCTAATTTTTTTACCTACTCAGAAGTAGCTATCAATTCAGCTATCAATTTTAAAGCTATTACTATTTATAATTATACTGTAAAATTTGAATAGAAACACATAACACCACTTTCTGCACTTTTGCACTTGGAAAACACCAAAATACACAAACAAATAAAAAACATTTTCTCCCACCTCTACCCATAACACCAATCAATCAGTCAATCAATCAATGCCAGTCAATCCATCAATAGTATTTATATATTAATATAAATTAACACCAGAGGAGCGTCTACCAGTATAACATTTCTGAGTAGTTCAAGGTCTTTGTGAGATCTGTTCAAGTTGGAGCTTTTCCAGAAGCTTTTTTTAATGAAGTTTTTGTTAATACGTCTGTATTAGTAGCAGAGAAATCCTTGTAGGTGTCCAGGATCTGTCTTGATGCAATTGTTGCATTGAGTTGCAGTTGCTGTGATCTGGGGACACAGCCTGGGAAATCCCAGTTTGTACAGATATGGATATGTTTGGAAGATTATATATTAACGGGCAACACAATCACCACACATTCTTCTAGTTTCTTTACTTGTATAGTAGTTAATGCTGAGAATGACATCAGCTATTTTTTTTCATACATTCTATTTTAGAAGAACAGAAAAAGGAAATCAATGAACTCTGTAAGTCTTAAATTTTACGTTGTGGGTTTCACTATAATCATAAATGGAACAGGTTTACCACTGAGTTCTCGATCACTACTTCATTTTGGAATTCTTGTTAGATCTACTTAGTACTTAAGTGCTACATTCTAAAGTACACTTTTTACCACTTGTCGAATTTGTAATTACAGATATTCAGACAGGGTTTTATGATGTGCAAAAATAAAGGAAGTAAACTGTAATTCAAATATTCAGGTTAGAGGCATAACAGAAAACTTGCCTATGAATGTGCAGAGATAACACTTCATCCATTCCTTTGCAGGTGAGCAGAAGCAAAATTATGAAGAAGAAATCAAATCACTAAGAAGTCAAGATGGTATGTATGAAATGACAGCTGATGAGTTTCACTAATTCCATCGTTTTCATGAAGCATATGGATCTTTGGAGAGACTATCTGGATATGTTTGGAAGATTATATATTAACAGGCAACACAATCACCACACATTCTTCTAGCTTCTATACATGTATAGTTCATGCTGAGTATGACGTAAGTTATTTATTTCATATATTCTATTTTAGAAGAACAGAAGAAGGAAATCAAACAACTCGGTAAGTCTTAAATTTTGCATTTTGGATTTTACCATAATCATAAAAGGAACCATTGCGTTCTTGATCTCTACTTCATTTTGGAATTCTTGTGATATCTGCTCCATACTTAAATGCTGTATTTTAAAGTGCACTTTTTAGCACCTATATAATTTGTGAAAAAATTAAGACAGGAACTTATTATGTGCAAGAATGGAAGAGATAAACTGCAATTCAAATATTCAGATTAGAGGGATAACAGAAAACTTGCGTATGAATGTGAAGAGATGATAACCCTTCATCCATTCCTTTGCAGATGAGCAGAAGCAGAATTATGAAAAAGAAATCAAAACATTAAGAAGTCAAAATGGTAAGTATGAAATGATATCTGGTGCGTTTCACTAATTCCATCATTTTCATGAAGCATTTGGATCCAAAGTGCAACCCTTGCATAAGATGAAACCTGATTGTTTACAATAAATACTTTTTTACAAGGAGATCAAATGCAAGGCTCTCTCTGGCTAGAACTAACCTCGTTTTGCTGGTATAAAGCAGCAAGGGGAGTGATCAGGACTGCACAAATACTGATGCTACGTCCAATTACAGTATAAGGCAGTGGTTCCTAAACTGTGAGGGAACCGTGGAAACCAACCAGGGGAACAGCAAAATCCTTGCAAAAAATTTGCTGCCCTATAAAATACTGTACATGCAATTGTATTGTCAGTCAGTCAGTCAAAACCTTTAATGGCATCTCAAAAGTTAAAACATACAGCAATGTTATGGTCAGAACTTAAAAATATAATTAAAACAATGTAAAACACTTGCTGTCTCTAGACCAGATAGATTCACTCTGGCAATGGCAGTTCAGTGGTCTTTCGTCTATTGTTAAATTCAACTATGCTATGCAGAAAGGAAGCAAACAGTCTGAGGTGGTATGGATCCGATAGTGAGAAAAGAATGTTTAGTTTGTCATTGTCTGGAAGAAACATCTTCTTGGACAAAATAGGGCCTAGTAAACTGGATCTCTTAGTCTCATGATAAGGGCAATGTAGGATCATGTGCGGCAAGGATTCAACTGTGCTCAAAGAACAAGAGCATGTTTTATCTTCTTGGGGGATGCCTCTATACCTTCCCCATAGAACTGCAGAGGGCATGGCATCCAGACGGGCCAACGTAAGGGCCCTTCTTTCATTAGGGTTGGTTAAGGACTGGAGGTAGTTCAAAGTTTTACCTTTTTCAAAAGGGATTTTCCATGCCAGAGAGTGACCAGATCTATTGGTTGTGCTTAAGAGAGTCTGAGTCTGAATGTCCAGCAACCTTTGTTTGATCTGTCGGAAGGCTTCTGCTTGCGTTACCGCCCCTAGTTGGTCCACATCAATGCCTAGTTGCTTAATTTTAGACTCCCAGGAGCCAGCTGACGAGAGAGAGTCTTTCTTGAAGTGAAACAATAAACTGCTGGTTATGTTATTAAAGTAGAGTTTCAGCCAGAACTTTGAAGTGCGTAGCCAAGCTAGTGTTTCAATCATAGACTGGCCCGTCTCCAGGCACAGGGCTGAATATGGCACGCAGTTTGGAACAGCTAGAATTTTACGCAGGAACACTGCTTGGATTTGTTCGAGCTGGTGGTTAGATGATTTTATCCACAACGGTACTCCGAATAGAATTTGGGGAAGAACCTTAGCATTGAACACCTTGAGGGCAGCCGGGACATATGAGCCTCCATTCTTATAAAAGAATTTCAGGATAGCCCGCATTGAGATCGAAGCCGCCGCCTTCATCATGTTCCAATGACTTGTCCAAGAAAGGTTGTAGGAAAACAGGATCCCCAAATATTTGAAGGATTTCACTTGCTCGATAAGGTGGCCGTTGAAAATCCATTTATGCGGTTTCCAAGATCTTGCGAAGATCATAATTTTTGATTTTTGGAAATTTAGCTGCAGTTTGTTCCTTGTTAGATAATCTAGACATTGGTGCATCAATCTTTTGAGCCCCAAGCGCGTTCTGGAAATAATAACCGCATCGTCAGCATACAATAAGATGGATATCTTAAGGTCCCCAAGCTTGGGGGGGTGGCCCTCCACCTCCGCCAAGGCTGGAGCCAGGTCATTCAAGAAGAGATTAAACAGCGAGGGGGCCAATATGCAGCCTTGCTTGACCCCTTTGTTGGTGGGAATCTCTTCAGATAAATGGCCCTTCCAGGAACACCTAACCTGGCAAGATGTTTTCGAGTATAAGTTCTACATGCAATTGTAGCCAATGTAGCAATGCAAATCAATGTATATAGAAAAAGAGTTTGCCAGAAGTGCTTTTTTGGAGTCCTTGTGTCTGCATTGCTGGCTATTTGTGTGTAAATTATTATGTTCTCGCTCATGAAAATTCTTTTTTTCAGAATTCTTGGAAGCCCAATTCTATCGAGGTGAGACTAACTACCCTAAAATGATAAATTTCAGCAAAATGATAGTCAAGCAAGATTAACACTTGGTGAAATTGCTCATGGTTAGACTCGACATAGATAACAAATTCAAAAAACATTTTGGAGCATAAGAAGATCTATGCTGGATTAGGCCAATGACAAAACTGCCTCTGGGTATAATGGAGCAAAGGCAGGATGGCAACAGGGATGGGCATATTGAGTGCAGGAGAATTGGCGGCAGTAGTGCATGCAGTATCCTATCCCCGTTCCCCAGCTTGATCCTCTTATGCAGATCAGTGAAGACGTGCACCAGTGACATCACTGGCACAAGTCTGAGCTGAGCAGTTGCACAGGCTGGAGCTTACTCCAGGGAAAGGGGACAAACGTCACCTCATTCCGAGGTGACTTTCCCCACAGGATGCAGCATAGCCTATGCTGGCACTGCTACAGTTGGCATGGGGAACTTTAGGTAGGATTCCTGAATCCAGTGTTATAAGAGAGAAAGGCAAACCTTCCCTATCCACAGGATCTATTATTAAGGGCATTAGTGCTTAGTTGCAATAACTTTATATGGGTATAAAAATAGGTTAAATGATGCTTTGCAATAATAATACCTTTTAATATTTGAATTGCATTTTCTGAGTGTAAAGCTCTTCATATGTATTATCTTGATGGAATTCTTACTCCTCTCTTGAAAAGCAGAGGTCTCCAAAGTGGAGACCACTGCAACATCGAAAATGTTCTCTGGTGCAACTGCCACTATGTTCCACCAGGGAATGTTGGGAAAGCAGCAGCTACGGCCCCCAAGTATCATTGCAGCCAGCCAGGCCTATCCAGAACGCCGTGTGCCTGGCCTGCTGGGGCTACGAAACCAGGAAGTGACTGGTTGCGGCAATACTGGGGGACTGTAGTCATAAATCTGCATTGGAAATGACACACCATCCCGAAATATACAGCAGTACATGACCCAGAAGGAAGAAACAATGTAATTAAAGATCCAACCAGAAGGAGTCACACATTTGCATGTTTTTGTGAGTTAATCCCCCTCTTTTTATTTGCAGTGGATGTGACTTTGGATTCCAGCACAGCTCACCCAAGGCTGGATGTCTCTGAAGATGGGAAAAGTGTGAGGGATGCAGGAGATGTGTTAAAGGTTCCTAACAGTAAAGAGAGGTTTGACTCCCATATGTTCGTGCTGGCAAAAGAGAGCTTTGTCAAAGGCAAACGTTACTGGGAAGTGGAGGTTGGCCAGAAAAAGAGTTGGGACTTGGGGGTTGCCTCTGAGTCCATTTCTAGAAAAGGGAAGATCACGCTGGCCCCCCAGAATGGCTACTGGGTGATAGGACTTGATGGTAACAAAGATTACTGGGCTCGGACAGACCCTTGGACCCGTCTAGAAGTGAGTGGAAAACCTACTAAGATAGGGATGTTCTTAAATATTCCAGAGAGAACTCTATCTTTTTATGACATTGACAGGAGAAGTAAGTTGCATACTTCTACTTTACCTTTTTCTGAGAAGAAACTTTATCCCTTCTTCTCTATGGGCTCTGTGACTGCAGAGTCAGATACCCATCCCCTGGAAATTCCACCATGGTTTAAGGGAGAAGATTGAGAGATAAGAAAGAAATCCAGAATCTCCTTGATTGCTTATAATGCAGATCTGTTATGTTTGAACAAAAAGGTTGTTCAAAAGGCTTGTACCCAAATAAAGTGAGTCCTAAGTATCATGAACCTAGTCAACATATGTTTGAGTAGAGCGAAGGGGCATGTCAAGGCCAGGTGGGTCAGGGGATGTTGGTGAAGCTGTTGCCACTAATATCCTCCATCTGCCCACTCCTGCTATATTCCCTGGAGGGAATATGGAATCCTGCCATATTCCCGATCCCTGCCCCACCTCTGCTACTGTCTTACCTTCAGTGGTGGATGTATTTGGGTCTGGTGGTGAGCCTCTGGCACTGCTGACATTTGCAGTGGTGATATCAAGATCAGACTATTGTAACATACATTCTGAGGTTATTATAATACACTCTATGTGTGGCTGCCCTTGAAGACAGTTCAGAAACTGCAATTAGTGCAGAATGCAACAGCTTGTGTGGCTACCTGAGGTAGGTGGTTTGACTCTCTTTGACCACTGCTCCAGCAGCTGCACTCACTGCCGGTTCATTTCCAGTAATTCAAAGTACAGGTGTGCCCAGTGATGTCATGCAGGGGGAACGCAGGGGAACTCAGTTCCACTAGTTAAAATTAGGGCTGACTCCGCCCACTTCACTCTCCCTCCTCCCCCCTCCCAATTCCTCTGCAAAGAGCTTTTCTTCTTGGTTGGCCCGCACTCAGAGGGTTAAAGGGAGCGACTCCGGATTCCTAGGGGGGCGAAGGGGGAAGGGCTGCAGTGGGGAAGTCCCATCCTGCACAACCCCCTTCCTCGCTCCCTCCAGCCACACACGTGGAGTCAGCAGCTGCTCTGGTGAGTCTGTAGCCCACTGGGGAGAAGGCAGTGATGTCATTCGGGGGAACGGACCAGAATGGGCATCCCGGATTCTAACAGGCTCCGTGGCTGCTTCCGGGTTTTTGTTTTTGTTTTCCAACATTTGAATTTGAACTCAATAGTGAGTTCCTGGTCCTAAATCATTTGAATGACATCACTCAGTATCCCAGTATCCACTGATTTGGTATCCACCATATGAGTTATCCACAGATACTATAGATACTAGGAAGCCTATTAAAAAGGTAAGGGAACAGTAAACTATTTGTTTACCTTGTGGCAGCAAAACCATTGTTGTTCCCCTATCTTTAAAGAGGTGTCCCCAGTATCCACGGTTTCAGGTATCCAGGAGAGTGTTCAGAACAGACCCCCAGCAGATACTAGGGCATGCCTGTACTGGTTTTGAAGCAGTTTATGTAGAGGTGGGAGAAAATGATAAGAACGGTGACACGCAATCGCGCGTCACCGCCCATTGCCCCGCCCCCTCACCCGGCACGAGGCCTGAGATTGAGGGGGCCATTACAGATGACATCAGCTGGGGGCGGGGCGAGCATGGATATAGCCAGCGCTCACCCTGCCCACTGCTCATTCAAGCTACGACCAGCGTCCCCCACCTGCCCTCCCGTTTAGCATGTTGGGGTTAGCTGGTCGCTTCTGGGCCGGGTAGGAATTTTTGGCTTCCAGCCTAATTGGCTGTGGCTGGTTGTTTTTTCACCTACCTCACCTACCTGAACCTGCGGCGGGTTCAGGTGCATTAATTACCGATCACTTAAAATTGCAGGTAGCGTGCGGGGGGGGGTAGGTAACTGCTTGGAATTGGCGTCCATCTGAGGCAGCACGGTTGGGGATCAGCCAGGCTGCTCATAAGTTGTTCAACCAGCTCAGTGAGGCTGGCAGGCTATCCCCTGACTGGACTTAGCAAAGCTACCCTTCAGCTGCGGCCAGAGTGAGGTCACGCTGTCTCGACCTTCGGATAGGCGATGATGGACTCGGCTCAGCAGTGACGGGCTAGAGTGTGGAGTCAGAGGGAATGCCCATTGTGGTCATCCAGATCACCAGATGACCTAGGCATCAGCTAGGGTCGTTTCCCCAAGATCCCGCACGCTTTAGGTAATGCTCTGCTGCATTAAAATTGTACATAGTTAATAAAGTGGCCCTGTTTAACTTCAAGCTCTGGCTTTGTGTCTTTATTGAGCAGTGCGGGGTAATAACAACATAAAAACACATAACATCTTTCTGCACGTCTCATTTTTGTTTTTAAAAAACCAAAATCTGCAAACAAAATCATTTTATTCGTTTTTTATTTATTAGTTAATGGGGTGCATGGGTCATGACTGTTGCTGCATCTGATGACACCACATTGCCTACCTAGTACACTTTTAAAGCAATTATAATTTATAATTATAATGTAAAATTTGAGTAAAAGCACAGGACACCACTTTCTGCACTACTAACTTTGGAAAACACTGAAATCCCAGGAAAAAACAACACAATTGTTTTCTTCCACCCATAACTATATGACTTAGCACAAGTACATTTCAAGGACTACTTTCTTCCATATAATCTGGGTCACATTGGAGGGCCCTTTTAGAAGTGCCGCCACCCATAGATGTGAGAAGGATGGCAGCAAGACATAGAGCCTTCTTAGAAGTGGCACCAACTTTATGGAATTCCTTCTCTTTTTATTTACAAACTCCTCCCTCTTTAAAAGCCTTCTGGCAGGGTCTAAGAACATTTCTCTGTAGATTAGCCTCTTAGTTTTAATATTGTCATTTTAGTGCTGGAATATTCTGCAGTTGGTATGGATCTATTTTATTGCTGTTTTTGTATATCTTACTCTCTTATCATCCTGGTAGTTTTTTAGTTGTTTTGGCAATGCTCTAGTGCTATGAATTGTTTTTATCTTCTTTGTTGCTTTTAGTTGTAATTGTTGTGAACTGTTTTAGGAACATTTTATATGACTTGTATATTTTATGTGCTCTGTAAGCCGCTTTGGGGTCCATCCGGGAGCAACGCAGGACAAAAATTGAATTAATAAATACGACAGTAAGCTACACCATTCCAGGCCTGATTTATGCCCTCTACACGTTCAAAAGGTAGAGTATGTAGCCAAAGGGCAGAGACAGAGGAGCAGCTCATTGGTGGAGGAACCAGAAGCCGAGAGGAGGCTGGGAAGTGCAGTAGAGAACTACATCTGCCACTGTCTGAGGTGTTGTCTGAGGGAACCATCATCTGAGGCAGTCACGCCTCCACATCTCATTGGCAGATCAGCTCTGGTGCTGGCATTCTTTGCAAGAATCCAGTCTACCAGAAATAGGCCTACAGGTTATCCATGTACTGTAGTTTACCTTCAGCCCAGCCCAACTACAATAATTCTGTGAAGAAATGATTATATACTTCATTTGACACAGAGCTTCCTACACTAGGTTTCGGAGCAGCACACACCCAGTTTTAGGGCTGCTAAATGCCCTCTCTTGATCCCAGCTTTAAATGTACTTTTTATTGACTTTGCTTCTGAACAGATTAATCTTTGACATTTTCTAAAATTGCTGGAACATTAATGTTTCCAGATGGGTTTCAGAGATTAGCACCCTTCCACCTAACCCTGTTATCAGCGGGTGGCCATTTTCCCTCTCTCCCTTTTAGAAAGGATACGGCTGGAAAACAGGTACCACTTTCTTGCAAGAGGTGGCCATCCTTATTATCTAGATAGGGCAGCGAGTGAATCCAGTGGGCGGGGTTAGCGGTGACGTAAGATATACCCAAAACAATTCTGATTCCAAGCATTTCCAATGGGTTTTCGCATGATGTTTAGGACTTATTTGTTTACTCCAGAAGTAAAAATTTACCAAAATAACAACGTGTGATTGTGGAGAAACATCAGTGGTAACCTAATTATGAGTTAATATGCAATTCCAAGGTTTAATTCCGCGTAATTATATTACTGAACATACCGGACGAAATGCCCCTTGCTGCCTTTGTAAACTCGGATTGCACTGCTTTGACATGCTTATTTTTTGAAATCTACACAAGCAGAAATAAAGTGTGAACGGGAAGGCAAGAAAAAAAGGGGAGGGTGGGCAAAAATCAGATAAATATGTAGGAAAATTACATTAAAATCTCTCAATGTATAACACAAGCAGTTGTCAATAGGAGAGTAGTTCTTTTTCACTTCTAGGCTATTAAGTGTATTTTTTTAAACTTCTACACTCACCCCCCCCCCATAAAACAAATTCTGTTAATGTTCGGAATTTCGAAAATATTACAGTAGAAAATGGAAGGCAGGAAAAAAACGTGTAAACGGGAAGGGGGAAAAAAGGAGGGGGGAATTTTTATTTATTTTTATTTTATTTCTTCATATCTACTTCAGTTTGTGAGGGCTGCATACTTTATGAGGTAATATTTTTCTGTAGCAACGAATCACAATGATTTTAAGTACCTGTGCAAAGTAATCCAATTTTTCGTACTGCGATTCATGCACCCGTATGCAGAACACGCAGGCATGCTTAAAGAGGCTGAGATTAATTTTTACACACGGGCAGGGAGATTTTGATTCGGCAAGCCTCCTTGGCGGCAATGATCTGAGATTATACGGGAAGGGGGGAAAAGGGGCGGGGTTATACCCGGAAGCTTCAAGTATGTGACGTCATGCCCCCTCTATGTATAATAACTCTATGCTTTCTTGACCTTAGAGAAGGGGCACTATCATTCTGTCCTGTCTTGTCCATTGACTGTTCAGCCCTTCAGGCATCCTCAGTTTGTTCCAGCCACAGCAAGAAAAAAAAATCCCCTTACATTTGGCTGATTTGGCATGATTGCCATTGATTACTTTCAACAGTGGGTTAGAGTGAATTACCTGAAGCTGGTAGCAAGGACACAACTATAATACGAGGAGTCACAGCAGTTTGGTTGGGGTTTGACGATGGTTCAAGTTTGAGGGTTTCAGCTACATTTCAAGGCCCAAATCCCTGTTTGAGGCAGAAGTGCAGAGCAGCTGGTCCTAATCAGTGCTTTGGAAAGATTTGAATCTCCTCAATTGGGCTTCATGGAGTGATGTTGCATTAGCAGGAGAATAATGAGGGTGGTCAGGGACATTGTCTCTGTGGACCAAATCTGAATATGGGATAATTCCGTAGCCCTAGTTTATCCATATGAAATTTCAGGGAGAGTGGTCAAACAGTATTGATTTTCTTAACAAATAAGCTTTTGCCTTAGACTGCTCTCAGCTCTGCAAGCAGCCATGTTTCTTTAGGGCAAGCAAAAGCCCACACTCCCATAGACACATGTCCCCACTAGAAAGAATGAGTAATTATAAGGTAAATAACAGATTTTCAGCGGTCTGCATTGCTGTTCATATGGTTCAGGGACCTTCCAGTGCTATTATATGCTAAGCACCCCATCTCATCTACATGCACATGCGCTTTCTAGCCTTGCATTTACATGCAGAGATGCACCATCTATACTCTTTACAATCTGTCCTCCCCCTATCCTGCTGAGCACCCTGTTCTTGGAGCTCTGCCTCATTCAGCATGTGCTCATATTTCAAGGAAGAGGGGGCAGAGAAGAAAGTGAGAGCAAGAGAAAAGGGAGACATTTTGCCTTCCATTCTCCACTGCTTTCTCATAATACAAGTCTACAGAGCAGGTGCGGCAAGGGTCAGTTGGTGACAACAGCAATGGGTAGTCAGGAAATGCTTCCAGATACCTCTGCAGACCAGGTGACACGTTGGCAAACACCCTGTGACAAATTTTGACACGTTGGAAAACTTAAGGTAGGACAGTATTAGCTGCTCCTTGGTTATTTTTTGCTGCCCTTTTCTGAACAGTTTATCAGGCCTGAGGAGAGAGGGCCCGAGGGGGGGGGAATCCAGAGTGGAGTCTGGGGCCATGCCCTCACAAGCTGTACAGTAGAAAACAAATTTATTATAAAATAAATTTGGGTGCCTAAGCTTATCCAGAGCTGCATTTCCACTATTGAACACTGAACTAAAAACAAAGGTGTTTTTTTTTAACTCTCACTTAAAAATTCACACTGTTAACTCTCACAATAGGAATATAGTAAGAGTCAGGCCTGCAGCTTCCAATATGTCTGCTCCCAGCTTTCCACCAACCCACCTGACATCAGCTCGTGACCCACAGTTTGAGAAACACTGCAGTAGTGGAAAAGCAGTCCAGGTCTCCTCCATAAGCACCAACATGCATCAAGACAATTCAAACATGGGAAAGTGAAACTTACACCTTCAGACCAGAACTACGAGGCCCCAGCAGGAGCCCACCAAATTCAGTTCACAGAATTCCTAGGCCCCCAGTAAGCTCCATCCCTTCTTCTAATAGTCATGTCTCTGGCCCATTTGCTGCTTTGCTGCTGTGGACAGGACCACAGACTTCCATGCGCCCCCACAAATTTCTGCCCCCCCGGACCCACCTGGGCCTCCGGAGCCTCACATGACAACCTGTTGCCCTCCAAAAGTGTTCTGATGCCTTCAGAAGGCCTTTAAACAATACTTTTTTATTGTTTTTATTGATTGGGACACCTGTGTTGGGGTTGGACCAGCAGCTCACAGCACCATTTGGCTCTCTTCGGCAGGTAACATCTTAAGACCTCTGGCTTGCCAGAGGCGTGAGCCTTTGGCGTGAGCCAAAGGGCAAGAGCCAAAGGGCTCTTTGCCCGTGGCTCTTTGCCAGTGGAGGAGAGCCTGGAGCCCGGAACATCTGCTGCTGTGGCTGTTTCCTGTCTACCTCCGTGTCCATCACCTTGTCCTCCTGGCCCGTGGATCATCAAGCTCCAGCCACGCCCTTATTTCTGGAGCTTAGTAGCCTGTCAACAAGCCACCACCAGCCTTTTAATTGAGTGAGTGATAGTGTGATTGTGATTTCCTGGCCGGAGTGAGAGTCTGGCCAGGAGAGTGGACGATATGCCTGCCTCTGTGAGAGGGGGGCAGGGAGGGATGGAATGAGGACTCTGCCTCAGTGAGAGAGAGGCAGAGGCCTGCAGCAGCCCAAGCCTCAGTGTGAGGGGGGTGAGGGCTGCTGCATTGGTCGTTGGTGAGGAGTGTGTGTGTGTGTGTGTCTGTGTTTTTAGTGTTGTATTTTGTGCTGTGGTGGCTGGCTTGTAGGTCGCTCCCGCTGGAATTATGTGTTTGACGCCTCGAGGGGGCTCAGGGGAGGGGAGGGGGACCACCATCAATAGAGTTACGGGTTACGGAAGATATGGCAGTGGGGGTTGGGCCGGACATTACAGGAGAAGGAGGGTCAGTCGTAGACAGACTGTCCCTCTTTCTGGTCCTCCCCTCATCCCTCTGACCCTTGGCACTTCTGGCAACAGTCCCCTGAGTCTGAAGCTGCTGCTTTTGAATGCCGGGTCGGTGAATAATAAGATCTCTCTCATCTATGATTTAATCTTGGAGGAGAAAGCCGACCTGGTATGTATCACGGAGACCTGGCTGGATGAGCTGGGAGGGGTCAATCTTTCCCAGATTTGTCCGCCGGGTTTCCGGATACTTCAGCAGCCACGACTACAGGGGCGGGGAGGCAGGGTTGCAATGGTCTACCGGGATTCCATCCGTCTCACCAGATACCCTGTTCAGCAGTCCACCGGGTTTGAGTGCCTTCGCGTTGTGTTGGAGGGGCGAGACAGAACAGGGATTCTGTTGGTGTACCGCCCGCCTTGCTGCCCAGCAGTTTCCCTGCCTGAGCTGATGGAGCTGGTCTCGCCTATTGGTGTTGGGGGACTTTAATGTCCATGCCGAGGCCCCGGGGACAGCTGCGGCTCAGGATTTCATGGCCTCATGGCAACCATGGGTCTGTCTCAAAGAATATCTGCCCCAACACATGATGCGGGACACACGCTGGACCTGGTGTTTACTGCAGGGCAGGCTGATGATGATCTGGAGGTGGAGGACATTGAGATCACTCCTTTGTCATGGGCAGATCACTTTCTGGGGGGATTTAGACTTGTTGCTGCTTCTCACCTCTGCAATGGCGGGGGATTGCACTTTATGATCCGCCCTCGGAGGCTGATGGATCCAAATGGATTCCTGAGGGCTCTGGGGGATTTTCCTGTTGCCAGAGTTGGAGATCCACCCGGTGCCCTGGTCGACCTCTGGAATACGGAGATGGCCAGGGCCCTGGATGACATCGCTCCTGAGCGTCTCCTGCCCAGTCGCAGAATCAGAGCGGCTCCTTGGTTCTCTGAGGAGCTGTGAATGATGAAGCGGCAGGGCAGACGACTAGAGCGTTGGTGGCGAAAGATTTGTGCCGAATCTGATCGTACACGGGCTAGGGCCCAGTTAAAAGCTTATTCTAGGGCAGTAGTGGGGGCTAAGAGGGCACACGTTTCTGCCACCATTGCATCTGCAGAGAACCGTCCGGCTGAGCTCTTTCGTGTGGTCCGTAGTCTTTTACATCTTAACCCCCTACTGGTGGGGAGGAGCACACGGAGGCTTGCTGTGACAAGTTCGCAAAACATTTTGCAGAAAAGGTCGATCAGATTCGGCATGACTTGGACGCCGCTGTGGGCATATCTAGTTATGTCCCTGGGGAATCTGTCTATCCTACCATTTGGGATTCTTTTCAACTTGTAGAGCCTGAGGATGTGGACAGGATTCTCTGGAGTGTGAGACCTGCTGCTTGCCCGCTCGACCCTTGCCCGGCATGGCTAATTAGAGCTGCCCGGGGAGGGCTGGCCGAGTGGACAGGGAGGGTGGTGAACTCATCTCTGAGGGAGGGGGTGCCCCCGCCTGCTTTGAAGCAGGCGATGGTTCGCCCCCTCCTGAAGAAGACCTCCCTGGATCCCACAAATTTAAACAACTTTCGGCCAGTCTCCAATATCCCATTTCTGGGCAAGGTGATTGAGCGAGTGGTAGCGTCCCAGCTTCAGAGGGTACTGGAAGAAACGGATTATCTGGACCCATTCCAATCTGGCTTCAGGCCGGGGTTTGGGACGGAGACTGCCTTGGTCGCCTTGGTGGATGACCTGCGCCGGGGGATGGACAGGGGAAGTGCAACCCTGCTAGTCCTGCTGGACCTCTCGGCGGCTTTCGACACCATCGACCATGGTGTCCTTCTGGGTCGGCTGGCCGGGTTGGGGCTTGGAGGCACTGTTTTGAAGTGGTTCCGCTCCTTCCTGGCTGACAGATCCCAGAAGGTAGTGCTGGGGGACGCTTGTTCGGCACCCCGACCTCTTAGGTTTGGGGTGCCCCAAGGCTCCATCTTATCCCCCATGCTGTTTAACATCTACATGAAACCGCTGGGAGAGGTCATCCGGGGGTTTGGAGTGGGGTGCCATCAATATGCTGATGACACCCAACTTTATCTCTCCTTTCCCCCTGATTCTGAGGAGGCGGTTGAGGTCCTGAATCGCTGTCTGGAGGCAGTTGGGGGCTGGATGTGGGCGAACAAGCTGAAATTAAATCCAGATAAGACAGAGGTGCTTTTAGTTCGGAAATCCACAGCTTGGGTATTGGACTATCGTCCTGCTCTGAATGGGGTTGCACTTCCTCTGAAGGAGCAGGTTCGCAGCTTGGGGGTTCTCCTGGATCCACAGCTACACCTGGAGTCCCAGGTGGTGGCGGTGGCCAGGGGAGCCTTTGCTCAGCTTCGGCTGATTCGCCAGCTGCGGCTGTACCTGAGCTGTGCGGACCTGGCCACTGTGACCCATGCCCTAGTGACATCCAGATTAGATTATTGCAACGCGCTCTATGTGGGGCTGCCTTTGAAGACGGTCCGGAAATTACAACTAGTACAGAACGAGGCGGCTCAGGTGGTTGCTGGGGCACGTCGGTTTGACTCTGTTGAGCCGTTGCTTCGGCGACTACACTGGCTGCCGGTTCTGTTCCGGGCCCAATTCAAGGTGCTAGTTTTGACTTTTAAAGCCCTGTACGGCTCAGGTCCGGGGTATTTGAGGGACCGCCTTCTTCCATATAATCCTACCCGTACTCTCAGATCATCTGGGGGGGGCCCTTTTGACTGTGCCGCCACCAGGAGAGGTGAGAGGGGTGGCGGCCAGGAAGAGGGCCTTCTCGGTGGTGGCCCCCCAACTTTGGAATACCCTCCCCTTCGAACTGAGAACTGCCCCCTCTTTGTTAACATTTCAGCGGGGGCTGAAGACCTTTTTATTTCAAAAAGCTTTTAACTGTTGACGGGCTATTTCTCTCTATCTTTTTAACTTTATTAATCTTATGATCCACGGGGCTTGTTGCTTGCTGTTTTTAAATTTTTAATAGTATTTTAACGTTGTTTTTAATTGTTTTTTAATGTAAACTTTGTTGTTATTGCTTTTTTATTGTAATGCCGCCTTGAGTGCCTTCGGGCAAAAAGGTGGGATATAAATTCAATTAATAATAATAATAATAATAATAATAATAATAATAATAATAATAATA
>JAJKFI010000166.1:300037-324790 GCA_029204185.1 Lerista edwardsae | reverse complement strand
TTATTATTATTATTATTATTATTATTATTATTATTATTATTATTATTTAGATTTCTACCCCGCCTTTTAGCCCGGAGGCACACAAGGCGGCACTACAATACAAAAACACAATATAAAAGTTAACATCAAAAAGCAATTTAAAAACAATATTAAAACCATACAATAAAACAAAATTAAAACAAAACAATACAATTTAAAAACAACAAGCCCAGTGGATCATAAAATATAAAAATGTAACAAACCAGCCAGCCAGCCAGCCTATAAACAGTTAAAAGCTTTTTGGAATAAAAAGGTCTTCAGCCCCCGCCGAAATGTAAACAAAGAGGGAGCAGTTCTCAATTCTAAGGGGAGGGTGTTCCAGAGTTGGGGGGCCACCACCGAGAAGGCCCTCTTCCTGGCCACCGCCCCTCTCACTTCTCCTGGTGGCGGCACAGTCAAAAAGGCCCCCCCAGATGATCTAAGAGTACGGGTTGGATTATATGGAAGGAGGCGGTCCTATAAGGAGTATAATCTATAAGGAGTATAGATTTTACATACAGAATGTCTCTGGTTCAGTCCTTATCATAGAGGACATAAGACCTAATCCTACAGCAGACATATGACCCAATCCTATCCTCCCTCGGCCACCAGTTCAACTGAACCAAAAAGGTGCACGCAGGACGCTTCAGAAGGGAAAGAGGATTTAAAATCTCCTATATGCCACACCACAATGGGTCTCCTCTTTAGCTGATGTTTGTCCACAAAGACAGAAGAGACAAGGAGGCTGTGGAAAAGCAGGATCAGATCTGACGCACACCAGAGCGGCTGGATCCACCCCCTCCTGCAACCTCCCTGCCCCATTCCTCCCCATCCTTGGCCCATTCTGCCATCCCCCACCTCTTCAACCTCCTGCACTAGCTTGTACCTGCAGCCAGCACGGTGACAAAGTGCACTAGAGAGCTCTATGTGGGACATGATAATGCCTTATACCACTGTCCATGATGTGGAGACAGAGGAGTTTTTCTCCCTGTCTCACAATAATAGGACACCTGGTAAAACCAATTCATGAGAGATTTTGAATGAACAAATGAAGGTATTTCTTCAAACAGCACATGATTAGCTGATCCAGGTGAGCAAGGACTGAGTGTATTCAGGCCAGCAGCACTCATGGGGAGATTATGTACATCACTCCTGGATAGGCCAGATTTATTGCAAAACAAGGACATGAAACTGTAGTCCTTACTCATACTTTTTATCATTTCTGTTCTCAGGCAATATTTCCTCGCATGTTTGGGATCGGAGCCCTGGGTTTGTGAAATGGCCAGTGGAAACTGTGATCACTTTTCTGCATAGAATTTATTCTGTCAGAAATACAGGTACTGTCAATATGTGAGTGCCATAGTTATGACCCAGTTAGGCTCACAAGATGGACAGTTCAATGATATGGCTATGTTAGTCATTGTTTGTGTTTGAAAAAAAAAAAAGTTTGAATACATTCCAAAAGAAGTCAATTATTCCAAATATATGAATTCTACATTAGGGGTCCTGCTTTGCCAAATGTTGTGCATTCCAAAATAGGGATGCTCAATTCCATATTTTAGATGAATCAAATTTTGTCTTTTAATGAATATGAAACCCATTTGTGTGCGTTTTTTTTCCTTTCAGAACAATTAAAGGCAGAACTTGGTAAGTTTGATAAAATTCTGCAGCTTTTATACAGTAAATTAACTGAAGAGGCATGTGGAGGAAAGATGCTCCAGTCTCCTTCCTTCCTTGCCACTGTGCCTGATATGCAGCTCTCCCCAGCTTGAATCCCAGCATGTTAACAACAGCCCAAATGTGACATATGGCTCTGCTGCCGGAACTAGGTTTCCAAGGACAGTTGATGCTTTATGGCATCGTGAAAGCTGCTCTAAAAGCGTGCAGATCCCACAGTTCTACGCCACTGCCACAGATGTCAAGGGAGGGCCATGTGCACTCTGGCAGCGAAGAGCAGCCTTCCCAATGTAGTACGGTGCCTGGGTGAGTGGAACAGGGCGGGAGTTGTGGGAGGTTAAGAATGCACTAGAGGGAGGGAGGGGCATTTCAGAGGTGGAAATGTGCAGCACTTATCATAAGCAACTTGTGCTGGATCCTGTCCTCTTCAGAGCCAGTCGACATGCTCTGTTTCCGCTATGGCACAGCTGGCATTGGAGCTGGCACAGGTCTGAACAGACCCACTGCAGGGCAGGAGCTTACACAGAGGTAATGGAAGCTAATTTTGCTTACGCCTCTCAAGCCCCCCCAATTGGCTTGCAGAGCAGCCTATTTTGGTGAGGCTGTCGTAGGAAAAAGGAGTGAAAACCCAATTCTTTCCCTCACCATCTTCCACCATGCCATCATGTTGATGGAACAACATTCTTATTCTTATTCTTTTTTGTTTGTTTCTATTTTTCAGACCATATGTTCTTACGTATTTTGGATCAGTGCCCTGAATTTGTGAGAGTGCAAGTGGAATCCATTCCACTTAGAATTTGGCCTTCCATATATGCAGGTACTGTCAGTGTGTGACAGACATGATTGAGATCCAGTCAGGGTCACAAGATGGAAAGTGTAATGATACGGTTATGTTATTAGGGTCCAATCCTATCCCCTCTGCCACCCGTTGACACAGCAGCGCCAAAATGGTGACAACTGCATCCTAAGGTGGGGGGGCAGTCTAGGAGGTCTCCCCTAAATAAGGGAACAATTTTTCTGTTATCTAGAGTAAGCTTCTGCAGCACAGGCTGGACTACTCAAACCTACAACAGCTATTTAGCTAGTGTAGGTCCGCATGGAACCATGCTGCAGGATCAGGCCAGGAAGGAAGTTAATATATTGATGGCACTGTCACTGCCAATTCCACACCCCTCCTGAGACCTGATCCTTGCATCCCCTGCCTTGCCTTCTCCCACCCTGTTATGCCCCACCCCATCTCCATTCCACCTTCCTCCTACCCCTTCCTCATCTCCCATCAGCTTTCCTGCTCCAGCCAATGAAGAGAAGGCCCAGGCTTTCCCAGCAGTGCACTGAGCAGTGTGTTGTTGGAATGCCTGCATGATAAGCGCTGACTGCATTTTGGCAGTCAGTGCCATTGCAAGAGGGAAACAGTTTCAGCTGGTTCCTCGCGGTTAGTATAGGATTGGGCCAGTGATGTCATTCAGGGGGAAAGGACCAGAATAGGCGTTCCGGATCCTAACGGGCTCCGTGGCTGGTTCCAGGTTCCCAACAAGTGCCAATCAAAAGTGAGTTCCTGTTCCTAAATCATTTGAATGACACCACTGGATTGGGCTATAGGTCTATTGCAAAAATTAAGATGGGTTTATTTACATTTTGGTGTATTTTTATTTTGTAGGAAGACTTCAGAAACAAATAGGTGGGTACCCAAATTCTGAATATGTTTTCTCCCTTCCAAAGCAGCAACAAGAAAAGGCTGCTCTGAAGCTGCCTATTTTGAAATCTGCATGTAGTGACTATATAAGATACAGTGAAGATGTTGTGCATTCATGTACGACCCTAAGCTCAATATATCTCAGGAGAAATGGCCCAAAGGATAAGGGGGTTCCTTTGATTTGGAAATCTCACTCCAGATTGGGAGCACAATCCTAACCTGGAGTTAGGCCGGCACAATTAGACTAGCTAAATTTGGCCGGCACAAGGGACACTGTAAAGTATGTTTGGATCACTCTCAGAGTCAGAGAGGCCAGTGCACAGACATGCACCATCCTCCCTGACTTTAGTTGGGAATCAGCATGTCAGCAACCACTCAGGTTAATTAAAATTGATCAGAAAAAAATATGTGGCAAGACCTTTTCAAGTTATTGAACCTTCAGTTGCCCATTGAACGAAACAGCATCCATTTTGATTACATTTAGCTGACCTGGTCCCTTCTAGATTAATTTTATCCTCATGAATTCCATTTAGTTCTGAGTCTAATTTTTTGCATGCATCCCTGATGAAGATGATATTCCGATTAACAGAATGGTGGACAAGATATGATTGAGACCAAAGATCAGAGAAAAAGATTACTGAATTATAAGTATCTGCCCAAAGCAGTTTATCTGGTGAATCAGTTCAGTTCTTTCTCAGTCTTGCTAGGCATAGTGTAATTTTTGAACTTTTATAGAGTAAGAAATGGCAGAAATGGGGAAGTCTTAATTTGATGTTTGATGTTCTAAAATGTATATGAAAACTGTATTTTTCTTTTTTTTTTCCAGAGCACTTAAAGGCAAACATTGGTAAGTCTCATAAGATTGCTCAACCTTTAGTCAGGAAATTAATCCATTTAAAACATTGCCTTATTTTAATTTGATCAGAAATAGCCCAATCCTATTTTTGACTCTACTACTGATGTAGTAGAGCTTTTACCCAAGTTACCAAGTTTCTTCAACCCCATTACTAGAGATGGAAGAAAACAGTGATAATGTGATAAAAAGACAAAAACATCTAAGTGCTTTCTGGACTTCTCATTTTTGGAAAACAAAACAAAACACAAATGCAAAAAAAATCCCACAATTTATTTGGTTTTTATTATTATGTACCGGGGGGGGGGGTGTGCATGGGTAATGACTGTTGCTAATGGATATAGCATGGTAATGGATATAGCATCCATATCACCTACCTAGTTCACTTTTAAAGCTATTAGTATTTATAAGTATATTGTAAATTTTGAATAAAAACACATAGCACCACTTTCTGCACTTTTGCACTTGGAAAACACCAAAATACACAAACAAATAAAAAACATTTTCTCCCACCTCTACCCATAACACCAATCAATCAATCAATCAATCAATCAATCAATCAAGAGTCTTTGTATATTAATATAAATTAACACCAGAGGAGCGTCTACCAGTATAACATTTCTGAGTAGTACAAGGTCTTTGTGAGATCTGTTCAAGTTGGAGCTTTTCCAGAAGCTTTTTTAAATGAAGTTTTTGTTAATATGTCTGTATTAGGAGCAGAGAAATCCTTGTAGGTGTCCAGGATCTGTCTTAATGCAATTGTTGCATTGAGTTGCAGTTGCTGTGATCGGGGGACACAGCCTGGGAAATTCCAGCTTGTTCAGAGAGACTAACTGGATATGTTTGGAAGATTATATATTAACGGGCAACACAATCACCACACATTCTTCTAGTTTCTTTACGTGTATAGTAATTCATGCTGAGAATGACGTAAGCTATTTTTTTCATACATTCTATTTTAGAAGAACAGAAGAAGGAAATCAATGAATTCCGTAAGTCTTAAATTTTGCATCGTGGGTTTCACTGTAATCCTAAACGGGTAATGACTGTTACCACTGAGTTCTTGATCTCTGAGTTCTTGATCATTTACCACTGAGTTCTTGATCTCTACTTCATTTTGGAACTCCTGTGATTTACCCATGCAGTCCTTAATAAAGGGCACCAGACAAAGGCTTGGGAGAAGTGGTCCCTTTATTTGAAATACAAATCTGATATCTATTCAGTACTTGAATGCCATATTCTAAAGTGCACTTTTTACCACCTATAGAATTTGTAAATACAGATATTAAGACAGGGACTTATGATGTGCAGGAATGGAGGAGCGAGCCCTTGCAACCCCTGCGTAAGATGAGACCTGATTGTATACAATAAATACTTTTTTATAAGGAGATCAAATGCAAGGCTCTCTCTGGCTAGAACTAACCTTGTTTTGCTGGTATAAAGCAGCAAGGGGAGTGATCAGGACTGCACAATTACTGATGCTATGTCCAATTACAGTATAAGGCAGTGGTTCCTAAATGGTGAGGGAAACCAACCAGGGGAACAGCAAAATCCTTGCAAAAAACGTGCTGCTCTATAAAATACTGTATATGCAATTGTAGCCAATGTAGCAATGCAAACCAACGTATATAGAACAAAGAGTTGGCCAGAAGTGCTGTTTGGAGTCCTTGTGACTGCATTGCTGGCTATTGTGTGTAAATTATTATGTTCTCGCTCATGATTTTTTTTTTTTTTCAGAATTCTTGGAAGCCCGATTCTATCGAGGTGAGACTAACTACCCTAAAATGATAAATTTCAGCAAAATGACAGTCAAGCAGGATAAACACTTGGTGAAATTGTTCATGGTTAGACTCAACATAGATAACCAATTCAAAAAACATTTTGGAGCATAAGAATATCTATGCTGGATCAGGCCAATGACAAAACTGCCTCTGGGTATAATGGAGCAAGGGCAGGGATGGGCATATTGAGTGCAGGAGAATTGGCGGCAGTAGTGCATGCAGTACCCTATCCCCGTTCCCCAGCCTGATCCTCTTACGCAGATCAATGAAGACGTGCACCAGTGACATCACTGGCACAAGTCTGAGTTGAGCAGTTGCACAAGCTGAAGCTTACTCCAGGGAAAGGGGACAAACGTCACCTCATTCCGAGGTGACCTTCCCCACAGGATGCAGCATAGCCTATGCTGGCACTGCTACAGTTGGCATGGGGAACTTTAGGTAGGATTCCTGAATCCAGTGTTATAAGAGAGAAAGGCAAACCTTCCCTACCCACAGGATCTATTATTAAGGGCATTAGTGCTTAGTTGCCATTACTTTATATGGGTATAAAAATAGGTTAAATGATGCTTTGCAATAATAATACCTTGTAATAGTCGAATTGCATTTTCTGCGTATAAAGCTCTTCATATGTATTATCTTGATGGAATTCTTACTCCTCTCTTGAAAAGCAGAGGTCTCCAAAGTGGAGACCGCTGCAACATCGAAAATGTTCTCTGGTGCAACTGCCACTATGTTCCACCAGGGAATGTTGGGAAAGCAGCAGCTACGGCCCCCAAGTATCATTGCAGCCAGCCAGGCCTATCCAGAACGCCGTGTGCCTGGCCTGCTGGGGCTACGAAACCAGGAAGTGACTGGTTGCGGCAATACTGGGGGACTGTAGTCACGGCTTCCCAAAGTTTCCCAGCAGAACAGTAAGCGGGGTTTAAGTGGGGTCACTGGGCGGACAGAAACAGTGGTCTCCAGATTTGTCCCACAGGCTGGAGTTTGGAGACCGCTGTTCTAAAGTACGTAATGTAACCCCCTACTGCAGAGGATACTGAGAGGAAGTGGCTTGCCAAATAAAAGGCCGTCTTGTGAGTTCATGGCAGAAAAGAGGTTCAAAGCAAGGAAGGCCAGCTTCTCTGCTCTTGCAAAGTTTCTTTTCTAAAAGATTTGAGATAAATCTGCATTGGAAAAGACACACCATCCCGAAATATACAGCAGTGCATGACCCAGAAGGAAGAAACAATGTAATTAAAGATCCAACCAGAAGGAGTCACATATTTGCATGTTTTTTAATGAGCTAATCCCCCTCTTTTTATTTGCAGTGGATGTGACTTTGGATTCCAGCACAGCTCACCCAAGGCTGGATGTCTCTGAAGATGGGAAAAGTGTGAGGGATGCAGGAGATGTGTTAAAGGTTCCTAACAGTGAGGGGAGGTTTGACTCCCATATGTTCGTGCTGGCAAAAGAGGGCTTTGTCAAAGGCAAACGTTACTGGGAAGTGGAGGTTGGCCAGAAAAAGAGTTGGGACTTGGGGGTTGCCACTGAGTCCGTTTCTAGAAAAGGGAAGATCATGCTGGCCCCTCAGAATGGCTACTGGGTCATAGGACGAGATGGTAACAAAGACTACTGGGCTCGGACAGACCCTTGGACCCGTCTAGAAGTGAGTGGGAAACCTACTAAGATAGGGATGTTCCTGGATATGTCTGCTGGACACCTTTCTTTCTATGATGTTTATAGGAAAAGTAAATTGTTCACTTTCACTATCAAACATTCTGGGAAGCTTTATCCCTTCTTCTCCACAGGCTTCCTGACCGAGTCTCTAGATAGCCATCCCCTGAAAGTTCCACCATGGCTAGAAGAGGACGAGCCTGAAATTATTGTCTCAGGAATAAATAATTTTAACAGCATTTAATGTGTCCATGGTGGTGACACAGAATAAAGGCAATTATCAGAATTGTCTTGCTTTGTCTTTTAAGGTCTACCAACAGGTGAATAAGAACAGATGTAAATCATATCTTTTTCTTGCAGGCAGGAAAAGGAAAAGGACACTGTAATTATGTATAATATATGGCCTACTGTTAAACAGGCGAAACAAAAATATTATATGAACTTATTTCATTAATCCAAATGTTGTGGAGGAGTGTTTTAATTAATGTATAAATGTTTATTTTACATGGATAACCAATGTCAGAAACATATTTGATGGAGGGGGGGAGTGGTACCTGCTCTGTAAGATTTTAATTTTTGGGTTCTCAGTTTGCCTGTGGCTCCCTATAATTGCTGTATAATGATAGCACAATCCTATCCAACTTTCCGGCACTGGGATAGGGGCAATGCAGCTCTAAGGTAAGGGAACAAACATTCCTTTACCTTGAGGAGGCCTCTGTGACTAGTACTCCATTGCAGAATGGAGCACATGCCCCATTGACACAGCTATGCCGGTGTTGGAAAGTTGGTTAGGATTACACCCTGAATATGCTATAAATTGTTCAAATTTTTCTTTCATTGTGATTCTTGCAGCATTGTAAATTGTGCAACAAGAAACCTGATAAAAAATATTTACAGTTCACAAACATATTGCACACATGCCCATAAATAAGAGAGAAAAAGAAATACTATGGACCCAACTCAAGCCATAATTTTATTAACTAATTTTAACTCAGATTTGCAATGTATAGTTTTGCACAACCCTTGGATGGTGTGACTTCTGCAACATGACCACTGCTTCCCCCTTCTCAGACAAGCATGTGTCCAGTCACTACACAAAGCAAGGTGGAACAACCCCTTTCAGATAGCAAACCCTTGGTCTGTTGGTTCCTTAGCATTTGTGCATGCTTTTAGGGAAGAAGATTTAGCCGAGAGGGTTAATGCCTCCGTTTGCCCGAAGATAACAACTAAAGATCTCAAGGTCGTGAGTTCGAGACTCCCGGACGTCTGTGTGAGCAGCAGACCTTGCAAACTGCGGCTGATTAAAAGCTGAGTTTCAGCTGCCTCGTGGGAGGAGGAGTGTGCTGAACTCAGCTGCGTTTCTGGTGAGAGCAGGGAAGCCTCATCAGCCAGCAGACGACAGACGGGTGGCTAAAGAAAGAAGGCTAAATCCAGAAAGAAAGATCTGTTTGAGTGTGGTTCTTGAAAGATAGAACATTCTGTAAATTGTAAAAACCTTCGGGTTTGTGAAAAAGTCTGCCTATGTAAACCGCCTTGAGTTGTAATCATTAGAGAAATCTAGTGACTTTAAGAAAGGCGGTATATAAATACATGTATTATTATTATTATTATTTTCTCTCTAAGTAGCTCCCCAGCTCCCTCTGCCGAGCATTACTAGTTACTGCATTCAATGTTGTCAAGTTATCTCAGTGGCCATCCAAACAGTCTAATTCTTGCCAGCCTGTTGTCCTTCATCCTACCCCATTTTGGATATTTTATTTTCCTTTTGGGATTTTATTTTAATCATATTTTAACTCTTTGCCTGCCTAGTCTATGTTCACTGGCAATTCAATGGGTTCTGACATCAGACTGCTGAAGGGTGCTACTGCATTGGTTTTAGATAAAAAACACTAGTTTCTGTTCTTTCTTGGACAGGGACATTTTTTCTAGATATGTCCCCTCTCCCTAGATTCTTAAGCCTGAGATGGTAGCAGTGCATATAAACTGCACACACACACACACACACACGCACGCACGCACGCACGCACACGCACACGCACACACACACACAACCACTGATTTGACTGAGCAAATCAGTGCAGCGGAGAGCAGGAAGGAACATGCACAGTGCTGAGCATTATGTACTATTTTTCTTGATCAGCCTCCAACTTACATCCTGAGGTAGCTGCAATGCGTAGCTTTGAAAGCAACCCATCCACCTGCTTGTGGGAAGAGACTGGCGTTGCCAGCCTCTTAGGGGAACAAAATAGTTGTCTAATTGGGATGTGGGGGTTAGGGTTGAGTTAGGGAATGCTGGGCGGGACTTCCGTGTGATTGGCTGCCTGCCCATCCCGTTCCACGGCTGCCCTGGCCTCGGGGGGGGGCTGCTTGCCGGGGGAGACGGGTGTGGGCACGCCAGAGCCTGGGCGAGCAGCGGTGGGGTGCGCAAACCGGGGGCAGCCCCCCCCCAGGCCAGGGCAGCTGCGGAACAAAACAGGCGGGTTGCCAATCACGCGGAAGTCCCGCCCAAGTCCCGTGCAGCATTCCCGTTCCTTATTTGTAGATGACACCACTGGGCCCAATCCCATCCAACTTTCCAGGGTTGATGCAGCCTCAAGGTAAGACAACAAATGTTCCCTTACCTTGAGGAGGCCTCCATGACAGTCCCTCTACTGCAGAATGCGGCACATACCCCATTAACTCTGTAGCATCAACACTGGAAAGTTGGATAGGATTGGGCCCTAACATTAATTAATGTGTAACTCACACTTTGTGCTTTCATATTTCCTGGGCTGGTTCAGTATGCTATTTGCTTCCCAAGCTCTTTAAATTCTTGAAAGAACAGTACAAAACAACAACAACAACAACCACAGAGTTCTTTTCAGCCCAGGTGCTGGAGGCACAACATTAGTCAAACATTCTGTATGCTACCAGCGCTGGGCAGGCACCAGAAACACCTTGGGAGAAGGGGGCATTCGTCCCCTTCCCTAGGGGTAATGGTGCAGGGCTGCCAGTGGGTCTACTCACCTCTGGACCAGCTATTTAGCCGGCGCAGAAGTGAGGGCCTCCGTGTCAGGCCATGCTGACCAAAACAAGAGGAAAGAATCAGACGGTGGATGGATTCTGTCCTCAGAATGCAGCAGTAAGTTGGGTTATTTCTCAGTCTTTTTCCAATAGCAAAGTGAATCAGAAAGGGGGAAAAATTCTATTTACAACCTTGACACAAACAAAATAACCACACAGCCCCACCCCTTTCCAGCATCCCATATTTTCAATATGGCTGCTCTAGGTGCTCCACAACCCCTCTGAAATTGGCTCGCAACCCACTTGTGGGTCCAGACCCACAGTTTGGGAACTAGTGCTCTAGAAAGCGCTGCTGGGATAACTATAAAGATATATACAGTAACCCTTTTCATTAATGTGTAACTCATATTTATTGCTTTTGCTTTTGCTGGGCAATGTTCAGTTTCCAATCTCTTTTTATTCTGGAGAGGACAACACAACAGTCAAACAATTTTCTTTTCAGCAGTTGGAGACAGAACATTTTCTACACCATTGCGGTCAGTTCTAAAAGCAAGAAAATGTATTTTAAAAATATGCTCCTACAAGCCTATCATAAAAAGGGGGTGAGCTTTGCATAATTCTGAGCAGCACAGCCACTTCAGTTCATAAAAGAATCTGGACTACAAACAGCACAGCTAGCCCTGTCATGAAGCAGAGTGGAACAGCCCACCATTTTGCAAATCGGGATATAAGTGAGTACATCTTTCTTCCCACATGGAAGACCTCTGGTACTGGGCAGTGGTGCAGAATGATATAGGCAAAGTGACAGCAGAGCACAAATGGGCAGAACATGGCAGCCTGCTCATCCTGGAACCGGGTTGTTTGATGTGTGGGTGCAATTCAAATGTTTCAAAAAGAACTGAATGGCAGTTCAGTGCAGAGGTCAGATTTCGAGTTGGAACTGCTTTGGGTGGGTGAATTCAGCTATACTGCCAAAGCTGGCCTGCTTTTATTCACCACCTCAAGTTACAGTTAAGAAAATCATTGGATTGCAACTTTCCTGTTTCTAGTTTTAAGACTTATATATATATATATATATATATGCCATTTTCAAGACGAACCCAGCATTTCCCTGTCGCAGTAAAGTTCTTAACAAAACTGAGCAAGTAATTGACTCCCCCATGCCTGCTAACACTGGAAGTTTCACATGAGGAATGAACAGAACTTACTACGTAGAGGAAAGGGACCTTGCCATGGATAGAGAGATCGATATATAGAACACATCCACGCTGATGCAGTAAGACTGTCCAGAAGGATGTGTGTGTTTTGCCCAGAGTTGTCATGCATCACCACATCCCCTGTGCAGCTTCACCACACACCCTGCATCTGGAATTGCTCCATTTTGGAGCACAACAGACACAGGGGTCGGTGGGCCCATCTGTGCTCTGGCTTTTTCAGTGGAGTGCCCCCTCCCCCAATGGCGCCCATGGCAGGTGCAGCACCACACGGCATGGGCTCTCCGTCTCTGGTTTTGCCATGGACCAATTCATAGCCAAGTAGTGTCTTGCACTTCAGAAATTAGCAGAATCGTGGGGGAGGAACAAACCACATGGGAAGTTCTCAGACCAGCCTCTTGCCTCACTCAAAGTCTCCAGATGTCTGCAACCTGAAAAGAAGGTATCGGACAACTCATCCTCATTCTTTGTTATCATTTCTGTTTTTCAGGCAACATTTTTTGACAGGCTTCTGCATACCTTCTCACCTTCAAGAGATTTGGTCGTGGCTTTTGACAGCATTATGGGTTTTTTTACATTATTTTGCTTCTCAAAAAGTAAGATGCATTTATCACTGACGGTTGAGAAAGCCAGTCAATCCGTTAGTTGAATGGTTAGGTACATATGCCATCCGTTATTTTGTCTCTGTTTAATGGCATTATGGCATTGATACTTATTTCCAGATACAACAAATAATTCTAGGTAACAGGCCAATAGAAGGCCTGGTTTGCAAAATGTTAAGAGCTCCCAAACATGGATTTTCAAATCTGTTTTTTAAAAGGTATCTGTCCTTCAATGCTTACCCTGCACCCAAGAAACACTGAGGGCACAATCCAAGAAGTGCCTTGCATGACGCTATGTGCTAGCATTGGTGCAACATCACTAGCGTCAACACGGGGGCATTGACCGGCACCCCTGCATTAGCGCTATATCTCTTGGGCCAACACTAGCAGTAGCATTGGCCCAAGAGTGCTGGCGCCAAAACGTCCTTGAGCTGCTTCCTTCCAGAACCGCTCTTGCACCAGTCAGGCTCGGCTGACGCAAGGGCAGCTCGGCACCAGCACTCTTGGGCCAACACAACAAGAGTTCTAGTGCCGACATGGGGGTCAGCGCCAATGACGTTGCACTGACACTATGACATAGCGTTGGCCCAACGTCCTCTATGGGAATGCGCCCATAGGCTATGAGCCACAGAGCACGCATCATCTGTAGCCAGTTTCCCCCAAGCATTTCATCACTGAAAGGAATGTACCAAAAGGTCCAAAAAAATTTCTGTAAGATCAGTTTCCAAAAAAAGGAGTGCCTCATACAGGAAGGAGCACAAGTCACTAAAAGCTTCCAGCAAAACCTGCAATAGGTCTGAGTAAAGGGACATCTCCAGTATCCTAAAAAACTCTCCAGCCTAACCTTCTAATACCCTGTGAAAATCAATGATGTGCACATTTTTTATCTTGAAACATCTCATTCTTATGAAAAAATATTCACGGCATATTAAGGTGAGTGTCATTAAACCTGTCAGCTTACAAACAACCTGGAGATCCAATCGAAGTATTATTTTGCTTATGCAGTTGGCCCTCGGCATTTGCGGGGGTTACATTCCTGAAGACCCATGGATGCCAAAAACCACAGATAATTGAATCCACTGGTGGGGGCTGACAGTGGCCCTTGACGCTGCATCCTAAACCCTTGTGTCAAGCTTAGATGCCCAACACGAGGGTTCTTGGATCTGTACCAGCAAAATAGCTGGCAGAGACTCAACTTGCCCTATTGAAGAATTGACCAGCATTGATCAAATCCACAGGTTTCAAATCCGCAGATGAGGAGGACAGACCTGTACTATATCTCCATGTGAAAGAGCTACACCGGAAGGTCTTAATTTTGCTCAGTGCATATGCTTATTTTGAAGCTTATTCTTCCAATAAAACTACATTTGTTTTCTTTTTAGAACTCCAAAATAAAGACAGAGAATTGAAGGAAAAAGATAGTAAGTTTCTAAATTATTTGCACCACTGTGGAGGGAATGCCATATCACCAAGTGATAAGTGCAACTGCAGGCCAGCAGAGCAGATTTTCAGAGTGAGAGGAAGAAAGGGAGGGAGGAACTGGGCAGAGGAAGGGGAGGAATGACCCCGGGAGGGGGTTGGCACTCGTGGTGGCCCTTGCCGCTGCATCCTAAACTCCTGTGTCAGGCTCAGATACCCAACATGAAGGTTGCCGACTCTGTGCCAGAAAAATAGCTGGTGGAGACTCTAGTAGTCCCATTGGGGGATGGGGGCTTTCCTTGGGGGAAGAAAATGAACGATTGATAGGGCTGCATGTGTGCAGTCAGTGTTACTTCACACAAGACAAAAACAAGGACAACTGTGCATATCTGGTGAGTTTTTGGTGAATGGGCTGCATCGTACTCAAATATAGCCTATCCTTGATAACCTATCCCAAAATAAACTATCAATGATTGAGACTACAGAGTTGTAGGGTTCTGGGAATAAGGGTCACCCCCTGGTATGGGCAAAGAGGGGTCATTAGGCTGCAATCCTAACCTGGAGTTAGGCCAGCACAAGGATCACAGTAAAGTATGTTTGGACCACTCTTGGAATCAGACAGGCCAGCACATAGACATGTGCCATCATCCCTGAGTCCGAGAGTATTCCAAACGTACTTTATGGTGGTCCTTGTGCCGGCCTAACTGTGCCAGCCAACTCCAGGTTAGGATAGCACCCTAAGACAGAACAGGCTGGGGGGGGGGAAGGCCTTAAACAGGCATATAAAAAAATATTGAAGGTATAGCAGCCAGGAACAGGTGCCACACAGTCACTGCCAAAGCACATTGCAGGTGACACTTTTCCAGTGGGTGTGCAGGTTACAAAGGTCATGAGAGCAAGTTGTAGAGTAAACAAATAAGTGAGCACTTCCTGTTAAGGGGAAGGGTTCCTATTCACCCTATGGCTCCAGTGTCTTATTTTGAATGGAAGAAAAGCTTCCACCACTGGTATGCATTTTTATCCTGAACTATTTCATTCTTATAAAGGGACAATTCAAGGCATATCAAAGTAAGTCAGCTTTTAAAATACAAAGAGATCCAATAAAATACTACAGGTGTGCCCCGGAAGCCACAGTTTCAGTTATCCGCGGATACCATGGATATTGGGGGTGCCTATTAAAAAGATATGGAAACATTAAACAAAGCTCTTTTTTTACCTTGTTGCAGCAAAACCACTGGTTTCCCTACCTCTAAAAAGGCATCTCCAATATCTGCAGTTTTAGATATCTACAGGGGAGTCCGGAACAGAACCCCAGGGGATGCCTGTAATTTACTCAAGGCCAACTCCTGTCCAGAGATGGCCTGCTTGGCCCAGGGGTGCTGATGCAGCCTCCACTTTATCCCACAGGCCAGCTAGGGATTTGATCAGTGGGAAAGTTCAGCAAATAATGTTTTTATGTTCCTCCTCCGCCACTCCCTCTATGTGCTAGATACATACGGTCGCTATTTGTGCTCTTTTGCTGGGGTAGATCAATTAGGGTGAAGACAGAGTGTTGGGTGTGTTGAGCCCAGTATGGGACTCTTGAACTCATGGATGCCACTGCTGCCAAGATCTGCACCTACCCACTCCAAGCTCGGCACTAACGCCCACCTTGATGCACCCTCGCTACCACCTCACCTGTGCCAACAATTGGTCTGCTGCCTGCTGCCGATGGTTGAGGAACCGTCAGAAGTGAGCTGCACACCATCAGAGCAGCTGCAGCAATGGTGGATTGCAAGATGGCAGATTGTGAGGTCTGCCGGATAGTATTCCATATCCCTTTGATAGTATTGGGCCATTCTTCACTGTGGAAAACAAAAAGATATGTGCATGTCCTATGCTTCTGTCAATGCTCACTTTAATACTGACGCTTGTTCTCCAAATGACACCCAAACTCTTCTTTTTAGAACAACTCAGGGACGCACTAGAACAACTGAAGACAAAAAATGGTAGGTCTCGTAGAGCATTGGGGGTTTTAAAGTCTTCCATTTGTACGTGGTTCAAAACTCCCTGCTGTATACCTAAATTGTAGAAATGCATTACCTAAAACTGAGAAATGTCCTGCCTGCATGTTTCTAACCAGTATTTGGGATGGAAAAGGAAAGAAGGCAAAAAAGAAAAAGAAAAGACACTTGTCAACAGCCGCTCTGAGTGTGAAAAGAGCTTCATCAAACAATTTCCTCTGGCAGATGTTGCCAGAACTTCTCTATGAAGTTGGATTATTCCCTTTATCAGTGGAATAGTGTGAATGCTAATATAGGCAGCCCAATCCAATGCTGCACTAGGGCGGGCAGGCCAGCGGGCTGTGGATGGCCTTCCTGACCCACAGAAGGCCCATCTGAAGTCTTACAAATGCATTTCGAGGTTTAGAGGAAATTGCCTATGGGTGTGTGTGTTAAAACATTTTCTCCCCCCCGCCCCAGTTGCCAGATGGTGTAGGTATGCCAATGCATATCCTTACAAAAAACCTGCAGTCCCACAAGTTAGCCATGTCATAAAGAAAGAGGAATTGTAGGAGACTTCAACTGAAAAGCATGACTTACCTTTTCAAAACATTGAAGCAAAGAAGACTTGTGGTGTATTTTTTTACTCAAACAAACAACCAGCTGATCCAGTCAAAATACTGCTTAACTTATTCTGAATTTCCCAAGTTTGAGAGAAGTTCATTGAATTTGCTGGTTTTTCTGGCATGCACAGTTCAGTTTTAAAACACTTTCTTCTATGAAAAATATTTTTTTTCCTTTGCAAAACAATAGAAAGTTGAAAAAATATAATATCTCAAGAATTCTTTTGCAAGTTTGTGGCAAAAAATAAATTAATCAGTCACCAGTTCTTTAGTTCTTTTTTGCAGAGCAGTCCAATTCATGTAGCACTGTCTTCCCTAGAACTGATTTTGGTCCTCTTCAGTCAGCTGTTCTAGTTGTGTGAAATCAGCTACTCATTACAAATGTGACTTTGAAACTTCTTTGTCCATTTCGTTATCCACAGAAGTCATTGAATTCTTGGGAGTCCGCTTCTACAGAGGTGAGAACAAAATGCTACTTCTTTTAAGTACCAAAATAACAGGCAACTCTGCTGCTGCCATTGCATGTACCTGTGATGCTGGAGAAAGACGTGGGCTGCATCATATGCTCCAGTGACATCTCTCTACAGATCTGAATGTCTGTACCAGGGATAAGGTGTCTTTTAAAAATAAAAATGCCCAGTGGGTGTTCCTCATGCCGTTTAGTCAAACCTTTTCCTTTTCTTTGCTGTGGATGTGACTTTGGACCCCAGCACAGCTCACCCAAGACTGGAAGTGTCTCAAGATGGGAAATGTGTGAGGGACACAGGAAATGTGTTAAAGGTTCCCTACAGTGAGGAGCGGTTTGACTCCCATATGTTTGTCCTGGCAAAAGAGGGCTTTGTCAAAGGCAAACATTACTGGGAAGTGGAAGTTGGACCGAAAAAGAAATGGGATTTGGGGGTGGCCTCTGCATCCGTATCTAGAAAAGGGACAATCACACTGTCTCTCCAGAATGGATACTGGGTCATAGGACTTGACGACAGGAGTGACTACTGGGCTCGGACAGAGCCCTGGACCCATCTAGAAGCAAGGGGAAACCCCACTAAAATAGGAATGTTCTTAAATATGCCAGAGAGAAGCCTAACTTTTTATGATGTTAACAGGACAAGTAAGTTGCATATTTCTACTTTCCATTCTTCTGAGGTGTTGCTTTATCCCTTCTTCTCTGTTGGCTGTAGGACTGCAGAGCTAGATAGCCTTCCCCTGAAAATTCCACCGTGGCTTGAGGAGGATAATACTGAATAACATTAGAATTACAGTAGATCTTTTTTGTCAGTGAAATAAGCCTTGGTCTTATGCGTTACCAATAAATCTCCCTCTTTCTTTGCCTCTATTCCTGGTTATATTAATATCATGGACTCTGACATCAAGCAACAATTCACAGGTCTACAACCATAGATGTCAAAATGCAAGATGTTCCCTCAGAAACACAGGCCAGACTTTGGTCAAACCTGAAGAAATTTGTGTGTTTACATTCTCTCTGTCTCCCGATCTCTTCCATTATCACACATCCTGGAAGGAAAATGATAATCTCACAATCTCTAGATGAATGAAATCCTGTCAGGCATCTTTGCATTGTGTTCACATTTTGTATTTGCTTTCCTGAATGCAGTTCCAGTAACTCTTGTATTTTGGACCAAAACATTGGATTATACCTGCATTTTACATTAACTTATGAAAACCTCATTTTAAGTTGCTAGACACCTGTTGGCACCTGGGTAGTAATGTGCAATTTGCTAACACTACTACCTGTGTTTACACCCAGCTTTATTAGGAGGAATTCCTTCCATTCGCACTCAAGTTATCCATTCCCAATTAAAGCCAACCACACAAAGTTACACAGGTATCCCCTGCATGTAGAAGCAATTCCAAAAATCCTTAAATACTAAGGGAATTTGACCAGCAGATGGTCACTCCTTGAGTGTCCACACACTGCTCAAAAGGGTCTCTCCTTGAGTGTCCACCAATCTGCACACAGAACTGCTGGCCCACGGACACTACAACAATAGGTAACTATAGGTAACTATACCTTGTACTTTGATTCTTATTTCTCTAACTACCACCCCCATTTGCTCTTGTCTGTAGTGCTAGCACAGGGGTCAGGGAACTTTTTTACCTTTTACCCCAAAATATATTTAGATACGCCAACGTTACCCCCACCCCCCGGCCAGAACAAAAAAAAAATTACATATTGGAACCCATTGCTTTTTATTTGATTAATTAATGAGCTTAATTAATGCTATGTAAATATGAAGTTGTAAAGAGTTTGGGTACACCTGCAGACCTTGAGAGAATAGAATTCAACCCTTCTGGGTTACAACTAGCTTACCTTTTTGACAACAGGTTTAGGTGCTTGGATTTAAGATTTCTCTCTATAATGAATTCAGACTGGGGCTAGCTGGCGTGTTCGTTCGCGCGCTCTCTCGCTCTCTCGCTCTCACACACACACACACACAGGCCAGCAACAGCAGTTCTGATTTTGTTTTTGTTTTCTGCTGTTCGCTTTGCCTCGTTGCCTCCCGCCTCTCTTTGTGCCCCTGACTCCCTGCGCAGGCACCCCAGTCCTCCCCCCGCTCGCTTGCCCGCCCGCCCGCCCCACTCCTTGGGACAGCAAGACAAGGCAAACCCAGGGAGAGCCCTAACACACACACACGTGCGCGCCTGCGGGCACATGCACACACACACCTCAGCCGCTCACCAGAGCCCCCCCCCCCATGCCTGCACGTCTCGCGTCCCTGCCGGGCTCCTGGGTGACGGCGACGGCGGCAGCTCCTCGGCCTCCCCACCCGGAGCTGGTTCAGGCTGTTCCCTGGATCAAGCACCGCCGACTCCAGGGCTGCCTGAGTGCCAGCCAGGACCAGGTCTGCACCGGCCTCGCTACCCAGAATAGGCTTGGCCTTGCCGGCTCCCCCATCACCCGGCACCACCGCAGTTGCAGCCACGGCCGCCATTTTCCCTGCTGTTGCTTCCTTCTCCCTCTACCAGCAGCGGGATTGATAACCACGGCCTTCTTTGTCGCCTGGGAAGGGAGGGGAACGCTGCCTATTGGGGGACAAGTACCTTGCCGCTTCTAATATCCTATTGGAAGCAAGGGAAATCCATCAAGCATGGGAGGACCTCCCATTGGTCAGAAGAGAGAACATTGGTCATGAAGGAAGGATGGGGGGAAAGGGGCGGGGCATACTCCTATCTGTCCATTACCCCCAGGAATTTCATTTTTACCCCATTTGGGGTAAATTACCCCTGTTCCCTGACCACTGCGCTAGCAACTTGGGGCAAAGGAGCAGGGACTCCTAACGATCTGTCTACAAACCTTTTTTCCTGATTTCTATAGGATGCACCAAATATACTCCCCCACACTGCACCCACCACCATAGGTACAATCTGGTCAAGGCATTACATTATCTCATTAATTCTTTTGAATAGCTATTTGTATTTTTTTACTTAATAAAGTAACAATTTTTATTGGAAGTATTTCAATACTGAGGAAACAGGGATTTCTGCATTACATTGTCTTGTTATCCAGCCTATAATCCCATGTTCTGTCAGCTGTCAGCTGACATACAGCTGTCAGCTGTAAAATATATTAATTCCCCTAAACTCAGCTCTTTTGGTAACATATGTGTGGACCAGTGATGTCATGCAGGGGGAACACGGGGGAACTCAGTTCCACTAGTTAAAATTAGGGCTGACTCCGCCCACTTCACTCTCCCTCCTCCCCCCTCCCAATTCCTCTGCAAAGAGCTTTTCTTCTTGGTTGGCCCGCACTCAGAGGGTTAAAGGGAGCGACTCCGGATTCCTAGGGGTGCGAAGTGGACCTGAAAAGGCAAATTAAGGACATTTTAATGTGAATTATGACATATATGTTTTATCATAATGCCATATATAGGTCATTTTTAAAATATATATTTTCACGTATTGTCTCTAACTGGAGATGTCTCTGATTAAGACACAGCTTAAGATTTTTGCCCTAGTGGCCTGCTTTCAGGAATTTGGCAAAAATATGTTTGATTGTTTTCCATTGCAATTAACACCAAAATGGCCCCAATGCTCTCCCAGAACACTCTGGCCTGTGTTGGGTATTGTAAAAGTGCTGTAAAACATTGTTTGACATCCAGAGAGTAAGTGGTGCCAATAGGAAGGTCTGTGCTGTCCCTCAGGTGCGACATCCTGCCCACCGGCAGATAAGTGCTGTGCCGGAAGAAGGAGGGGCAGGAGTGAGGGCAGAAAGGAGATGTTCGGGGGCAGGGAAGGGTGGGGAGGGATACATTTAGGCTCAGGAGGGCAGCATGGACAGCAGGCCTCTGTTGTATCTTAATCCCCTTTCCAGGCCTGAAAGCCCTACACAGGGCTACTTAGCTCTGCACCAGAGATTTAGCTGGCAAGTAGCCCCATTGGCCTTTTGGAGAGGGCTCAAATCTGGCTTTTGGATGATGGTTGGCTGTCTGACCTCTATCCCTCTGGTATATTGTCATAATCTGTTCACTCCTCTGGTCAATTGTTTTTCCCACCCTCCAAACGACCCAATATGGAGAATTGGGTCTGGTTTCATTCTTGTTCACTCTCATTGTTCCCGTTAATGTTCAATACTGTTGCTTTTAATCTTGTTTTACTTATTTTGGTTACATTGTACTTTGTTTTGTTCTCTGTAAGCCGACTTGGGCATGGGAAAGGCGGGGTATACATTCTTCAAATAAAATAAATAAATAATAATAAATTGAGCCCCAAGTAGCCTGGTCTTGCATCTCTGCAGTATGCTTGTCTGCAGTTACGTTAATATAGGAGAAATAAAAGGTTTTCACAGTAGAGGGGTGCTTGCTCATGACATAGATTTTAACTGCTTCTATCCACCCTACAATCACAATGTGCACATGCAGACATGTGTGTGTGTGTGTGTGTGTGTGTGTGTGTGTGTGTGTGTGTGTGTAGATGTGTAACTTGGTGGGGAATGGACTAACAGCCAATGCTGATGTGACCTTAGCTGAATGCTATAGGTTGGCCGAGGACCATGGCACAGTGGAGAGGTAAGTAAAAGAAGAAGACATTACAACGGATCTACTCAGATTTGCACCAGCCCTTTCGCTGACTTAAATCCAACTGGGGTCTGAATGTGTAAGTCAAGGCCAGGATAGGATATCTGGCCCCAGCCCACACTCAGCATTCCCCTGGCTGGTCCCAATCTCTATCCCAAATCCTCCCCCAGAATTCCCCTTCTCCCAACTTACCTGCTCCACCAGGGGCTGGGTGCTCTGTTGGCGTACACCTGGGACTGCCAGCCATGCTGTGTACGGCCCAAACAGGACTGGACCGTCAAAGCAGGTCCTGTTGTGCATGCTTCTGGCAAGCAAGAGAATCAAAATGCAGTTTGACAGGGAATGTTGTCTTAGGGTTAGATCCAAAGGCTTAATAGTAGCAGCTCAAATGCAGATGTACAAGGAATGCCTCAAACTCAAAAAGTAAATACAGTTTGACCACACAGATGTGCCGGCGGTAGAGAGGGGGGGAGATGTCAGGGCCATCGGAATGGGGTTACATCATTGTAAAAGTGACATACAAAAGGCAGGTACAAGCAGAAGGTTTCACAGTATTGCTTTTTCAATGCATATATCTCAGTTACGGGCAAGATGCAGACAATGCATAATAGCTAAATAGAGCCTCCAAGTTCAAGGGCAGTATATCTCAGAGTACCAGAAGGTACAGAGCAAGAAACAAGGAAGTGCTTTTCTTTATTTAGGGATTTCCAGATACCCTTGACTGACTGACGATGAGTCTGGACAAGTGGCCTGCATGGACCTTTAGTCCAGCCCTGAAGGATCCGTTCCAAAGTCCATATAACCAGAGCAAATCAAACAGAGTAGGTGTGGCCGCCTTGAGTGTTAGAAACTTGAGGATGTGCTGTGTAAGGAGTAGCAAGGAAATCAAGCAACCTGTAAACGCTTGTGGTGCTATCTTTGTTATTATTTGCATGTTCTTCCAAAAATATATGGCGGCTTTGCATGTGCCACTCAGAAAGTGCCTGTGTGCCACTAGTTGCACATGTGCCATGGGTGGCCACCCCTGTTTCACACAATGGGTCCCTCCCTGTAATACAGGGCCAGTAGACGATTGTTTCCGAACCTTCGTAGCTGATGTTACGTGTGCTTTAAAAAGCACTGCTGCTAACACTGTAAAGATATGTAATTCATTATTCGTTAATCTTTAACTCATACCAGTAGCTTTCATTTTTGCTGGTCAAGGTTCAACGCATTGTTTTCTTTCCGATCTCTTTTTATTCTTGAGACGACACGAAAACCGAACTCAGAGGGGGGTTTTGGCAGCTGGAGACAGAACATTTTCCACACCATAGTGGTCAATTCTAAACAGCAGAAAAAAGGTATTTTCTTTTTTAAAATGATCATATGTATTGATAATGTATTGATTACACCTGCTAACTGGCAAAGAAGCAGGTTTTTTAAGTGCTGCTCAACTGCTATTTAGCAGGGGAAGAGTCAGTGTCCCTCTACACTTTGGCACAGTGTCAGAGGTGGATCTACAGGGAGGGCAAAGCTCTAAGTTTTGCAAGGAGCCTTACCCTGTCATGTAAATCCCTCCTCTCCCTTGCTGCTGTAGCCAGTAAGCAACGCCAAGATTTTGCTTTTCCCTGTGAGGATTGGCTAAAACGGTGCAGGAGAGGAGTGATTTCCACTGCAAGGTAAGGCTTCTTGCAAAACTTAGAGATTTGCCCTCCCTTAGATCTGCCTCTGCACAGTGTCATTTCTAATGGATGTTTGGTGGTGTTTTTTCTGTATCTTTGTAGATTGTGAACCTTTTTGGAACAGGGATCCATTTAGTTAGTTGATTATTCTCTGTAAACTGCTTTGACCCGCAGCTACCTGACTGCTCAGTAAGAAAGGTACTGAGCCGTACTTTTCTTACTGAGTACGGACTTTGCCAGTGGTGCAGAGTGGCACAAAGTCAAGATGTCCCAGCAGAGCGCAATTAGGACAGAACCCAGCTCTCTAGTAGATGTTTGCAGGATGCGCTGGTGGAATGCAGATGTTTGGAAAGGGATCAAGCATCCCTTCAGTGCATGGGCCACAGCTCAAGTTGTGACTGCTTGGGGTGGGTAGCCCGTATGCTTGCAGCCGTAGCAGTCTAGCAGGGGGTGCAACAGCCAGGCCTGGCTCATTTTGCTTGCTGAGGTGAGGAGGAGGAGGAGGAGGAGGAGGGAGGCAACTTAAGTTGCAATTGGTGTTTTGCTGTGGGTGGGACCAACTGATTCCGTCAACTTTGCTAACACTGGAATCGTCCCACAAGATATGAAATGGAAAAGACTAACTGCCCAGTCCTGCATAATTCACTGCATGAGGAAGCAGCAATGCCAATGGGGTATGCACTATATTACACAGGGAAGTTTTGGATTCTGGCACAAGTTAATGTGGACCCAGAACAGGGGATCACAACTGGGAAGTGGGGTTAGAAATTGGCATGTGCCACTACTGCCAATACTGCCCCCCCTTCCTGGCCTTGATCAGTGCTCCTCCCTGCCCTTATCACCCCATTCCCCATTCCTAACCCATTTCCCCTCCTTCTCCTCCTTCCCACTCCCTCATTTGACTTATAAGTGCTGGTGGGCATCCTCAGTCTGCTGGCTTGCAGAGCAGGCCATTCACCGCTTGTGGTGTTGGCCAGGCACTGTGGACTGACTTTTGAAACAGCCAATAAGGGCCTTACACCACCAGAATGAGCATTCCTGATTGGGATTAGGCCATAAATAGATAGAAAATAACTCATAATGGATTAAGGGCTCAGTGCATTGAACCCACCCTTACTGATGCAGAATGGTAATTCTCACTAATAGTCAGAGGGTTGCTTGTATTTTCCCATGGTCCAATTGATAACCCAAGCAGTGTGTAGTGATTCAGAAATGGCAAAATCATGGAGGGGGAACACATGGGAAGTTCTCACATGGGAACCAACCAGAGGAGAGTACCACACTGTGAGGGCTACATCTGGGACTGAGGATTTGGTAAATCAAAGAATACTTATATTTGTTAAAAAAAAAAACACATGAAAAATTGTGGTTTATCCTTCCCATGTAAGCCACCGTGAGCATTTGGTTTGGCATGGGAAAGGTGGGATACAAATTTTTCAAGTAAATAAGCAAGCAAGCAAGCAAGCAAATAAATCTATATATATAAAGAAGAGAGTGTGTGTGTGTGTGTGTGTGTGTGTGTGTGTGTGTGTGTGTGTGTG
>JAJKFI010000166.1:267525-294463 GCA_029204185.1 Lerista edwardsae | reverse complement strand
CTCTCTCTCTCTCTCTCTCTCTCTCTCTCTCTCTCTCTCTCTCTCTCCACTCCTCACACTTCCTCCACAGCTGCTACCTCTTGAAGTCCTAAGGACACCAGGAGCCACTTTCCTTTCCTGTTTAGCAGTGCTCAGCAGCAGAAGCTGTTAATCGGCCACTAAACCACCAGAGCTGACAGTACAGGAATATTCAGCTGTTTAAACACATTTCAGATTAGGGCAAAAGTTCCAGTTGCTATAATTGTCATTTTTTGCACCTCAAACCACAAGCTAATTGGGTCACTTTAATTTCCAGAACAGTTCTTGTACAATCTTGTCTACGGCACTGGCTTTACAAATTAAGGTCGTTGTACCAATTTTTGCTTTGATCTTTCAGTTTGACATTGGGTCAGGGCAGCATGTGTCCAGGCAGTAATTCAAGAGATGGAGCTTCCTCAAGCAATTGCTAGAGGCACATCTAAAGATGTTTGCTTCATTCATCTGTGCAAGGCACAGTGCTTCTCCAAAATGCTATCAACTATTGTACTATATGTGTCTTGGCAGAAATATAACTGGTTCAGCAGCTTTGCCTATCATTTGTCCAGACATCTTTTCCTATCCATTCAGATGCATGGCCATGCTAGGACTTTGATGGCCCACAGTTTGAATGGAGGAGGAACGTCTCAGTGACAGCAGCTGAAAATCCACCAGCAGGCTGCTGTGCAAGATGCTGTTACATACCACAATGGAAATATGAAACTGGAAGGGACTTCCATCGAATTCATCCTTATCCTTATTAATCATTCATCAAATAGAGTCCCCATGTGCAGAGATTGCCCTCCCCAAAGAAAGGAAAGTGATTTGATGTTTGCTCATTCAAACGTTGTCTGAAAGGCATAGTTTCCTTCTTTTTGGCTGCATCAATGATTATCTGAAAAAAAATATTAAATGACAAAATTATAAGGGAAGTGCAGAACCTCAACTGGTACCCTACCTCTAGGTGCGGGGGGACTGGTAGTGATAGTGGGGGACATTCCAAGTGCTGAGTTCTATGTTGTCAGAAGAGAAATTTTAATACTATTTTTTTGCATGGATTTATGCCTAAATCCATGAAAATTCACATTTGTGCTCATTCATTCTCTGTCCATCGGTAATTTTCAGGAGGTATTTTCCCACCTACATTTCAGTGGTTTCTGGCATTCTGGATCTTCCTTACCTCTGCCACTTCTTCTGGCTGAGAACTGTGCCCTGCTTTCTCATGCAGTGTTTCTCCATGTATCTTAGTAGTAGGATACACAAGAATAAACTGGGAACATGTATTTCTGAATCATTTGGAGTATTGGGCCAGTGAACCAGGAGCGTGTGTCAAAGTCCCAGGATGGGGACAGTCGTCTTCAGCTTGGCCTCATTCCAAAATGCTTTGGTAATATATGAAATGGTAAAACAATGAGAATGCAAACAGAACTGGCTTTGGCAGTGCCATCCTGAGAAGGAGAGGGACTGGCATTATTTACGTGGGAACTTCTCACATATTGTGTTCTATTTTGTCAGAAGAGGGCTTTTCTATGCAAAACTCTGAATCCGTGATGAACATTCATTTCAGTCCTCATTTATCTTCTGCCGTTTCTGGTTTTCTTCTTCTTCTGTTTTTCAGGAGATATTTCCCTGCAAACAGCTTCATATCTTCTGATATTCCTGGTGGTGGTAGTCTGTATCTTGCTTGTTGTGACTCTTCTATCTGTTGGAATTGCAGTGCATTTCAGATGCAAAGGTAATGTAAAGCCCAACCAATCGACTAAGTAGAAGGTACAGCAGTGCACATTTGTTCATCCATCCTTTTTTACTATTGCACAGATCTGTAACCGTCAAAGTGATGGCCCAAGTCCACAAGGGCCCGGCTTGGGGGATTGGATTCGGGAAGGGGGTTTGAATTCAGCAGATACCTGATCTGCAAAACTATCATAGCCTGTTGCCACTCCTGGCTGGTTTGCAGGATGCAGCACTGACTGAGGATAGGATTGGGCTGCAAGTGGTATGTTTCAATCAAAATATCAAAAGAAGATGGGGATTGAGAGCTGTTGTTCGTATCAGATAATATTTTAAAACGATTCTGTCTCAGAAAACATACAGAACACCATGGGATCACTCCCAAAAGTTGCTTCCAGGGCACCAATCACAATGCAAGCATCATCTCTCAGCATGATGACTTCCAGCTTCTTTTGATCACCTTGCTTCGAACCACTGGCGTAGGTAATGAAAGTGTAGCCCAATGCAGAGGGCGAAATGATGCCCTGGAAGTGACATCACAATGATGCCCCAGAAGTAAGACATCACAATTAGATTCTCATTTTCTTGGGGAATTTTTTTTTTTTTTTGGCCATAACATTTGATAGAATGAAGGTATTACACACCAATTTGTTTCATGGCATTCTGCATTAAATTACCTTTTCACTGATATACTGTATAACATGATGGTATTATTCATACATGCCAAGCTTTTCACCATTTTGGCCACTAGTGTCAAGCTCAGCTTGTTGCTCCACTAAAGCTTGTTACCCAGTGCAATCAGAGGCAGATCTAAGGGAGGGCAAATCTCTAAGTTTTGCAAGAAGCCTTACCTTGCAGTGGAAATCACTCCTCTCCTGCACTGTTCTAGCCAATCCTCACAGGGAAAAGCAACATCTTGGCGTTGCTTACTGGCTACAGCAGCAAGGGAGAGGAGGGATTTACATGACAGGGTAAGGCTTCTTGCAACACTTAGAGCTTTGCCCTCCCTTAGATCTGCCTCTGAGTGCAATTGCACTTCTTGACCACCTGCATTTCTTTAGCTAAACTCCTGCTCTGAATCCTGATGAACTCCATTCACTTCATCTCTTGAGTACTAGAAATCTATTCTTTCTCTTGCAGGAAAACAGGAGAAATCCAAGAGGAAACAAGATGAAGAAGAGCACAGAACATTTCTAGGTAGGCCCCACAAAGATCAAGAAAGCAAAAGAAGTTTGTAGGATCCCATGAATAGGAGATGAATTTCTGTTTCTTAAATTTTCATTATTCTTAATGCTTAATTTTCAAGATGTGCTGCGGTTGTCACGTGGAGGTGGAACTGCATAATAATACAGAGATGGGGATTACATATAAATCAAGGATTTGATCTGTACTTATTTACGCAAATCTGATCAAAAGTCAGCTTCAGTTGTTGTGGTCCACCACACATCCAAGACAACCAGGTCTCACATGTGTTGGCTGAAGTTCTAGTGGCCGGAATGATCATGCATGCATTGGTGGGAGAAGGGAGCACGATGATCTAGTCCAGTGGTTCCCAAACTGTGGGGCGGGACCCATCAGTGGGTCGTGAGCCAATTTCAGGTGGGTCGCAAAGCACCTAGAGCAGCCATATTGAAAATATGGGGAAATGGGATGCTGTGTAGCTGTTTTGCTTGTGTCAAGATTGTACATAGTTTTTTTTAATTTCTTTCTGATTCACTTTGCTAATGGAAAATGGCTGAGAAACAACCCAACGTATTGCTGCCTTCTCAGGGAAGCAGCAGGCTCTGGCATCACAATGTCGGCCCTTCCAATCATGTCATCCCACAAGTGAGGAATGACACCCTTCCCTCTCCAGAGAATATAAAAAAGTGATCCCGCTTTTGACAGCGGTTCAAAACTTTCTGGGCGTTTGAGAACCACTGTAAGTGCTTGCAGGGGTGGGGAATGGCAGCAGGGTTGCAATTGCGAAACCAGAAATGAGTCAGCACAATCATTTTTTAAAAATATTTCTAACGCACAGGGAGCCCTGCAGAGGGGTTCGCAGGGCTCCCCAAACCACCTGGATGCTGGGGCAGCCAGTGGTAAGTTCCACAATATGTGGCCAGAAGCAACACATAGAGCAATCACTTAAAACTGAGACAATTTCTACCTACATGTCTCCAACCTCATTAGGAAAGAAAAGAGAAGAAGACAAAACAAAACTTTTGTTTTGAGACTCGTTCTTTAAAGAAAACAGGCCGGTCCCACACCCCTCCTGGGCACAATTAATCTCCCAGACAGCCCTCACCCCACTCTTCACCTGCCCAAACCCGCCCCTGTTCTTCCCTCCCACCACCCTCTCCTGTCCCCTCTGCTCCCTAACTCAGAAAGTGGTCCAAATGTGCTTTATGGTGGCCCTTGTGGCAGACAAACTTTGGTGGTCTACCTGTGTCAGCCTAACTCCAGGTTAGGAGTGTGCCCCCACTGTCATAAACCCCTCCGTGTGCTGGCCCAATTCTGAATAGTATTGAGCCATTAATTCACTGTATTTCCATCTGAAAAGCATAAATTGGAAGTTCCTTACTTGTCTCGGGGCGCAATCCTAACCTTGAGTATGGCTGGCACATGTTAGGCCCGCAAAGTTTGGCTGGTACAAGGGATACCGTAAAGCGCGTTTGGACCACTCTCAGAGTCAAGGAGGATGGTGCACGTCTGTCTGTTGGCCTCTCTGACTCCAAGAGTGGTCCAAACATACTTTATGGTGTCCCTTATGCCAGCCCAATTTTGCTGGCCTAACTGTGCCGGCCTAACTCCAGGTTAGGATTGCCCCCTCAGCTTCCTGCTTCCTGGTAACATTCTGACTATGTGTGACTATTGTGTAGCACAATGTGCAATTTGCTTAATGAGATAAATGTACCACCAGTGATAAGGCCATGACCCACCTAGCATGGGCTTTTGCAACCCATAGTTTAGGAAACCCTGCCCTAGCCTATTGCTCTGCCAGGGACAGATGCCAGCCATACTGACATTGTCCATAAATTTCCCAGGTCATGCATTTCCATGGATGTGAAGGTTACAGAGGTCATAAGAGCAGGCTCTATAACCTGACCAAGTCGAGGCAGCTCCATGATACATAAAAACGAAGACCACCCTCCTGTGTTGCTGGAGCCATTTTACAACAGCAAAACTGTGTTCCACTGTCATAAACTCCTCCGTGTGCTGGCCCAACTCTGAAGAGCATTGGGCCATTAATTCACCGTATCTCCATCTGAAAAGCATACACTGGAAGTTCTTTACTTGCTTTAGTGTACACATTTGTTTTGAAATTTGTTCTTCAACTTAAAGCAACACTTTTTTTTTCTTTTTTCTTTTTCTTTTTAGAAGCTAAGAGTGAAGACAAAGCACTGAACGAAAAAGACCGTAAGTTTCTTAGCATCTGCATTTTAAAATGCAGCATTTTAAAATGTTTCTATATGTTCAAAATGGCTTCAAAATATTACTGTAGTTTTTTACTATTTCTCAATCTGGAAAACATACAATGTTTTTCTCAGTGTACACTTTTGTTTTGAGACTTGTTCATTAAAGAAAATCACACTTTTTTTTAGAACTCAAGAATGCATTAGAACAACTGAAGACAAAAGAACGTAAGTTTCTTAACATCTGTATTTTAAAATATTTCTATACGTACATAGTACAGAATGTACTGTAGTTTTTCACTATTTCTCTCTCTGGAAAACATACAATGCAAACTCAATTTTTTTCTCAGTGTTGTACAATTTTATTTTTGAGACTTGTTCTTTAAAGAAAACCACACTTTTTTAAAGAAGAACTCAAGGATTCTAAAAATCCTTGGGGCGAGTGTTGGATTGTGTTGCCCAACAGTGTGCTTGCTTATATTCTGAAACACTTTCGTGAAGAAGATATAGTCTGTTAAATGGGAAACAGGACATAGGCATCGTTCCTCTGAGACATTCAAGCCCTTAAAATGAGAGGCTAATGAGATTTTTGGCTCTCAGGTTTGGAGGTATCTGTTAGCAATATGTCATTCACAACGTGATCCTGACTAAATCCCTGTGCAGCAATAGAGTGGGGCCAGCATGGCTTCTGCTGCATTCCACGGGGTAGCTGTGGTGTTCACTGGACTCCTCAGTGTATTGGAACATGTGTGATCTTGCCCCAGTGTATGTCCCTGCTGGCCCAACAGGCCTAGTTGGACCTGTACCATTTACCATTTACATCCTTGGCACACGCCTGCAAGGATCCAGGAAGGACCTGTGGTAGTGGGGATGAGGAGCAACAAAAAGAGCTAGAGATTTTGTCCTAGCCCAGAGGTTTCCAATCTTTCCCATTCTGCGACTCACCTCATCTGGCCGATCATCCTGGTCATACTGGGAGGGGCCCCGGAGGCTATTCTGGCTCACCCCAGGCTGGAGACCCACTCTGCAAGCCTCAGGATGAACTGCAGAAGCCTCTGGAAGCTACCTCTGGTTTTTAGAAGAAACTGGAAGTAGCCTTCGGAAAGGTGTAGCTTTGCAAAGCTTCTGCGGACCATTCTAAGAGCTGCAGGGGCCTGTTGAGTGGATCCACAGCCCAGAGCAACCTGGAAGAGGCCTCAGGGGCCTCCCCACACATATGGAATCTCCATCTGAAAAGCATACACTGCAAGGTCTTTACTCGTCTAGGTACACATGTTTATTTTGAAACTTGTTCTTCAACTTAAAGTGACACTTTTTTTTCCTTTAAAGGAGAAATTGAGAGTAAGGACAAAGAACTGAAGGGAAAAGACCATACGTTTCTTAGCATCTGCATTTTAAAATCCTTCTATAGTTCATAATGGCTCCAAAATATTACTGTAGGTTTTCACTATTTCTCAATCTGGAAAACACACAATGTTTTTCTCAGTGTACACTTATGTTTTGAGACTTGTTCTTTAAAGAAAATCTCAATTTTTTTTTAGAAGAACTCAAGGATGCCTTTGAACAACTGAAGACAAAAGACAGTAAGCATTTGTGCTTTAAAACATTTGCATGGGGAAAAGGTTGACAGTGCAATTCTATGCGTTTCTACTTAGAAATACAATCCATTGTGCTCAATGGGGCTTACTCCCAGAAAAGTGATATAGGGTTGCAGCCTAAAACCCGCTGTGATAAAAAACACTTAAAACTGAGACAATCTCTACCTACCTGTCTCTAACCGCATTAGGAAAGAAAAAGGAAGAAGACAAAACAAAAGACTCACTTGCCATCATCCAGACTGAGAGTGAAAAGTTTTTCATTATTTCTCGATCGATTCGATTCAAGAACCTTTATTGACACTTTTTTTTCCTTTTAAGGAGAAGTTGAGAGTAAAGACAAAGCACTGAAGGAAAAAGACCGTAAGTTTCTTAGTATCTGCATTTTAAAATGTTTCTATATGTACATAATTCAAAGTGGCTCCAAAATATTACTATTTCTCAATCTGGAAAACCTACAATGTTTTTCTCAGTGTACACTTTTGTTTTGAGACCTGTTCTTTAAAGAACAGGCCTCAAAACAAAAGACCAGGTCTCAAAACAGGTCACTCCCCTCCTGGGGCCAATTAACCTCCCAGCAGCCCTCACCCCACTCTTCACCTGCCCAAACCCGCCCCTGTTCTTCCCTCCCATCACCCTCTCCTGTCCCGTATGCTCCCTAACTCAGAGAGTGGTCCAAACGTGCTTTATGGTGGCCCTTGTGGCAACCAAACGTTGCTGGTCCACCTGTGTCAGCCTAACTCCAGGTTAGGAGTGTGCCCCCACTGTCATAAAGCCCTCTGTGTGCTGGCCCAATTCTGAATACTATTGAGCCATTAATTCACTGTATTTCCATCTGAAAAGCATAAATTGGAAGTTCCTTACTTGTCTCAGGGTGCAATCCTAACCGTGAGTATGGCTGGCACATGTTAGGCCAGCAAAGTTTGGCTGGTACAAGGGACACCGTAAAGCGCGTTTGGACCACTCTCAGAGTCAAGGAGGATGGTGCACGTCTGTCTGTTGGCCTCTCTGACTCCAAGAGTGGTCCAAACGCACTTTATGGTGTCCCTTATGCCAGCCTAATTTTGCTGGCCTAACTGTGCTGGCCTAACTCCAAGTTAGTTTACATGTTTACATGTTTATTTTGGTAGAAATGGGTAGCATCGACCTGAGAGCACTGACAGCAAGCCTCCCTTGCACCAATTGATGCCAGCGTGAGGGAGACTCCATTCCATTCTAGGATGCAGATTGGTGGCGGGAGGGAGATTGTGGGCGGGGGGAAGCGGGCTCTGGATTTGGCCATAAACCAGGCCAATCAAAATAGGATCCAATGCTTGCCTTCCTCTGCCTCTATAATACAGCTTCTCCAAAAGAAGTTGTGCTACATCTGGGAAGCAGTCAGGCAGCCCAATCCTAAACTGCGTTGGAGCAGGCAGGCTGTGTCAGTAGCAAGATTTCTGCAGTGATTTATGGCCCAAACCTATCCCCCTTCTGGAAGCTAGGTGATTCCAATTAATGCAGCACTGCCTTGCCTAGAACTAGTGTTAGGTCTTCTTTGGCCAATTGTGTGAATTCAGCTTCTTATTACATTTGTATCTTTGAAACTTCTTTCTTTTTCCATTTCTTTATCCACAGAATTTATAGAAGCCAGTTTCTCTAGAGGTGAGAACAATGAATATTACCTTTTTTAACGTGGCAAAATAACGGAAAGCAGGATGAACACTATGAGAAAATATGCAGGTTCTATAAACTTCTTGTTTCTCAAAACTTTCTTATTTCTCAAAACCAAAAAAAGAAAAATAATTATTTCTCAAAACACTGTATCCAACGCAGGTTGGGAGGCCGCTGGAGCTTCCACCGGGCAAGGGCACATTTGTCCTCTTGCTCCAAGATAAGCTGGGTCAATGGGGCTCCTCAGATCTGCGCCTGCTGTTTAGCAGCATAAGTGCGATATGCCACAGCAGCTTGAATTGGGGCCATGCATCCTGGTGACAGGGGGTTGGATGCGGCCTAACAGCTGCATCCAGACTCCTACCCCTTTCCTAGGCTGCCCCACCCACAGGAACACCCTCCCACATTCCGTTCTGCCCTCCCTACAGTCTTCCCCCCACCCAGAAATGGCCCCATGCCAGCTGAACTCAACCAGCACAAGACCAACTTACCCCTTGGTCATGGCAGGGGTGCTGGGTCAACGCAGCTGTCTATGGCATATGCGTGACAGCACAGAGTCAAGACGTGGCAACGCAAGTTTCCCTGCGTTGGAAGTAACTTACCAAAGGCTACTATGTGAGTTTAAGGTGATTCAGATTCAGTCTGAATTAAGGTGATTAGATTCAGTCAAGGAAGACCTACATCACAGCTCGGTCTCTTAGCCAATCTTCCCGTTAAGGGGTCCATGCCAGTATGTGGACCCCTTCTTCTGGTGCCTGGTGTTGTGCTGCTATCCCCAGATGCATGGCAAGATGTCACATCATCACTGAACCTCGGAGTCAGTGAGCTCCCTGCTGCACAGAGCCTGGCTCAGAGCTGTGTGGTCGCACAGCTCCACAGCTTACAGGGAGCCGACCCTGCTCTTAGCCACGACATTACTCCAGCTCTCACAAAGCTTTCCTTTTTTCACTTCGTGACTTGTATCTATACCACAGTGCATGATTCAAAAGGAGGCAGCCCTGTCATTAAAGATCCATGTCCATTAAAGAGCTATTAAAGATTCTTACAAGTCACAGAGCACAATCCTATACTGCACAGGAACGGTAAGCCTCCAGCTCAATATATGAGAGGCTAGAGCCTCCCTTGCGCAAGGGCGCATTTGTGCCAGCCTCCCCTATGGACTCGTCAACAGCAGGCACAGATCCAAGGAGACCACACCACACGGTCAGGGCCATAATGCCGAATCCCAAGCCCGCTCCCCTCCCGGGCTGGCACACCTGCCAGCCTGCCCACCACCCGCCTAGGAATGCCCTCCCCCGCCCACTCCCTCTCTCCCTCCCACCCGCATTGTCCCTCCTGTGCGCTAGCCGGCTTCATCGACCTTGGGATTGTGCTGACAGAGTATCTCACATGCTTTTGAGTTACTCCCACTCTTTTTATTTGCAGTGGATGTGACTTTGGATTCCAGCACAGCTCACCCAAGATTGGATGTGTCTGAAGATGGGAAAAGTGTGAAGGATGCAGGAGATGTGTTAAAGGTTCCTAACAGTGAGGGGAGGTTTGACTCCCATATGTTTGTCCTGGCAAAAGAGGGCTTTTCGGAAGGCAAACATTACTGGGAAGTGGAGGTTGGCCAGAAAAAGAGTTGGGACTTGGGGGTGGCCTCTGAATTCATTTCTAGAAAAGGGAAGATCACATTGGCCCCCCAGAATGGCTACTGGGTCATAGGACGAGATGGTAACAAAGACTACTGGGCTCGGACAGACCCTTGGACCCGTCTAGAAGTGAGTGGGAAACCTACTAAGATAGGAATGTTCTTAAATATGTCAGAGAGAAGCCTAACTTTTTATGACATCAACAGGAGAAATAAGTTGCACACTTCTACTTTATCTTCATCTGAGAAGAAACTTTATCCCTTCTTCTCTTTAGGCTCTGTGACTGCAGAGTTAGATAACTATTCCCTGAAAATTCCACCATGGGTAAATATGAGTGAGGAATAAGACAAATGATCCAGAATCCCATGAATGGCTTATGAACAGTGTAGTTTATGCAGGATGGTTGTTTCCCAAGATGTGTACCCAAAGTAAGCACCATGAAGTTAGTTATGATGAACCTAAGTTCTATTGTTTTCATTGGCACCTATAGTGTGCACACACGCGCGCGCGCGCACACACACACACACACACACAGAGAGAGAGAGAGAGAGAGAGAGAGAGAGAGAGAGTTCAATTAGGACTTACAGCCTATACAGCCTTACAAAAGTGTGTATAGATTGTAGCTATAATCAGAAATAACTGTCTTGGAATACAACCAAAAATAGGTTTGTTTGGATGACATTTCTTTATTCTGAACTATTTAGCAGTGTGACCTTTGTATTAATAAACTGTGTTGAGAATTCATTTTTGAAATTTTTAGAAGTGTTTATCATTTAAAAAAAAAAAGATGTAAACCTTTTGCTGGTTCTTGTGTTGAATTAGCTCTAATATCCACTCAGCAATGAACCTTCCTGGATAAGCCTGGGCCGGTCACTCTAACTCAACCTAACTTCGCTCACAGGGTTGTTTTGAGGACAAAACAACAAGGAAGGGAAGGAACCATGAATACCATCCTGAGTTCTTTTGAGGAGGGATGGAAGAAAAATATGAGAAATAAATATTGGGGGGGGGGAGAAAGTGTACTCCTTGATGTTTCTGATCATCAAAAACATCAACAAAACTTTATCATTTTTATGAAATCTCTGAACAGAGTCATGCCATTTCTATGCTGTAAATGGAATCTTCCTGAAAGTCTCCTGGTGCGGTTTCAGCTGCTAGGATGTGTCTTATTACAGCATCTCTTGCTTATAGTCTCCTGACAAAACCTGACATGCCAAATGAGTGTAAGAGCCCAATACTATTCTCCCCACCCCACCCCCTCATCGGTGCAGCCATTCTGAAAAGAAGCGAGCTGTATCTAGTAGGGGGGAGGTTGGAAGGCTTCAGAAGGAAAGGGGGGTTTAATCCCCTTACCTCTCTGTGAGCTACCAACTCCAATATGTTTTTAATTGTTTATGAATTTTTTGTACACTTTATATAGCAAGCTGCCTTGGTTACCTATTTGGTAGAAAAGTGGGGTTAAAATGAATAAAGAAATAATACACAGGTACCTCTCATTTTACATGGGTTTGATTTACAAGTTTTTGAACTAAGGTGGTTTGAAAATTAATACCAAAACTACACTTGATCATTTTTGAAATAATGTGGTAAAATTTCTTAGTGCTCCTGCATGCTTGACTGGCTTTGTACATGTGCCTTTTGAAGTTCAGTGTACGTGTTTTTGAAATACTCACGGATTTTCAAGAAACTGACGCCTGTGTAAAACAAGAGGTGCCTGTAAAAAGTGCTGGGAGTTGGCTTTCTTATCTTCCAGGTTTGGTTCTGGAGCTGCCACTCTCCAGTTTGCATTTGAGCAGGGAGCCTTAGGAAGGAAGACATTTCCATTCCTGATGCTACTGAGGGTGCAATCCTAACCTGCGCTGAAATAGGCAGGCCAGCTGGCCTGTGCTGTATCCAGTGCAGGTTAGGAGGCAACTGGAGGTCACCTTGGGGTAAGGAGATATTTTCCCCATACCCCGGGTAAAGCCCAAGAAATCCCTATGGGGCTACTTGACTCTGCACCAGCAAAATCACCAGCGCAAATCCAAGCTGCCTGTGTTGGGTTGCCTGGCCAGGGGCAGGGGTTAGGATCTGGCCTAAGCCCCGGATCCTGGCTCCACCCCCACCCCAGGCCAGGCCCATAATTGGCCTGCCCTCCCTCCCCTGCTTTCCCTCTGCCCTCCCTCCACCCTTCCTGAGCCCCTTTGCTGGCCTCCAGACACCAGCCTTACCCAGCACTGGGACTGGCACAGGAAGGATGGCGCACATCTGTGTGCCAGCCTCCCTGGTTTCAAGAGTGGTGCAAACATGCTTTACAGCACGTTTACAACACTCATAGGCCAGCAGAAGGGACTTGTGCTGGCTACAGGTAAGTTTGGATTGTGGCCTGAAGTGAGTCCCACTTCCTGGGGACCTCTGTATTCCGAGAGCAGCTTCAGGAAAGGAGAAACATTTCAACTGCTGTCTCCTCTCAACTGATACCTCTCTTACAGCCCAATTCTGACATCCCCCTATGCAGCTGCTCCAATGAAGTGCACTTTGTATCCTGCAGGGGGCAGTCTGGAGGCCTCCTCAAAGTAAGGAAACATCTGTGCCGAAAGTAAGGAGAGGGAAGAGAACAAAAAACAGGGTTCGGATCTAACACATGCCAATGCAGCCAGAATCCTCTCCCATTCTCTTCCACTGGCTTACCTTCATTGCCAGAGGTAGCCAGTAGCAGCAGCAGCGACAAAATGTCTGCCAGCAGCATGCACAGCACACCACCATATAGCTACTTACAGTGGCAGAACTGTGTTCCAGTGTCATAAAGGGCAGCACAATGCATTTTGGGTAACTATGGAGAATCAGTTTGTCATCCTGATGTTTTTGTCTCTTTCTTGTTCTCTATTTTTCTTATTACTTGCTTTCTGGAATTCAAATCATGTTTGGAATTAAAACGTCACATTTGAGAAGTAACCCATTACAGGAGACAAAAATGAAGATCTCCACAGCCTCTGTATATCTCCATCCGCTGCTCAGGTATGCTGGAACAGAAGAGACATATGCACTGGAAAAGACCATCACACTGAAGGTGATTAAGGACACAATCCTAACCTGGAGTTAGGCCAGCACAGTTAGGCCAGCAAAGTTTAACCGGCACCAAGGACAATGTAAAGCATGCTTAGACTACTCTCGGAGTCAGAGAGGCCAGCACACAGACGTGCACCATCCCCCCCTGACTCCGAGAGTGGTCCAAAATGTGCTTTACGGTGGCCCTTGTGCCAGCCAAACTTTGCTGGCCTAACTGTGCTGGCCTAACTTCAGGTTAGGATTGTGTCCTAAGTTTGGCTTCATTAAAAGCATCAGTTCTAGGGACTGAGGGAGTCAGATCAGAATGCACATGAGCATCCTTGAGTTTCACTCAGGCAGTGCAATTCTAGTCTGCGCAGGCGGTCTGTCACCATCTTCCATCCTCCTCCTGTTTTCTCTTGCCACCCTCATCCTCTCCCTCCACTTTGACAGCTCATCGGTACTCAGCAATCGTATGCAACGTCCACTCCATTTTCCTACCATGCTCATTGCATTTCATAAGGAAAAGGATGGAGTGGAATTGTGGAAGACAGGAGAGGGATGGCCTAGAATGTCCCAGAATACACTCTAGCCCAGTGGTCTCCAAACCCCAGCCCAGAGGCCAGATGCAGCCCTCAGAGAGCCTCTATCCAGTCCACGGCTAGCCTCTGAGCCTCTGTGGGCCTCTGGCCCTCCTGACCTTGCTGGCACAGGCTGTACCCTCCAAGCTGTGCTCTGGTTGTGTGCGGAGCATATTCTGATAGCCAAGGGAGCCAGCGTGCAGCTCAGAATGTCTTCAGAAAGCCAAACTTTGTCACTTCCTGGTTTTTCCAAAGACCAGGAAGTGATGTTTACAGGCCCTCTGAAGGCCTGACAGCTTTCTAAGGGTCAGAAAGGCCATCTTGGCTCTCAGAACATATCTGGGTCAGCGTTGTCATTCAGCCGGAACGCTGGGCAGGAGAAACGGGTGAGCAGCAGCCGTGGGGCGGGGAAGATGGCGAAACAGACCGGAATGCAACGGGCGGGCTGCCGCTCACCCGTTTCTCCCGCCCAGCGTTCTGGCTGAATGACAACGCTGATCTGGGTGCTTCCTGTGATCTGCTGGTTCTGAGATATTTACTCTAGCAATCAGCTGCCTGTAGGGTGGGGGAATGGGACGCCATTAAAGTGTGTGCTATATCTCTGTGATGTGTGTTGGTGCTTGGAAGAATCCTGGAACTCTGAGCCCATTCATTCATTCATCTAAGACAAGTTCTGTCTCTAATATATTTATTTAAGTTTTATATTTAAATTTATTTATTTTCCCGGCCCTGACACCATTGCAGATATTTGATGTGGCCCTCCGGCTAAAAAGTTTTGAGACCCCTATTCTCACTATTCCCCTAGCCCACTATTCACTTCTTCATTTCTTCCCTAGCTCCATTTTCTTTTCAAATTCAGACGGTGAAGCCATCACCCACCCCTTCCCTTCTAATCTACTCCCTCAGGCAACCGCCTCAGATCTCCTCATGGACGGACTGGCTCTCCCTATATGTCTCTGACCAGAAAAAGCAAACAAAACTGGATGTTTTGTCCTGAATAATCAGGCAGCTACTAAACCCTGTTACTTTTTCCTTCACAGCAATCTCTTGATAATCAGTTCTGCGGAAGGGAGTTGACTAAACCATGGCCTTTTAGCAAATTTGCACAATTTGAAGTTACAGGATCTGAATGTTCATAGTTTATTTCCTGTTTGGAAAGAGCGGTTGAAGGCCCTTCCCTAAGTGACATATCTTCACACAACAGTAGGCCATGGTGGAGAAAAACGGAATAAGCACAATGGAACTGCAGATTCAGCACAATCAACTACAACAGAACTACAATTACAGACTTACTTATGCACATTCAGCACTTCCATAGGTGATTACAAAAGATGTTGATTATATATATAATCCTCTATATATAAAAGTCGAGGTTTTAATATTGCTTTTCAAATAACAGAGTCACTCAATTTTAAAATTAAGCAGTCAACCCCGTCATCTGGGGGCTGAAAAAAGTTACATACTCATGGGAAACTTATAGTCATCTCTGACCCACAGCCTAACCCTATGGTGCGGGCATCCTACAGGTCCTGCAGCAGCTGTAGGAGGCGCATAGGGAGAAGGAGACATTTGTCCCCTTCCCCCAGGTAAGGGTGCGGACTATTTTGCCGGAGCAGACTTGAGAGCCTCTGTGTTGGGCTGCGTGGCCCAACATGGAGGATAGGTTCCAGGGGTGGAGACCACTGCCGGTCCTACTCCTGCTCCCCCCTCCTCCTGTTCTGCCAAATTCCCTGCTGGCCCTCTCCAAGGGCCCTGATGCCCACACTAGGCTAACTAGTTTCCCCTCCAGAGCAGCCTCAGAGATAGGCAAGAGGGAGGGGCCTATTTGGGCCTCCCACTTCCAGCAGTTTTCACCCACTGGGCCTCCTTTCTTCCAGCAGTTTTGCTTGGAATCACCAGCTGGCCAAACTCCTCCAGACTGCCCTCATCACTGGCTTAGCTCAAGATACCCCAAGTCTAACTTGGCACCACAAAACCCCACCACAAAACAATAGGCAATCAGCTTGCCTAAGCCACACTTGCCTCTTCCACTCGGTGGCTCAGGGGTGTGGCAGCCATACAACAGTTTCCCACAGTTATTCCCCACAATAACCTTACCTTATCCAGTCCTTTAACAGTCAGTCCATCCATCCAGCACCTGCCCGGTGCCTCTCCTCCAGCACCTACCTGGTGCTTCTGTCTAGCACCTACCTGGCGCTAATCATCCTTCCTTTAACAATTCATCCAGCACCTACCTGGTGGCCTCCTCCAGCACCTACCCAGGGTCCTTACTACAGCTCCTGCCATCCATCCTGCAGGCCAATCGGTGTCTGTTGCTGGGCAGGCTTTAATTCATCAGCCACACCCATCTGCACCTGTGCTAAGCCAGGGCCCTCATCAGCCTGCAGCTGTGCTCCTGAGGCTTGCAGAAGCTCTGGGATTAACCCTGTACTTCCCGGGTAATCTGGGACAAGGGGCCACTGCTGATACCATTCCCTATCTCCTCGGGGTATCTCCTGCCTTTTCCAATACACTCCTACCAAATAGAGCTCACCGCCAGCAGCAGTGAAACTTACCACCAGGTGGCTCCATGTCAGTTCCTCTTGGCCCTGGGCCCTGGTATCGGCCCAGCACCAGTGGTAAGCTCTTACCACTGGCACTGGAAGTGCCTTATGGCACTTCTGCAACACCAGTGCCAGTGGTAAGGGCTTACCGCTGGCACTGATCCACATTGGATTGGGCTTTACATCTTTGGGCCTTGGCATTTGATACTATAACTTTAATTATGTTTTCAGCATTTTACCTGTACAAGAGTGCAGGGGTGCTCCTGCAGAGAGGAATGTGCTTCACAGTGCAATCCTAGCCTATCTAGTGTCAGCAGAACGAGCACATGCAAAGCATATTGTGACAGTGCAGGCAATTGTGGCACCAGGAAGGCTTGTGCCAGACTACCACCACCACTGCAGGACACCCGTGTGTGCCAGAGTTGGTACATCCCGTGCCGGTTGATGGAGGCATGGCAGGAAGGTAGATCGGGGATGAGGAGAAGATTAATAAGGCAAGAGGGAGGCAGAGAGGGGGAGAAACTGGCCTGGGAGGGGAGCAGGATTGGCAGGGCCAGCTCCCACCATATCTTATCCACCTTCCCAGGCCTGCTTCCCCAACACAAAGCTGTTCAGACTTCTGCTAGTAATTTTGCTAGTGCAGAACTGGGTAGACCCATAGTGGCTACTGTGGCTTATCTGGGGGAAGAGGACAAATGTTCCCTTACCTCAGAGAGACTTCCTGCAGCCTCTCTTCCCATGCTGGATACAGCAGAGGCTATTCTGGCACTGTTGCATCGCAGTATGGAAAATTAGTTAGGATTGGACTGTAAATGTTACTGAGTTTGAGCCCCAGTTTAAATTAAATTAACCCAGTCCAGAAATCAGTGCAACGGGTGTAAGAGTGGCCACTGTGGAGCATGACTCTGACAAAGCATATGTACACGTATCTGTCATGAGGCAGCTTGACCACATTCGTCTGCCTGTTGAGCAATTCTCGCAGTTGTGTTTGTGTTTAGTTTGGTTGAAAGTTTGCTTTTGATGGGCTTCTGCAAACAGTCGCTCCCAGAGCCAATAGTTTTCAGTTTGATCCCTTCAAAGAATCCATGCAGGTTTGAGGCAATTTGTTTAGCAATCTGTGCCCCAGTCACCCAATACTCTGCATGCAGATACCAAACTGAATGTTGCTGATAAATAGGTATATGGATGGAGGGAGGGATGGAGTTTTGAATGTAGTTTTTGTGCTGCTCCCTTCATATAAGAGGAACAAATCAGATGAGATATTTTTCCCCTCCTTCATTTACATAGCCACATTTGCAATTTCCCATTTTGAGTAAAACTAAGATGCAGCTAAGGGACGTGGTGGCGCAGCGGGTTAATTTGCTGTTGCTGGGCTTTCCAACCGGAAGGTTGGGAGTTCAAGACTGCATGACGGAGTGAGCTCCCGTTGCTTGTCCCAGCTCCTGCCAACCTAGCAGTTCGAAAGCATCTAAAAATGCCAGTAGATAAATAGGGACCACTTTGGTGGGAAGGGAATGGCGTTCCGTGCGCTATGGCGTAGAGTCATGCTGGCCACATGACCATGGAAGCTTGTCCTTGGACAGAACGCCGGCTCTACAGGCTTTGAAACGGAGATGAGCACAGCCCCCTACAGTCAGTCACGACTAGACCATTCGGTCGTGGGGAAACCTTTACCTTTACCTTTTAAGATGCAGCTATATATCATTGTGCAGTTAATCCTTGCGTCCCTCTGATTTACTACCCATGGATTCGTTTATTCGGGGGGAACAGGAAGTGCCACTTACCATGCTGTATTTGCAGTCTGTTCTTGGCATTGTGAACATCTCTGCGGCATCTGCAGCCATCCTGAAGCTGTCTACAGCATCCATGGAGCTATTCGCAGGTGCCATTTTGAAAGTCTTTGTGCTACTCACGAGCATCGTTTTAAAGGTATTTCTGCTAGTTTGAATGTCTTTACTACATTCAGAATATCAGCAGAGACCTTCAGAATGGCGCCCATGAATAGCATGGATAGCTTTCAAATGGCCAGAGGAAGCTTCAAAGTTGCATTCTGCTCATATTCTGAAGATATCTGCACCATTTTAAAGCTTTCCACCGCCATTTTTAAGCTATCCGTGCTTTTAGTGGATGCTATTTTGGTTAGTTACCCTTCCCCCAATGTCACTGATTCCATGAGATCAAAGACTTCATTTCTGCAGATTCAGTACGCACTGGGGTTCCAGGAACTTAACCCCAGTGGATAACAAGAATTGACTGGTTTTCTTTATAACAATATAGTCTACTATATCCTGTACTGTAGCTCAGTGGAAGGGCACCTGCTTTGCATGGAGAAAATCCTAGACTCTCGTATCTCTCATAGGACTGGGAAAGATCTTTTCTGAACCCCTGAAGGGACACTCCTAGTCAGCGTTCATAAAACTGAGCCAGAGGGACCAAGAGTCTGACTCTTGGGCACCTTCCAGTTGTCCATTCTCCTTCTTGCACTATTTCATAAATGAAGTCCATCATGTGGGAAAACAAGGTAGGATAATGACTCCTATGAGCTGTTTGTCACAATCTTGGAGGAAAGAAAAAAATGGAGTCGCCCTAATGAGAAGTTTCTTGAAGCTTCCGGACGGTCCAATATGGCCACCGGAAGTCAAGAGAACTCGGAGGAGAAAGTGCGCGCGGCGCGTGTGTGAAACTCCGAGGTGTGAAAGCCTCCGAGGTGAAAGCCATTTTAATCATGCCTTCGTGTTCTGCATATGGGTGCACAAATCGCTGGACGAAAAATGGGATCACTTTCCACAGGTCCGTAAAATCATTGTGATTCGTAGCTGCAGAAAAAAATATTACTTCACAAATAATAATTATATTGTGAAGTAGATATGAAATATTATTACTTCATAAAGTATGCAGCCCTTCACAAACTGAAGTAGATTTGAGGAAAAAATATAAAAATATGAGGGGGGAAAAGGAACTTAATCCACACACAACCTTCAGCCGTTATTTTTCGGATACAAAACGTTTAGTTTGGTTTGAATTTTACACCAAATGTTACGTGCATTGTAGTCAATAAGACTACGGTATAAAAAAGCTGTGCAATCCGTGTTTCCATAGGCAGCAATGGGAAATTCGTTCGGTATGTTCAGTAATATAATTACGCGAAATTAAACCTTGGAATCGCATATCAACTCATAATATGGTTACCACTGATGTTCCTCTACGATCCCACGTTGTTATTTTGGTAAGTTTTTACTTCTGGAGTAAATAAATAAGTCCTAAACATCATGCGAAATCCCATTGAAAATCATTGGAATGAGCAATGTTTTGCACATGGCAAGATGGCGGCTAATCCCGCCCCCCGGCTTCAGAAATCGATAACAGAAGTCTATGGGAGGGCGGGGGGTTGGTCACAATCAACAGTAGTCTCCTCAGAATGTTCAGTTGAAGGGACCAGCCTCCTGCCTGGGTGGAACATGCCTCTCATTGGTGCAGAGACTTGCCACTCTGACTTTTGGAATTTAAAAATGACCCAACTGTCAGGAGTGACAGTTGAACTGAAGCTCTGGTAAGCAATAGACTGATAGGAGTAGGTGAGGTTACTCTAGGAGGAAGATTTGCTTTATGGATTTTTTTAATGACATATATCATTGTAAGCAGATCAATGTTTCTGTACCCTGAACCTTTCTCTTGTGACATGATGGCCTCATTGCTCATTCCCAGGTCTAGATGGGTGCCTCTGTTGTTCTGCAACTTGCCAAGGGTTGGCAACAAACCTTTGACTAGCTCAAGAGACCAGGACCTCAGTTAGCATAGACTTCTTGACTGAGTTTAGCCGTGGAGTTGGTGAGGGCAGCTGGGATAGGGGCAGTGTTGTCATCCTACTGGTTCACTGGGCGGAGTTTTCTCAGCTGCAGGGAGGGTTTCCACGGTGATTGGCAGCGAGCACGCTGCCGATCACCGTGGAAACCCTCCCTGCAGCCGAGAAAACTCCGCCCAGCGAACCGGTAGGATGACAACACTGGATAGGGGGGCTTCTTTTGTGTCACCACTCTCTTTGTTTATGCCAAGTCAGGAAGCTCCCAGGATGTGGCTTTTGTTCATAAGTTCAAATGTACTGTACAGGCGAGATGCAGATGTTCAAGGAATGTACTGAGAAACTAAAATAAGGTAGGGCTTCTCCCAAGCTAAAGTGGATGTTGATCTGGGATTGCTCTGAGAAACCACACTGTGGCCTTCTTTGTGGCCTGTGAGATTGGAAACCTTTTGCCTTCAGTCAAATTAAAGGTCATAGCAATGGGCCAGGTCCATGCTCTCCTGACAGGAACCCAGTGCCATGTACACATAAAAGCAAGTGTGTAATGCATCCAAATACAAATGCAAGCATTTGTATGCATGTCGGGCGAGGCACACCTCAGCTTCACAGGGCCTGGCAGATGAATTCCAGTCCTCCTTCTTGCTACCATTTACAACTACAGCAGCTGTTGCAAAGGATGACTCTTGCCCATCTTAGTGATGGGGCGAAGCAGCCAAAAAGCCAAAGTGCTTCTAAGCACATGAGTGTGGCCCAGGGGTTCCTGCAGACATCAGGAGGATTTCTTCTCCCAGGTGGTTGATACCGCAAATCTTGGTAAAAATTTGAGAGAACTGAAAGTTGTTTCACAATGTCCTACATTCAGGAAATGGCACTGCTGGGCAGATGGCCAAGTTACACTCTGTTAGACTCCTCCCTCCCAGTTTTCACCACCCCCTTCCCAGCATTTTGTCTCCCAACCTTTGCCCATGGCATTGACCTCCATGAGTGTCTCATTGGGACAAGCAGCAGCCTAAGCCTCCAGGCTCCACGCACTCCATCCAAGGGAAGAATCTGCTCCCACCTAGCTGGGTCCTGGGACCAATGGCTGCCCACACTCTCTCCTCTTCTGGGAGACTTCTTAGAAGGGGACTGGGAGAGATGGCAGTGATCCTTATTTGCCTGGCTTGTCTCTGGGGTGAGTGAACCTTCCCTTCTCCTTCAAGCTGCATTTATGTTCAGCCTGCCTAAGTAAACCGCCTTGAGCCTATTGAGAAAAGCAGCATATAAATATCTATAAATAAATACGAGGGAATGTTGACCTTCTCCCCTCCCACAACTCTTTCCACTGCTGTTGTGCTGCTGTTAACTCCTAGAAAATTACACAGTTCAGTTATTAGAAATGACAGTAGACCTAAAGTGAGTAGATGCTGGAGCATAGAGCTTGGTGGTTATCTGGTGCCTGTTTATTGCTAGGATTCTTGAAAGGAATACAAGACTGGATGGATCTTGGTCTTATCTGTGTTCTTAAGCAAGAGTGCCCACTCAGGAATGTTTAACAAAGGTTGTTAAGAGACTGCAATTCAGTGGTAAAGCAACATATGTTTTGTATGCTGGAGATTCAATTCTTAGCATCTCCAGGATAAACTTGAAAAGAGACCTGCTTTCAAACCTCTGGAGAGCTGCTGCCAAGTCAGTGCAGACACATCAGCTGCTGCCTATTAAACAGTGGTTCTCAAACTGTGGGTCCAGGACCCACCAGTGGGTTGTGACCCAATTTTGGGTGGTTCATGAAACTGACAGGGCAGCAGTGGTATAGCTAAGGCATCTACTACCCGGGTCAAAGAAGATTTTGTAGATTTCCCTTCCCACGATGAAATCAAATTTAATTAAGGAAATAAAAAAAATTCTGGTTAATTGGCCGTAACTTTTGATAGAATACAGATATTCCAAAGTGGTCTCAACACATCCTGCATTACATTACTTCTTCAATGATATATAGCAAGATGGTATGATCCATATTTACCAAGGTTTTCACAATTTTGGCCACTGTCAAGCTCAGCTTGTTGCCCCCCCTAAAGCTTGTGGCCCAGTGCAATTGCCCCTCTTGCACTCCCTTAACTATACCACTGCAGGGCAGATTAGGCTATGTGACTCAAGGGTTAAACAACCAGTTACTGGGAGGGAGAACTGCTGCCCAATCACCATTATAGTCACCCTTCTTTGCATTTTAAGGCAGCCTGGAGCCTCTAAAAACATGAGAACCACTGCTATTACAAATGGTTAATATAAGGAAACTATTCCCTTACCTTGAAAAAGCCTCCGTGTGTGTGTCCCCTACTGCAGAATGCAGCACATGCCCCATTAGCACAGCTACATCAGCACTCCAAAGTTGAATAGGATCAAGGTAACTGTTCCTGCTCTATAAATTATTAGCATCACTATTTTACTATTATAAACAATGTTTGATTTCTTTTCTACTTACATTTTTGTCGTATTTAATGTTATCCTGTAGATGTTTTCTATGTTTTCTATACCTTTAAAAAAAACTGTTAAGATATCCTCAGTATGTGTTCTTTCTTTATGAAACACATTGCTACTTCCCCAGGGATGCTAGGTTTTTAAAAAAATTAAGTAGAAGATTCAAGACTGATTTCAGGCATGTCTCAACTAATCTACTAGGTTTTGGATCTGCAATAAGCCCTGATTTGGACCACACAGTCTCCTTGGATCTGCACCTGCTATTTAGCAGGCGCAGAACCAAGGAGACCATTGGGGAGGCTGTCGTCTCCCCTCCGGCAAGGGCAAGAACATGCCCTTGAGCCAGGGAGGCTCTAGCCTCTCCTATACTGTGCTGGATATACTGTGCCTGCCGGCCTCGCCATTCCAGCGCAGTATAGGATCACGCACTGAGTGTGGTCCAAAAATACTTTACAGTGTCCCTTGTGCCAGCCAAACTTTGCTGGACTAACTGTGCTAGTCTAACTCCAGGTTAGGATTGTGCCCTGAGATATGTTGGTTTTGTCTCCAACTGTTGCAGAGGAGTACATATGAGGAGATAAGTTATTCTTCTGGGAGAAAGGATGGATCCAATAAGTTCGACTCAGCTCAGACTCCAAGGTTCTGTTCCCCCTTCTCCAATTTATGTCAATTGGCAGCTTCCCCCATAGATGATTCTGTGCATTCACATTAAATAAATAAAATATGGGGAAATCTGCCTCCAGGAAGAGGCACATACCAATTGAAGGCCCAAAGGACCTTATATAATGCCATATAAGCCTCCTTATAATGAGTCTGCCTACAGGGAGGAGGTTGCCTACAAGGGCGGTTGCAGTGGTGCAGAGAGAATAACCTCCCAATATTTTAAAAAAACAAAGGAACTGAAAATCGATTATAGGAAAAAGAAGTGTATATAGATGGCGAGGAAGTGGAGAGGGTTGCTAGTTTTAAATTCTTGAGCACTTACATCACAGAGGACCTCTTGTGGACTGTTAACACCACATATTAGTAAGGAAAGCACAAAGGCAGTTATACTTCCTGAGGATACTCAGGAAGATAAATCTGTCACAACATCTGCTCATGTCTCATGGTACCACTGAGAATGTCTTGACGTATGGTATCTTGGTGTGGTATGGGAGTAGCTCTACAAAAGAGCATTGCAGAGAATTACAAAGATGGCTCAGACCATCATTGGGACCCATCTTCCAGCCCTGGATGACATCTTTATATCCCGCTGTCTGCAGAAGTCACATTGTATCCTAAAAGATTCATCCCATCCAGCCTACAACCTATTTGAACTGTTGCCTTCTGAAAAATGGTATAAAGTTATTAGGACACGCACCACACAATTTATGAACAGCTTTTATCCCAAGGCTGTAATTATGTTGAACAATGAGCTCAGAAAATTGCCAGGGACAAGATAATAAGGCATTTTCTATGGTATTGAGATTCATTGTTCATTTTGCTGCTTGTGCGTCCCTGTGTGAAATGGTATTGTGTTTAGATATTTTAGATTATTGATATTTATATGGGTGGATGTGTGGATGTGTTGAGTGGATGATGGTTTTGGTGCTGTGTGTTGTTGAGTGAGGAGGTTGTGTGGTCCGCGTCCTGGAGTGCTTCAAAAATTCCGTTGTACGTTATGTATAATGACAAATAAATATCTAATCTAATATATTCCTAAAGTAGGCTTCTCTTGAAGTGTCCTAGGTCTCTTTCCTGATTTTGAATATACAGATAATGACAATTGTCTTTTCCAATAATAACTGGAATGTATTGCCAGTCTTCATGTTGCTACTCCTGCCTCCTCCCCCTTTTGGGAAGGCACAGTGAGCAATGGCTGTCATTCACACATTCACCCCTCCCATTTTTGGCTCACAGAATCTGTGAAAGTGCATGGTGATGTGGGGTGGACTCCCAGGAACCACCTTTCCAAAGGCTCCAGGAAACAACAAAGGTTGTTGTTGGCAAGAAACACTTCTTGGCTCCTAGATAAAAAGGACGGAAAGAAAACAGATAAACACAGACTTTGATCATTGCCTACAATGCTGACTGCCAAATTGACAAGGGCACAAAAACAAGATCTATTTCCAAGTTACCCTAATATTCTACTGATTACAGCCAGCCATATAAGAAGAGTTTCTGCTCCTAAATGTCTCCTTTTTTAGGTGTAGAGTGACTAGATGCAGAGGTGGGAAGATTGCACACATTGTCTTATACACATGCACACGTACATACAAATGCACATGTACACACAGAGAATCTTGTGTCTGGCTTTGCCTAGCTCTCAGTTAAACTCAGTAGGGGAATTTAGGGCGTGAGAAGCCAAAATGCAGTGTGTGGCTATTTTGGGATAATTGACTAGATAGCTAAGAGAACCATCTCAAAGCTCCTGCAATTAGGTTACCAGTAACCATGAAACATCACAAGGGGAGAGACTTCTACAATCTGGATGCAGTTGCAAAGAAGTCCCAGTCATCCTTATGTCGGCTAGTGGTAAAATCTAACATTGCCACAAGCAGAACTGGGAAAACCAATATTTTCAAATAAGTGACCCACAAGATGTGATATCTCTGAAGGCCCCAGGGTGGGTCTCCAAGGCTTGCACAGCTGTGGTCACTTTTTAAGTTGTAGCAGGGCGAGGGAGCAAGGTCTCGCACAGATCAAATCTGTGATACTGTTTCCACTACCCCCATTCCGTGCCCCATTTGCTCTTTGCCAAATTCATCATTTCCTGAATATTTTTGCAAAGATGTTATTCGCAGAACCCAACATTGTGGTAGGAACGGAACAATGCTGACTGAGCAAATACTTTTACTATTCTAGAAAACTTGTGTTTGTAAAAAAAAGGAACTGTTACAACTACTGTCTTAGACCCCATTTGACCTGGTGGGATTATCACACAGCTCTCTGCAGGGGAGAAGAGCTTCCTTACTCCCATCTTTCAGCAGAAACAAGAAGCAGTGTTGAGGACAAAGGAAGGAATTTAGAAATGGAACGAGAAAGACTGACAAAGAAAAGGTTACAATCATCCATGTAGTACATAATAAATGAATGAATTCAAAGCCTGTGGCATTTGTAGAAAGGGGAGAGTGAATTCTAAGAGCGCAATCCTAAACTGCACTGGAATGGCGAGGCTGGCGGGCCTAATCTATATCCAGTGCAACCTAGGTGCACTGGGGAGCCTCCCTGGGGCAAGGACATGTTTGTGCCAAGGAGATCCACCCTCCCCATAGGTTTTCTCGGCTCTGTACCTGCTAAATAGGATCTAAATAGCAGCATTTCTAAATAGCAGGTGCAGAGCCAAGGAGGCCACGTGGCCCAAATTGGGATTGCGCAGCCTGGGGGCAGAGGCTTGGATTTGGCCTACCAGTTGCATCCCATCTCCACCCCCCTCCCTGAGCCAGCATGCCCACCAGCCCTTCCCCCGCCCGCCCAGAATCGCCCTTCCGCCTGCCAACCCTCCTCCCAGAACCACCATTGTGCCAGCCAAGTTCACCGTTTTTCGGCTGGCACAAGGGCGGTGCAGTGCGGCCTTGTGCTGATGCCTTTGGGCCAACACTACTGCCAGTGTCGGCCCAAGAGCACTAGTGCCAACGCAAGGGTGCTGGTCGGTGCTCCCGCATCGGTGCTAGTGCTGTTGGGCCAACGCTGCCACGTAGCATTGGCCCAACGTGTCAATCATATAAACTCAAAATGCGAAGAGCCTGGAACATGTTGCTTGGGGATATAAAGAAGTTTCCAACTTAGAGTCCGTATATCATGAAAGATCCATCCAACTGCCAGGATGGATCATGAAAATTTGAGAAGGATTAAAGTTCATTATATTTGATATGGACTTCAAAGAAGGATATGGTTGGTCATTTCTTTGAAATCCCCATTTCCTAAAATCATCATTGAGCAGGTCATGTTTACACAACCAAGACTACATGTATGCCATTTGTCAACTTGACCTTCATGGCACCCAGGGGTGCAAGCTGGATTGATACAAGACTTACAGTATCAAAAACAATGCAGGCAATTTCTCCCAGACACCCACAAAAGAGCTCCTTGCTTCTTCTGGCCCCTCCACCCAAATTAATTCATTTCACCTGCTCTTTTTCCAACTGTATGCACATCAGTGCCGTAAACAGTTGTTCGGAGATAAGATTGTCCAGGTAGACTTATGATGATTGGCCCAGGCCAATTAGCATTGTTTCATCCTATGGTACACACTCTCTGAATTTATGTGGTGTCATAGAGAAGAGTCCTAAAGTAAATATATTGCCCCTATTCACCCCTACGCCATGTCTTTTCTCATGGCTGTTATTGGGGATGTTCTGCATTTATTTATTTTAGATTGTGAGCCCTTTTGGGACAGGAACCCACTTAACTTTATTATTAGCATGTAAATCGCTTTGTGAACTTTGTGTTGAAAAGCGGTATATAAATATTGATTGATTGATTGATTGATTGATTGATTGATTGATTGATTGATTGATTGATTGATTGAT
>JAJKFI010000166.1:194876-267320 GCA_029204185.1 Lerista edwardsae | reverse complement strand
CTCTCTCTCTCTCTCTCTCTCTCTCTCTCTCTCTCTCTCTCTCTCTCCATGTCAGTAACTAGATGAAGCTCAAGAATCTATGCTGTTTGCTCCCTGTTTGTGATAAAAGATGATCAGGTCTTTTTTCAAACTTCAGGAATAACTGGACTTGGCAGCAGAAAACTAGGCCAATATTTCAGGTCCTACACTGTGCATGCAATCTTTAACTTCATCCTTCTGACTACAGTGGTTCATCACTATCCAAAGCAAACTGTTTCAGGGATCCTACTTCACCATGGATGAAGGGGTGCAACATGTCATGAGACTCCAGGAGAAAATGCAGTGGTTGAATGATTCCTGACCAAGATTTCTCATGGAAACTGTGTTCATTGAATTCAACAGAATCTGGTGTATCCATGACAGTTTATCCAATCTGTTTCCTTGATGAAAAATTATGGTCATAGCTACAGTATGCTCTCCAAATCCTAGCTTAGACCATGGAGAAACTGTCAAACTCGTTCTCATGGATTCTGGACCCACTGCCATAGTGGGGGGGTGGGGTGAAGAAATCACAGAGTTTGCAGAATCCCTATCCACCAGATGTGGACGAGGACGAGTTGCAAGATGAGCTTTGCCTGGTGTGCTCAAACCTGAAGTGCAAAATTTCTGGTTTCATTTAAAGGTATGGCATACATTCCCTGTAAATAAAGCTGGAAGTCCTGCACTTCTGGCTTTAAGGATATGGTATGGAGAGAGGGGTACGAAGGTGGATGATCCACTTCTCACTCCAGCTAGCTAGCAGGAAGCCGATCATTACAGCTTGCATCAACAGCAGTCAGGAGAGTCAGCAGCAGACTTAGGATGAAGCATACCCCAATCTGCTGCTCCCTTGGCTCCCTTGCAACCCTCCACTGATATAATCAGTTTTGTCTCGCCTGTGATTGGGCAGGCAGTGGGCCAAAAGTTTTTACTTTCAAAAGCTGACTTTTTTACTCATATGCATTTTGTATTCAATTGTTTTTAGGTGCAGTGGTTCTATTGCTTGTATTTGGTGTGTTGTTTGACTGTTTTTATCTGATTTTGTGAATCATCTTGAGCCTCCCTTGCTGGGGAGAAAGGCAGTATATAAATACGTTGAATATAAATGAATGAATGAATGAATGAATGAATGAATGAATGAATGAATGGAGTTGTAAATCTCCTAGAGGACAATCTCTCAGGGTGCAATCCTAAGCAGCGCTGAACTGGCGAGGCCGACAGGCCAGCGCCATATTCAGTGCTGCTTAGGAGAGGCTGGAGCCTCCCCGTGGCAAGGGAGCGTTTGTTGGCGCCTCCCCTATGCGCTCCTCAGATCTGCGCCTGCTAAACAGTAGAATCTGAGAAGACTGTGCGGCCTGAATCAGGGCCACGCAGCCTCTCGAGCAGGCTTAGGCTGCAGTTGTATGCTCTGCTTGTGGTCGAGGCATCTGGCTGGCTGCTGCTTGAAGTGTAAATGACCATCTAGTCCGATGGTCATTTACAGCCCAAACCTATCCCCCACCACACTATAGCCACACCAATGGAGTGCATGCTGAATGCTGTGGTAGGAGGGCAATCAGACAGCCTGCTGGAGGCAAGTTAAATATGTTTAACTTGCCTCCTGATAGGCTGACCAATTGTCTAAAGGTCTCCTTGGACCTGCACCAGCCATTTTGTTGGCACAAGTCTTGGGAAACCAAGGGGGCATTTCAGGATGGGAAATGTGGGATAGGATCCAGTGAAGGTCATCGCCATCACATCTCTCTTCCTGCTCTCAACACCACCACCACCCGCATTTCCTTCCCCTCCCCACCCAGAAACTGGACCCTGTGTAAGTCTACCTGCCATGGCACCATTTGAGTCCATGGTGGCCTCAAATGGCTTGCTAGCAGCTCATATTTTGTACCATTGGAGGACCTTGTACACCAGCTGGGGCTAAAAGCCCATATGACTGGGCCAGGAGTCTAATCCAGTAAGGCAATTCTGACACTTTTTTACCTGCTCCAATTCTTCTTTTTTCATTTTTTTATTATCTATTACAAAAAATTTAAAAAATTAAGATTTAGATATATAAAATTTTCTATACATTACTGCAAGCATAGAGTAATACATCATTTTCATAAAGGCAAAGCAACAACCCTATTCTTCATAGTACGTGATAAAAAGTCTCTTTCAACCCTCCTTGAAATAACCTGTCTCCCTTTGCCAATCATTTACTTTACAATTCTTTTATAAACCATTATATCATTTTTCTCTTTTTCCTGCAAAAAAACAATAAGTGGCTTCCAGGGGTTTTTTTTTTTTTTTTTATAAATATCCCTACTGTCTTCTCCTTAAGGTTGTCCATTTCTGCTAGTTCCAAAACCTTCATCCACCAGTCTTCAACCGACAGTATTTCCATGGATTTCCAGTGTTGTGCATATAGTATTCTTGCTGCTGTTATCATGTATGAAAATATAATTTCGAAGTCCTTCCCACCTGCTCCAGTTCTTCTATGTAGTTGCTATTTATGATAATGGAAGGGAGAAATTTGTGCTAACCTGCCCTCTGAAATTTGGCTTCCCTAGGTTCAACTTGGGGCTCAGATCCAACCAACACAGAGCAGGCAGAGATCCGACTCGTGAATGGTTCCAGTCGCTGCAGCGGGAGAGTGGAATTGCTTCATAATGGCCAATGGGGCACCGTTTGTGATGACAGCTGGGGCATCGAGGAAGCCAGAGTTGTCTGCCGGCAGCTGGGTTGCGCAGGAGCAATATCAGCCCCACGTGAAGCATTCTTTGGAAGAGGAACTGGCCCCATCTGGCTGGATGAAGTCAGATGCACAGGGACAGAATCAGCCCTCAGTCAATGCCCAACAAGAGGCTGGGGACAAAATGACTGCCATCACGGAGAAGATGCTGGTGTTATCTGTTCAGGTAGGCTTGAAAACAATAGGATGAGTCACAATTTCCTTCTGGCATAGCTAGAGTGGGCAACTAGCCAGGAAAACCACTGACCTGAGCGCAGCTTGATTTGTAGGGCTCAGCAGGTGAAGCTGTTAATGGCAAGGGCAGAAGAGTTATCGTCTCCTGACATCTACATGTCAAGCTGCTGCTACAAATACAGGTCAGATGTCCAAGAGAAAAGCTGGCAACCCCAAACATTTAAATCATGGCAAGATTAAGCCACCAAATACATCTCAGGTGGTGGCTATTTCTTAGGAATGTGCTCCCCCAAGTGGTGTCAACTGGTGTTTCCCTCGCTGGAGAAAAGGCTTGCAAAGGAACAGGATCCTTGATATAAGAAGGGGCAGACTTGCCTTCTCATGCCGTCTCTTGGACCTGAACTCAACCAGTGTGGCAGCCACCGCTAGTGCTTCCTCTGAAACAGTGGCATTAACTGAAACCCGCTTTGTATATAAAACTATCAACATGCCTTTCACTAAGGTAGGTATTTGAAAGGACAGAGTATATGTGACTGGGACCCCTGGAGGGATGCAGTGCTTCCCTGGGAACTTTGTACTGAGTACAAAGCCAGTTAGGATACCAATTAGAGCTGCTCTTGCCACCAAAGCCAGCCCTCAAAAAGGCCCTGGTGAGATCATTAATCCCCACTGACACATTAGAGCAGGGGTGGCCAACCTGTGGCATGCATGCCAATAGTAGCACATGGATACCCTCCATAGTGCAACAGAACTGATCTTCCCAGTGGCGACCTGGGCAAAGCCTTCAAGCTGGATTGGCTCAGCATAAAGAGCACCACCAAGCCAGCACTAGCACAAGCCGGTTGGCCGCCTGTGTGCAAGGCATTCTGGGGCAATATCTCCCTGGCATGGCATTTGGCACAGCTGGGCAGGATGAAGGCAAGCAGCCCTAGAAACAGAGCCGGCCTTAAGCCAATGTGAACAATGTCATCATATTGAGCCCCACACTTTGGGGGGGGGGCCCTTACCAGTGCAGTGAGCATACCGCCTGCTGCTGCAGCTGGGATCTCTATGGGCTGTAGGACAGTGGGGCAAGCACAGCAGCTTTACCTTAGACCCTCCCACCTGGGCCTTTAAACTGCCCAAAATGGGCCTCCTGGAAGCAATTGGTGGTGACATCATCATGTCACCACCAACTATTTCCAGGTGCAACGCTTTTCTCGTGGCACCACAAGTGCTCTTCTTGGTGAGTGGCGGGCCCCGTGGGGAGGGTGGGGAGCCCTGTGGGAATGCCCTGCATTGGCCCCGCCACTCCTAGAGCCGGCCCTGACTGGAAACACTGCCAGAGGCAGGTATAATAACATGTTCAAAGATTCTGTCTATAAAAAGTGGCACATGGCATGCTGGGAGTTGGCCACCCCTGCATTTGAGAGTCAGCCTGACTGCTGACTTGCCTGCAATAGAAGAGTGATTATGCTTTCCTTCACCCTCCACTTAATTGAAAAGGCACAGCTGGCAGGGGACATGGGGAAAGAGGCTACTCTAGGCATCCAGTCTCTATTCCTCTCTCACACTCCCTTCCCTGCCTTATTGTTTGTCATAGGTTCTAAAAGGTTTGGCATGAAGAGCTGCTGCTTCAGCACCAACTACAGTGGTCCTGTCTTTCATTCCATTTTCTCTCCCAACAGAACTGAGACTGGCAGGGGGGGACAAATGCCTGTACTGGCAGAGTTGAGGTGCTCCACAACCAACAATGGGGAACCGTGTGCAACAATGGCTGGGATTTAGCGGATGCTCGTGTTGTGTGCCGGGAAGTGGGCTGCGGAGAGGCATTAGCAATCCCAAGCGGAGCTACATTTGGAAAAGCCACTGGTCCCACCTGGATAGATCAAGTGAACTGCACAGGAGAAGAAGACAGCCTGACCAAATGCCCACCAAAAACCATGCGAGAACACAGCTGTGCCCCCAATAAGACTGCCACTGTAGCATGTGCAGGTAATCATCATAGAACAATAGGAATGAAAAGGATCTGTGAAATCATATACTTCTAAGGATCTCCTATACAGTTGCTCTAGGTAGTGTCACCGAAGCGATGAACATGAAATTGGGCGAACTCCAGAAACTAGTGGAGGGCAGGGAAGCCTGGAATGCTGTGGTCCATGGGGTCGCGAAGAGTTGGACATGACTTAGCGACTGAACAACAACATACAGTTACTCACTTAACCCTGGGACATACAGTACATTAATGCAAGACTAAGGGCCAAACTTTGATCATAGCATTGGCCCTAGCATATTTCCTTTTTTTTCTTAAATAGCTCTTTAAATAGCAAGGGCGGGAGTCGGGAGATCAGATTGGGAGTGTGGCAAGTGGGTAGAGGGCTTTAAGACTGCCATAACATAGCCATTCTGTCCAGAGCTCCCACATGAGCTATGTGCCCTGGGAAAAGGGTTTCAGTATGCTCCCCAAAGAGTAGGGGAGCAGTGTTTTTAAAAATCTAACCTCCATCTGCGAGAAAAGATTTGGAGAGATATTTATGTGCATGCACAAAATGCAGGAAGTTTGAACTCACATAATTGAGTTCATCTTGTTCTATGAGCAGAGGACATCAGCATTGCGGGAAAGCAGGTAAATATCCCCTGGAATGCTCATTCCTTGTTGGTTGCTTTGTCCTTTTCAGAACCACCTGAAATCAGGTTATCAAATGGTCCCAATCACTGCAGTGGAAGAGTTGAGATATTCCATGAAAAACTCTGGGGAACTGTATGTGATGACGAATGGGACCTCGACGATGCCCGGGTTGTGTGTCAGTATCTGGGTTGTGGAGCTGCTATATCAGCCCCACGAGGTTCTCGTTTTGGAGCGGGATCTGGTCCCATCTGGCTGGATGGTGTCAACTGCACAGGACCCGAGAGTGCCATCAGCAAATGCAGCGCAAAAGCATGGGGGGTACATGACTGCACCCATTCAGAAGATGCTGGCGTTATATGTGCAGGTAAGGCACTCTGGTGCAATTCAAAAGTAGAGCAAAGCCTGTGGGGGAGGGGGTTCTTTTTCTTCAACTATTTATATGACTGAAATGATATTATTCCACTTTTCCCCAAATGTTAAGATGTTCTAAGTTAGCACAAATTGGGCTTGATTCTGAGAGCCCCGGAGACTTATGCTGCATTTGTTTTATTTACAAATGTACACGCAGAACATGAGAGTTGGCGACAGCAGTAGATCCACAATTAAATCCCACATCAGATCCCTGGAGAAAGGCACTGGACTTTTCCCTGTAGCCAAATCATACCTTTAGTTTCTATGTTCTGCTGCCATTTACCCTGCCACTGGTCTCTAACTTGCCAGGGCCTCACTCTTCTCATGGCCTTGAGGGATAAGGGACACTCCCTTCCAGATTCTTAATCCAGAAGCACCCTTGGACAGGCACATGTTATTAGTGTTGGTCCAGTGTGGTCACAAAAGTGCCTTAAGGCACATCTGCACGGCCGATGAAGGCACTGGTCCAGCACAGGCAGCAGCACTAGTCCAGGGATGACAACGCAGAGCCCCGGTAAGCTGCTCCCGTGCTGGCCAGGTTTGGCCAGTGCAGGGGCTTGGGAAGGGTAAGGGAAGGTGGGAGGGGGGGGACGAGGTGGAGGGAGGGCAGAAAGGGCCAAGAAGGGGGAGGAGTGCAGATCCAGCCATTAGACCAGATTTGCACCAGCGGTTACATTGCTCCTCCCCTTTCAGTTGACCATTTGGGAGGGAATGTCAAACCAAACAACCCTTCCTGAACTTTTAAACAGAAATGGTTTAGAATGGTTTGTCATTTTCATCCCTTTTCATCTCACGGCACACTGGCAAGGCGCTGAAAGTGTCAAGGCACACCATCAGTTTTTTAAGGATATTTTTTATCACTTTAAAAATTGAGATTGTGTTTAAAGTTCAACAACTAACATTGTAATCATTGTGTTGGTGAGTGTTTCTGTTTCAGTCTTTGATTATTTCTGATATTTGTCAGCATTTCTTCTTCTGCCACAGTTAATTCTGTGACTGGCCAGTGACATGCCAGTGACTGGCATGCACTAAACACAAACGGACCTCTCACCCAGTCCAAGGAAACCAAAGCCCACCCCCCTCCACGAGATGAGACTGAGGGCTCAATCCTAACCTGGAGTTAGGCCGGTACAGTTAGGCCTGCAAAGTTTGGCTGAAACAAGGCACATCGTAAAGTATGTTTGGACCACTCCCGGTGTCAGGGAGGCCAGCACACAGATGTGCTCCATACTCCCTGACTCCAAGAGTGGTCCAAATGTGCTTTGTGTTGGCCAAACTTTGCTGGCCTAACAGTGCCGGCCTGACTCAAGGTTAGGATTGCGCCCTAAGGATCACTGAGAGAACGTCCCTTGTTCCAGTGCAATAGTGACATCCCAATTTGATCTGGCTTTGGGGTGGGGGAGTTCTGGTGCTTTTCTATCCTGTTTTCATTGTGTTGCACTTTTTATAGATTGTTAAATTTAAACTTTATGCAAATTGCCCTGAGAAGTCTAGTGTGAAAAGCGGTGTACATCCTGGATAATGAGACAGTTGGTTTGCTCCATGATAATGATACTCTGTTGACCTCTTTTTGTCCCATCAGAGCTTCGTCTGGTGAATGGTCCAAGTCGCTGCTCTGGGAGGGTCGAGGTCTTTCACAACAAGCAGTGGGGCACCATTTGTGACTCCAGCTGGGATATCAACGATGCCAACGTCGTGTGCAGGGAACTGGACTGTGGAAGTGCCTTAAAAGTAAGGGGTGGAGCGTGGTTTGGCCAAGGATCTGGTGCCATCTGGCTAGACAGAGTAAACTGCACAGGAAAAGAGGCAGCCCTAAAAGAATGCCAGAAAAGGCCCTGGGGAGAGCATGGCTGTGACCACAGCAAGGACGCGAGTGTGGAGTGCTCAGGTAACTTTGTGTGAATCGATGCTATCGGGGAGCACTACGTAACACCAAACTTCCAAAGCCCAGACATCAAGATCACTTTGTGTTTCTTTACTGTCAATTTTTCTACTAACTCAAGTTTGCTATAATGGTTTAATATCACTGGGGGGAAAAGGATATTGCCTCTAGTTCATGCCAGAAATTGTCAGCAGACATCCAGGCAGAGGCACTGTTAGCTTTTACAGCAAAATGCTTTGTAGCATGAAACTCCTTTCCAAAGGCTCCTTTGGCCAACTGGTTGCAAAAACCGGCTTCACAGAAACCACCAACGCGATTTAGCTCCCAATCATGTAGAGTGTATGTCTGTACTTGTGACCAATAGCTAGTGGGTCACCAGTTGTTCTGAAACCATCAACACCTATTTAAGCAAGCCATTTCTAGCTTTCACTATCTCTTGAAAAAGTCTAACATTAGCACTGGATGTTCCAAGTACAATACTTCATATACATTATCTCAGTAATCATTTTTAATGTTTTATTGTATGTGAACAGAGAAAATTTTTATATACAATTTAAAAAAAAAACAATTGGATATTTGGAACTGGCTATTTGCAAGAAAGGAAAAAAAGAAAAAAAAAGAACTGTGGGGAAGGATATATAAGCGATTCTGATATCCTAAGCTACATGAACTGTGTAGATTTATTAATGTTCTGACCATTTGTTCTGATCTCAGTAATCATTACAATGATCCTTTAAGGCATGTTAACATTATTGCAAGTGAAGAGGGAGGAGCTGAGGCTGAAAAAAAAAATAGCTTGCCTGAGACCTCCTCAACCATTCCACATAGTCTTGGAGGAAAAACCATCTATCTTTCCCCCCAGAATTACTTCCCAATAGTGAGCACAGAAATCCAACTATGTGAACCCAGATGAACATAGACTCAGGGCACAATCCTAACCAACTTTCCAGCATTGGGGTAAGGGAATTGCAGCTCTGGGGTAAGGGAATAAACATTCTATAACCTTGAGGAGGCCTCCATCCTGCCCCCCCAACTGCAGGATGCAACACATGCCCCTTTGGCACGGCTATATCAATGCTGGAAAATTGGTTAGGATTGCATGACCTCATTCACTACTGTCTTTTGCTGTCTCATTCACTGTCTTTTTTTGCAAATAGCCACTCACCCACTTGAACACTTGAAATGAATGGACTTTCCTAACTGGAAACGGGAGACCAAGAAATAATAGTGTTTTCTATTAACCATTCCAGATCCAAATGAAGTCAAGTTGGTCAATGGGACGAGTCGCTGTGCCGGGAGAGTTGAGGTGCTCCACAACCAGCAGTGGGGGACAGTGTGTGACGACGGCTGGGATCTGAGCAGTGCCCAAGTCGTGTGCAGGGAACTGGGCTGTGGGCTAGCCCTATCGGCCCCCAAAGGAGCTCAGTTTGGAAGGGGACAAGATCCCATCTGGCTGGACGATGTCAAATGTAAAGGGACAGAAGCTGCCCTCAGAGACTGTCGCCTAAAACCTTGGGGAGAACATAACTGCAATCATGGCGAAGATGCAAGTGTCATATGCTCAGGTAATGTGGTAGGCCAAAGGGTGCCAACCTGGTACGGTTGTCTGGCCAGTAGTAGTTTTTTTTTCCCCCCTATACAATTTGGTGCTGAAAATGAGGGGGAGGGGTGAAGGCAATGCATCCCTCTTTTTTTTGCCCTCCCCTTTCTGGATTTCTGGAGCTTCATTAAAATAGCTGCAAATGGTTTGTGAGTAGCATGGACTGAATTTGGTGCAGTTTCTCTTCCAGACCATTGCCTTCATCCCCACTTTCCCTCTATTGCCTTGTTGGCAAAGGGGGGATGAATTGGCATCATCACACTCATAGGCCTAGTTTACTTCATGTATTAAAAGATTTACAGCTGGGGCTTTCTCATTCTGTCAAGGAAGTTTTTAAAGTAGCTTCCAACCAAATCAAAAACCACACACACAAAAGAGTCAGGACTCGTCAAATTAGAGTCATGACTCTTTCCTGAGTCACTGGCCCCGGGACTTGAGTCGGGCCTGAGTCAGTGATGTCCGTGACTGAAAAATCAGTGTTTTCACAACTCAAATTGAATTGCAACAATGTGAGTGCCCATCCCTGCCTTCCACTCCACTGTGTAAAGCAACAAAGGCTTGGAAAGAGTGGCCTTATGCAGCTCATCTGATCATTCTCATGACCAAATATCCTTCGTGTACTTTGTGTTTTTTTCCTGGTGTAAATCCCTGCTATGATCCCAATCTGGATCTCACCCCCATGCATGCTGTTTACACAAGAAAAAAATGCTTTCACTGGAGTCGATGTCTTCACTCATGCATGGAAACACAGTTCAGAAAGGCTGTCATGAAAGGCAGAACCTTGGGCAGGCCAGAATGGAGATGACAATGGTCATCGAGGAAACAGAATGTTGAGAGGGGAGTGGCAGTTAAACTGGCCAGGGAGTTAGAAAAGAGGTGAAGGAGACAGCAGCAGAACGGAGCAAGAGAGAAGGGAAAGACTGATGAAGGAAAGAAGGAAAAAAAGAAGAGTGAGAAAGGGAAAAGAGTGAGAGAGGGAAGGGACGGGTTTAAAATCTAAATACGATGGCTCTATATGGACATTCCCTTTCTGTGGAGAAAGGATGTATGGTCCAGGCAACAGAAGCATTAGCACACCAGAAGGGTCCCGATTCCCCATAACCCTGCCTCTCCCCTCATCAGGGTAACAGTGCCCTCACACAGTATATCCTTAATTGAGCTCCAGGATCCTGCCTTATATTCTGTCTTAAGGAGTTCTGACCTCTTTGGTTAGTTTTTGCCACACCAGAAGGTGAAATCTTCAAGACCCCGAATGTAGTGTGTGTCTGTGAATTTCCTTTATCTCTCAAGATGTCTTCATACTAGCTCATTTTTTTCCAGAGTTTATTCTAGGAAGAGAGCATGGTTTGCACCAAATCTCAGCAAGAGTTCACTGCTGGAGCCAAATACTCATACATGGAAACCCAGCCAGTTCAGATGACAGAACTTCTGGTTTTGGCTATGGGGATGTCTTTTATTCAAAGACATCTCACATCCTGTGAACAGACATCACAGGAACTCTGGTCTCCTAACTGGGTAGATTCCAGTTTCCCTCCTAACAGGGAGCCCTTCATAGCCCAATGAAAGAGTGTAACAGTTAAGGTTTCAGGGGCAGGGTGTGTGTGCTTTGTTTCTGGAGGAAAACTGCAGCCAGTGGACATATCTGTGAAATAAAAATCCTAACCTTGTGTTAACCTTTATAGGTAGTTATTATTGTCAAATAATTCCTGTATTCTTTGCACCTAAAGGGCAACAGCAGAATGTTCTAGACACAGAAGGGATAGGGAGGAACAGCCTGAGGCCCTCATGCCCTTAATGAGAAGTGACTCAACTCTATAGCAATGAGAAGTAGTAGTACCTAAAACCTTTATTGGCATTACAGAATACAAACGCGCGCACAACACAATCATATCCCAAGTTCAGATGGGAAAAGGGAGGGAGCAAGTTTAACACTTATGGTAAAATTTGGGAGAAATCTTCATGACAGTAAGTAGAAACTCAGCTACTTGATTGGTGATAGATGCCGAGAAGTCACTCAAAAGTATTGGCAAAGGGTCAGAAAGAGAGGAGGGGAAAGAGGAAAGAAGCGGCCCCAGAAGCCTATTACGAGGGGCAGAATGAGCTGGGCATCGTAGTAAGATGTGGTCCAGAGAGTCAGGTTCGAGGGCACAAAAATGACACAATCTGTTGGGACGAGGGGTTTTAGTGAATCTTCCAAAGTGGGCTGCGGATGGAAAAATATTCAGCCTTGCGAGCATGAAAGCTCATCTTTTTTGGGGGGTTGCGTAGTTGGTTAAAATAATTAGTAAGGCGGCCGAGGGAAGGGGATAAACCAAAAGCAAGAGGAGAACAGACGGGATTCAACTGGGAAAATAGGGTTACATATTCGGAATCGTAGAGCTTAGCCTTGATAGTTTGATATGCTGTGTGGAGGTTCATGTCGGCTAGAGTTTCGACAGAAAGGGATAAAGAGGACAGTTTGGCTTCTATAAAACAGAACCAGCTGGAAGTGAAAGGGTCCTTTAATAGATCTTGGAGGATAGAGTCGGAAGGGATTGAAAGGTGGATTCTAAGCCAGAACATAAAGGTGATAGTCCAGGCTAGGGTAGAGGGTAAGTGGATGCCCAGTTCTAGGATGATGGTAGAGAGCCTAATAAGGTTAGGAATCTCAAGGATTTTCCTAAGGAAAGAGGCAGCCACCTTGTCAATTTCAGAGTTTGCCGCCTCGATCCAAATTGGGACTCCATAGAGTAACTGGGAAAATGTTTTGGAGTAGAGGATTTGGATAGCTGCGGGGACATATTGGTTACCAGAGTGAAAGTGGAAACAAGAAATTGCATTTAAACAGTGATGTCATTCAGGTGGAACGGACCAGAACGGGCGTTCCGGATCCTAACGGGCTCCATGGCTGCTTCCGGGATTTTTTTGTTTTGTTTTTTCAACATTTGAATTTGAACACAAAAGTGAGTTCCTGTTCCTAAATCATTTGAATGACACCACTGCATTTAAAGAAAGGGAAGTGGAGGCAGTTGCAGATTTACGATGGGGGCTCCATGAATGTTGGAAGTGAAAGAGAATTCCTAAATATCTGAAAGTCTGAACCTGTTGGTATATGGAGTTGCCAACTCTCCAAGATGACGGGGCCCAAGATTTTTCTCTGAATTGATAAGTAAGTCATTATTTGAGCAGTAATGTTGGAAAGAGAGGAGAAGCTAGCAATGAGAAGTGAGACATTCAAGAATCTCGCCAGTGCCAATGTCATCTTGCCTTACAATTTGTTCTTCAAGCTTTTGTTTCTCGTCAGAACTCAGGCTGGCCAATGGGTCAAGTCGCTGCTCGGGAAGAGTCGAGGTGTTCCATGATCAGCAATGGGGGACTGTGTGTGATGACCGCTGGGGCCCTAAACAAGCTGAAGTGATCTGCCGAGAGCTGGGCTGTGGGGTCGCTCTCAAAGCTCATACGAGAGCTCACTTTGGACGGGGAACAGGACCCATCTGGCTGGATGATGTAAACTGCGCAGGAACAGAAACTGCCCTCAGTGAATGTCCAGCAAGCCCTTGGGGAACCAATAACTGCAATCATGGAGAAGATGCTGGTGTTGAGTGTGCAGGTGGCCCATATTTATTTATTTATTTATTTATTGAATTTTTATCCCGCTTTTCTACCCCATGGGCACCCAAGGTGGCTTACAATATTAAAAATCACATTATTTTTAGTTCTTCATATTTAGTTCCTTATATTTAGTTCTTTGGGTTTTTTTGGAAAAGAGATGTTGAGACATAAATCTGACTAGAAACAACACCCTCTGATCTGAAAGCTAATCTCTAAAGTGTGCAGACAAACACACTTTACTCCATTATAAGGAAAATTCTGAACCAGTTTGGTTCTTATTGTCTTTTCTATCCTTATTTTTTATATTCCAGTGTTAAGCCCCGACACTGAACATTGGTGCCAGCTTTAAACCCTAGTGCCCTCACATAAAGTTATGCCCTGTTTTAGGTGCAGAAAGGATTAAGTACCTCCTTCCCATCTGCCAACTCTCTCATGTGAATTCATCACCATCATATCTGAGTTTATCATAAACACATGCTTAGGAAACCATGTTTGTGAAACACCCTGAACACAACTCTAAGAAAGTTAGTCATAACTAAGAGCGCAATCCTAACCTGGAGTTAGGATTTCTAACCTGGCACAGTTAGGTCAGCAAAGTTTGGCTGGCACAAGAGCCACTGTAAAGCACGTTTGGACCACTCTTGGAGTCAGGGATGATGGCACATGTCTATATGCTGGCCTCTCTGACTCCAAGAGTGGTCCAAACATACTTTATGGTGTCCTTTGTGCCAGCCAATTTTGCTGGCCTAACTCCACGTTAGGCTTGTGCTCTAAGCATGGCTGAAATCAATGAGACAAGTTAGCTGAGACTAACGCAAATTCCAGTAATTTCAATAGGAATTGGCCATGATGAATTTCCTTTGGCTGCAACTCACAGTGCTGGACTCAGTCTGAAAATCTGAAGATGCAAAAAAGACCAGGAAACACATTTATGTATCTATTATTAGAGGACTTTTTATCCTTTTCTTCCACTGCAAGAATCCCCAAAACAATGTACAATTTGAATAAAGATACAATTAGAAAAGGAAGTCAATAATAAAACAGAAAGATGTTCGGTCACCCTCTTGATGCCTGGTTGTTCTTTTGTATTTCAACTGTAGTCGCAAAGAGCAGGGGCTAAATAGCACAAGATCTCTCTTCTCCTCTTTCCTCCCAGCTGACATGGGCTGCTTCTCCCACCTGCAGGGCTGCATGAACCAACATAAGTAAAAATAAGTTCTTCTCACCTTGCAGGGGATTCTCCTTGCAATGTCTGTGGCTTGTGATGTAGCTGCAGTGGTATCTCCTTTACTATTTCAGACCCAGTAGAGCTGAGGCTGGTCAATGGCTCACATCGATGCGCAGGAAGAGTAGAGGTGTTTCACTTCCAGCAGTATGGAACCGTATGCGACGACAACTGGGACTTAAATGACGCCAGTGTCGTGTGCAGGTATCTTGATTGTGGAACAGCCATATCTGCCCCACGAGGAGCCCGGTTTGGACGAGGAAACGATCCTATCTGGTTGGATGATGTGGAATGCACAGGAACAGAAACATCCCTCCCCTTATGCAATGCCAAGCCTTGGGGAAGCAATGACTGTAACCATGGAGAAGATGCTGGTGTTGTCTGTTCAGGTAATCTGCTTTGATGGAGTAGCAAACACTACAGAGGTAATGGAAAGGAAAGTGGCTCATCCCTGATCCAGGAAATCCTCTTGAAAGTTCCTAATCTTCAGGGATGTCACTAATGAGAACTATTTTGTAAAACATTGTACCTCCATCCTTTGAACACCTATAGCTACTTTATCATGAATCAGAATATTGGTCTAACTTTATTTTTGTCACTGCCTGTTAAGTGGCTCTTCGTGTTTCAAAAAGGGGTGCCATATTTCCCAGATCTACCAAGAAGGTCAATGGTTGAACTTGAGACTTCTTGCATGCAAAGCTCTACCGCTGAGCCATACACATCATTGTGAGTCTTCTCCTGTTGATGGTGGCTTCTTGCTTAAGATGAGGACACTGACTCTTCGTTGCATGGCACCTGCAAGTCCATAGGGAGCTGTGCAGTTTGGAGCTGTGCACAAAATTGCAAGTGCATGTGTATACGGGCAATAGATATAGGTACAAAGGACCATGGTAGGCCCAGGAACATGAAGGCACTACAATGTTGCCATCCGCCATCTGCATACAGTGGCTATCAAAGAGTGTGAGCGGGCTCATTGTGTTTCCCTTGCTTGTCTCTGCTAGTGGTTAGAACCAGTAGAAGGTCTGGTCAGGTTGAAGCATTATGTCAGCATGTAACAAAATAATCCATCCAATCCTTGATATTTAGACATGCACTGAAAGATTAAGCATTTGCTTCTCTGCATCTTTGACTGTTCTATTCTCAGATGATGTCAGGCTGGTAAATGGCTCAAATCGCTGCAGTGGGCGAGTCGAGATTCGGCCACCCCACAGCACGGAGTGGGGAACCGCATGCGACCGCACCTGGGACATCCACGATGCTGAAGTTATCTGCAAGCAATTGGGCTGTGGAAAGGCATCAGAAGCCCCAGGCGGAGCGCATTTTGGACGCGGAACAGGTTCCATCTGGCTGGACGATATCAATTGCAAAGGAACAGAAGATGCCATCGCGGAATGCAGAGCAAACACTCAGGGGCAAAATAACTGTCGTCATGAACAAGATGCGGGAGTTGTATGCGCAGGTAATCTGCATCAGCAACCTTGTCATTTGCAGAATGTGAATAAGGGGAAAGGGTAAGGCAATGCCACAGTTCTGTGTCAGAAGTGATGGAGAATTAGAGAAACAGGAAATGCAGGGCACTAAGGGGAAAAGGAACCCTTAGGCGCTTGGATTTCACTTCCTGTCCCCAATATCTGTTATCATGTCGAAAAGTGCTCTCATCGCCTCCAAAGAAACTTTTGTCCAAGAGCCCCGTATTTTTTTTTTCTCCTTATCAGCTTTGCCTTTCTCCTGGCAATGTTAAGAGCTTTCCTAGCCAACAGTTAGGCCAGTAAAGTTTGGCGGGCACAAGGGCCAACATAAAATGTGTTTGGACCACTCTCGGAGTCAGGGAAGATAACACACATCTGTGTGCTGTCCTTTCTGAGCGGTCCAAACATACTTTACGGTGGCCCTTGTGCTGGTCAAACTTTGCTGGCCTAACTGTGCCAGCCTAACTCCAGGTTAGGATTGCGCTTTTAAGGTGCCCAAGACCTGAACTTGCCAAATTAATGAAAAACACTTTCCCTGGCCGTTCAGTTCCCTGCAATCTAATTTGTCCTGGCAGCACTGAGCTTTTCTTTTCTCAGCTGTCCTTTGATCATTTGAGCCTGCAATGTCAGAAATGAGCCTACATTTCCATCCTGTGAATTTTTACAAAGTTGGCAGCTATTGCAGACAGCCAGGGAGTTTTCCTAACTTGGATGGATAGGCAAGCCTCTGATCATATGCCTCTACTGAATGACACTCATATTACTTTTGTAGCATCATCCACCATCAACGTGGCTAATATTAGACTGGAGAATGGTCCGAATTCCTGCGCAGGGAGGGTGGAGGTATTCCACCTGCAGCAGTGGGGAACCGTGTGCGATGATGGATGGGAACTGAAGGACGCCAATGTTGTGTGCAAGCAGCTGGGCTGCGGGTTTACTTTGGAGGCTCTACACAGCGCACAATTTGGGCGAGGACCCGGCCCCATCTGGTTGGATGATGTAAACTGCACGGGATCAGAAGAGTCCCTCAGAGACTGCAGAGGACGGTCTGTGGGAGAACATGACTGTGACCATGCAGAAGATGCTAGTGTGGTGTGCACAGGTAACTTCCTGTAAGGGGCAGTTCTATTACACATAATATAGTGCATAATATATTACACATCATGCAGGCACAAGCATTCCCCACAACCTGTTCAATCTCAGGAGAAGTTGAGTTCTTAGGTAGCCGGCTCAAAGTTGTCTCAACCTTCCATCCTTTAAGGTTGGTAAAATAAGTACCCCAGCTTGATGGGGGTAAAAATAACTGGGGAAGGCAATGGCTATCCATCTCATCACCAAAATATGCCTAGTAAACATTGTATCAATGTTGTAAACAAAGTATCACCTAGTAAACATTGCAATGTGACGTCACCCCCACAAGTCAGTAATGATGCAGCACTTGCACAGGGAACTACTCTATATTACATATAAAAAGTGCACAACAGTGCCCTCATCTCTTTTTCTAAATGAAAGAAGTGCCAGGTGGCTGGGAGTTTGAGGACCAGAGAGGAGGTGGGGCGATTCTTAACCCTAACCCTGCAAGCTATTTTTCTACTCAAATCCTCCCCACTGTATGTTTCCCTTCATAAACACACACCTGGAACCTTGCAAGGAGAAAATCAACTCGGGGCCAATTCTGAGCAGAAAAATAGCCAGTAGGAGAAGGTTTAAGTACTTCTGTTGATTCTCCACTCAATACTGTCCACTCTTAAAGCTGCTTTTCTTTGAGGCCTCTGGGCCACTGTTATAGGCACTTCATTGGTGTAGTGTGGTAGGTAGGGCTGCCATCCTATGCATACGTACCTGGGAATAAGCAGAACTGTAATGGGTTCTGATGACGCCAGGGGCGAGGTGCCATTGTTACATCACTCTGTGTCACCATGCCCCGAGTGCTACTGCCCCGCCCCGCCTGCCACAACCCTAGCATCCGCGAACATTTGGGAGCCAAATGGACATAACGGGGGAGGGTAGGCCAGCCACTGTTCCCACTTCCCCCCCTTTCGCTGCTGCAACTGGTGCCCAGCAGGCCCACCCCTCTGACAGTGCCCATAGCAAGTGCCACCTCATGCCCCACAGACAACCTGCCCTCTGGGTATAAGTCCCACTGAAGCTCTTACTTCTGAGTAGATGTGCATAGGATCGCATTGTACGTGACTGAACTGTGACCCAGGACTTCTCATGCCTCTGCCATGAACTCTCTGGGAGGTCAGGCAAGCCACTCCTGCTCACCCTCAGCTGTGACATGGGAATATTACTACTTACCTTCTATGGTTGTTGTAGGGATTGGATTAAAGACAATACATGCATTGCTTATACTGAGAACCTCACACGACAACTTCCCTTTTGTTTTCCAGGAGAAGTTGATGTGCGACTGGCCAATGGCCCCAATTCCTGCTCTGGGAGGGTGGAGTTGAATTATAATGGCTCCTGGCTCTCTATTGGTGACTCTGGATGGGGTCTTAAAGAAGCAACAGTAGTCTGCCGGCAACTGAACTGCGGTCGTGCACTGTCTGCGCCAGGGGGCAACCAGTTCGGCATGGGTGTTGGCCCAGCCTTGCTGGATAACGTGGAATGTACCGGAGAAGAGCTGATCCTCACTAAATGCCAGGCCACGCCCACCGGCTCCCACAAGTGCATCTGTGGCTCTTATGCGGGAGCTGTGTGTGAAGGACAGTCAGGTACTTGCACAATTCAGCCAGTTCTAAAGGAGATCTTGTGAGTAGGGGAGCAAACCCCCAAAATCTCATTTTATGCTTCTTTCCTCTCCTGTTCCACAGCCTCTTCTATAGCAACTGCAGTGACTCTGACACTTTTAGCTGTCCTGATCATCTGTGGAGTACTATTCTATCTGCGAAAAAAGGGGAAAATATTTGGGGGGCGCACTTTGACTCTTAAACGAGGTAAGTAGATCCCAGCAGTTTATAAATCTATTAACTGGTCTTAGCTTGCATCAGTCCACTAGCCCAGTGGTTCCCAAACTTTCTTGGGCCATGATGCTACTGCAGCTTCTTCTTCCCAGCTAAGCCATGTGCCACCAAGTGAATCTCATGAGATGCAAGATGGTGGTGCCCAAATCTCATGAGATTTTGTGAGATCTAGATGGCAGGGCACTGCCATCTTGTATCTCACAAAATCAGGATGGAAAACCAAGATGGCAGCTCCCAAATCTTGCACATTTTTGATACCGCCATCTTGTATCTCACAAGGTTTAGCAAGATCCAAGATGGCGGCCCCTGGGGGAACAGGAAGAGGGTGACAGGGGACATCCCGTGACATCTCTGTGAATGTGCTGCGATGGTTAAAATGAGATCACCAAAGAGGGAGCTCAGGCTACTCATCATCTCTTTTCCTTGCAGAGGTGTTTATGGGAAATATCCGCATGGCATCCGATATGGTCAATGGCACTCGAGAGATGATTTCCAGGGGAGCAGAGCGAGTGATGTCTGAGGTGGAGCCCGATGGTGACACTGTCTGCCTAGTGAAAGCAACTACAGATCCTCCTGCAGAAAACATTAACTGAGAGACTAGGGTGGGAGGGGGACTCAAATGCTGGTGAGAGAGCAGTGTCTGCCAGGAAATGGGCCCCTCAGCCAAGACTCACAGAGGAAGGCCACATCCATGCTGCCAAGTCTTTGTGCTGTTACTGTGAATGTTCAGGGGCCTGCAATCGTATGCACACTAACCTGGAAGTAAGTCCCACTGAACTCAGTGGAGCTTACCTCCAAGTAGATATGTCTACAATTGCACTGTAGGTGAGTTTTGCTGAGAGCTCTGGGGCAGGGTGGGTTGATTTTCAATCAAAGCAATTTAAATGAGCAATTTTAAGGTGGGGAAGGGGAAAAGGCCAATTTAAAATGATTCATTTACATCAACATGTTCAGGGTTTTTTTAGATACTTCTTAAATAAAAGTGGATACTAATTTATTCTGTGCTTGATAATTTCATCTACCCCTTCTCAGGCATACAGTATATTTAACTGGGCTACTTCACCCGCACAGACTCCCCAGTCACAATTCACTCTGCAGGTATTCTTTTTTAATTGAAATTAATTCAAGTGTACAAAGCTAGTCAACAAAGAAAAGACTGAACAGAATGGCTTGCAGAACATCAAAAAAGAGCCTCGAAGTGGGCAGGAGAGAATTCATTACACAAAAATTACTCAATGGCTTCCAGATCATCCTAAAATCATCCTAAATCTCTGTCTTCTTTCTCTAACATGTGCAAAAAAACTATTGATATTGCCATCATTGCACCCTCCTAGCCTTTTCCCAGCCATGTTTTTATTGTTCTATCACACCGATTTCATGTTAACCACCTTGAGTGCCCATACCAATGGGGGAAAAATGGGGGGGGGGGTTTAATATAAATAAATATAAATTCTTGCACAAATGGTATCTCTGTGACTCATGCTGCTTCAATTCCACGCTGTCGCTCTCAAATCACTCTAGATATGGAGAAAATGTCAACCAGATCTTGCCAATGCCCAGGCTGTTAAGACACTCATCCCAGCAGCACAGCCTGCAACAGGGCCGGGGAAGAGCTGTAGTTTTGTGAACCGCCAAGCTAAAGAGGGACAAAGCATACTCAGGCTCATGCAGGAAGATCCAAGTCCTCACAAAAGCTGGAGGGTCCAGAGGATTGTGCTCCTTCCAGAGGAAAAAACAAAACTCAAGTTTAGAGGGATGCAGGACACATTGCCATGTTCCTCCAGATCAGACTTCTGTTTAAGCAAGAGGTCTGGCAACCAAGCTTGAATGAACTCCATGCTCTAGACACCGCCTTCACAAAAGATTATGAAAGACCCTCCTCTTTTTTTGTAAATGCTACACAAAATATGAAAATCTGCAAAGCAGGGGAGTAGCTAATGAAAGTGAAGTCCAGTGCAGAGGGCAAAATGTTGCCCCAGCAGTGACATTACAACAGGAAGTGACATCACAATCTTATGTTCTTTTTCTCAGGTTTTTTGGCCATAACTTTTGATTGAATGAAGATATTACACTCCAGTTCATTTCACTGCATTCTGCATGAAATTTCACATCAAATGATATATAACAAGGCAGTATTATTCCTAATAAACACGATTTTAACAAACTGTAATTTTTAGATGACAGGTGTATTTTTGTTTTCAGGGTTTTTGGCCATAACTTTTGATACAGTAAAGATATTACACTCTGGTTTGTTTCATTGCATTCTGCATTAAATTACCTTTCCAATGAAGGTTTTCACAATTTTGGCCACTAATGTCAAGCTCAGCTTGTTGCCCCCCTAAAGCTTCCTGCCGGGTGCAATTACACCCCCTGCACTTCTTTAGCTACGCCTCTGCTGCAAAGGCATAACACATGCATAACTCATTATGCATAGCTCAACAGCCTTATACCTATTATACTTCATAACTATAGATTATTTCAGCTACCATCGTCATCATGTTTTTTTTTCCTCCTGCTGTATTTTTTTTCTTCTTGCCTAGTTGAGCATGCTGCCTCTCTCCTTCCCCATATCAACTTACCCCCCCCCCCACTTTGTAGCTGCTTTGGATCTGCAGTCTTGCAGAAGAAGAAGCAAAAAACCTCTGATTAAAATGCTAATCCCCATTCATTCATTCATTCCCGAACCCCGGGGAAGGCTGGAAGAGGAGCAGGAAAGGGTTCACCCGGTACTTCCCTGTTTTCGGATTCCTGAGCCTCTCTAGGGTTGGCTGTTCTTTCCCTCTCTTGATTTAACCCTTGGATGTGCTCCGTTGTAGAGGCAGAATCTGCATCTTGGCTTGCCAGTGCCGGGAAAGGGGGAGGGGAGATGCTGCTTCTCCTTTTGCCATCGTTCAGACCAAGCAAGTGCTTTGAACAGCTGCCGACAACAGACGCAGGACAGACAGCGTATTACAGGTTACAACTCTACAGTAGAGTGGTAGGAAGAGTACATTTGTCTCTCCATTCTCTGGACGTTTAAATTATGGGTAAAGCGGGGATTGCAATCCACGCTGGAATTATGTGTGTGAAAGAAGAGTGACAAGTGGTGATTAATTCGTGCAGAGTGCGATCTGGCAGGCATGGCGGGTCACACAATGGAGCTATGAATGTATCATTCACTCATGTTGCTTTTCCTCTTCGATTGTAACTGGGCACATACAACAAAATTATAACACCCTATAATTCCAAGATCACCACAGATGGTGACTGCAGCCATGAAATTAAAAGACGTTTACTTCTTGGGAGGAAAGCTATGGCGAACCTAGACAACTTAATCAAAAGCCAAGACATCACCCTGCCAACAAAGGTTCGCCTAGTCAAAGCGATGGTTTTCCCAGTAGCAATGTATGGCTGTGAGAGCTGGACCATAAGAAAGGCAGAGCACCGAAGAATAGATGCTTTTGAATTATGGTGTTGGAGAAGACACTTGAGAGTCCCCTGGACTGCAAGGAGATCCAATCGGTCAATCCTCCAGGAAGTCAAGCCTGATTGCTCCCTGGAAGGACAAATCCTGAAGCTGAAGCTGAAATACTTTGGCCACCTCATGAGAAGAGCGGACTCTTTAGAAAAGTCCCTCATGCTGGGAAAGATGGAAGGCAAAAGGAGAAGGGGCGGCAGAGGATGAGATGGTTAGATAGTGTCACTGAAGTGATGAACATGAAATTGGGCGAACTCGGAAGCTAGTGGAGGACAGGGAGGCCTGTCGTGCTGTGGTCCATGGGTCATGAAGAGTCGGACACGACTTAGCGACTGAACAACAACAACAATTCCACTATCATTTATTTAGAAACACAAATTAGCCCCTGATTCTGTACTCACCATCACTAAAACTGAGAAATCCTCACTATTCCAACATCTAAACTTATTCAGGAAAATGAGTGCCACAGGAAAAGGCATGACTGCTTTCCCGCACTTCCCCTGCAAAATTCCAAACCAGTTCAGTCTTTGTTATGAACCTGTGGACATTTCAACAAGACAGGAAAGCAGCATGAAAAGTACGCGCTGCTTAGTTTTCTCTATTTTTGAAACCAGAATAGAAAGTGCACCGCTCTTAGCAACACCGCAATACTAACGGAGCAAGTTCCCACTTCACATCCCTGTCACAAAAATTCACTTAATATAATTACTCCCTAATTAAGGGCATATTAGACATTATACTGTTAAGAACAGACACTGACGACGACAACAGGTACTGAACTTGATCTTAGTCAAATGGCTGAGAAGCAATACCAGAGTCAGCCTCCACCGGTCCACCTCATTCTAACTCATTCCAAGTCTCCATGGCCGCTGCCCCACACCGAGGCTCCCTGCAGCCCAGCAATGCTTGTGCTGGCCAGAGATAATCCGAAGTGTCCTGGCAGCGCGGCTCTTTCCAAAGCTCGGGAAAATCCCCCTCCTGACCGATCACTGAATCGGGAACGCAAGGGATTCTTGCCACCTCGTGAATTTCTGGACGCTCGTGGAGTTGCCCCAATGGCTCATTTGCCTAACCCGGCCCACAAGCCTATGATGTCATGTGGCACCGCTACCCCCTTGAAGGGTAGCAATGCTTCTACAAGTTCCTTTAGGAAGCCCAACTAGTCTACCTACCTCCCTTCAGCCCACCCCTGACACATCCCTCTTTGCTCTCCTATTGGTTCTCCTCCCATCTCCTCCTCCTTACAATGGCTATCTTAATGCTCCACTGTGTGTGTGTGTGTGTGTGTGTGTGTGTGTGTGAGTGTGAGTGATAGAATTTCCCCTGTAACGGGCAAGTGTGTTCTGTAATGGTGTTCTGAACCATTTAACTTTATTATTACTATTTGCCTGTAGACCACTTTGTGAACTTTGTGTTGAAAAGCGGTATATAAATACTATTGATTGATTGATTACGCATCCCAGTTCAACGCCCCTCCCCCATTTCAGTTCTTACTGCACTTCTTAGGGAACTTTGGTGCATCTTTACTTTTGCCCCTGTCATCCCTTCACTGCCAAATGGCATAGTTGTGCCATTGGCCAATGCACTAAGTTCCTGCACACACTGGTGTTTCCCCATGTATGTATCCATGTGTTTTTAAAACTTTGCTGGTAACATGACAATGCACAGGGTCATTAAAAAATGGCCGGGTCATTAAAAAACAATAACTTTTTTTTGGGAGGGAAGGTGCATTACTTTTTTTTTGGGGGGGGGAAGGTGCATTACTTCGAAAGCTTCTTTGGCAGCCTTCTCCTCAAGCAGCACACAAACCTGTTGAGACTAGCTGAAATCAGGGATCCACAGGAAACAGTTTGGGATCCAGTAGACGAGTGAACAATCTGCAGTGGCTCAGCCAGCCTGGCTAATTTTCAGTTAATAATAGCAACAGAAGGACCCTCGTCTTAAATCTGACTGCTGCTGGAACCCCTGATCTGTAGTAACTCAGGTGTGGAGTTGTACTCAGGGAACTGCTCATGGGCTGTGGTTGTAAATGGATCTGTCCCTGTGCCATCATTTTGCACTTTGCTCCACCCCACAGTATCACCATTTTGCACCTGGCAGGGTTGCTGGACCACCACCACCCCACAAGGTTCCAGTCAAAAACCAGAGCCTGCGGAAGTAGGACACAACAACAACTGGGTAACTAACATTGATTTTTTTTTATTTACGAATATAAAGCTGCCGGTGTTTAAAATCAGAGGCTCTAACTATATCTTTGTTACAGAAGACTTGATTTAAAAAAAAAAAAAAGGAAACACACAGGGACACACAAAACCATAACAAGTGGGAACAACTCCTAAAAACACACAGTAAGTAGCCTGCACTACAGACTCTCAGTTCTCGGTCTCTGCAATAAAAAGCAATGACTCCCAGACTGTGAAATGCGTCCAATTTTATAAGACACACAAACACTTGAAGACATGATTGCATCTGTGCGCAAGCACTTCTAAGTTCAGAAGGCAAATCCAGAGTGCAATTTTGGCAGAGGGGATCGTGTGCAATGGGAGGGGGGGGAGAAGGACTTTTTGGGCAGGGTCACTGGACTGACCTACTGCATTTCCAAAACATTTTTTTTTCAAATTCCCCATTACTTGTTAAAAGGTGATCTGCAAATTCATCAAAAGAGAATGTGATATATGCATGCTAGAGCTGTACCTCACTGGATGATATCTAATGAGGCCGATCTAACTAGCCCTATTATGCAGATAAATGGCCCAGGTATGCTTGTATGACAGTTTCTGAAAAGAATCTCCCATACCCGCTGCGACCTGGCTCCTGACACCTTTGCTTTATTATAGCACAGAAGAGATGCTGATTTCTTGTTCAAGTGATGGGTACAGTCCCCTCCTCCCCATAGCCACAGACTCAGCACAATCCTCACCTGGCTTTAGGCCCGTACAGTTAGGCCAGCAAAGTTTGGCTGGCACAAGGGATACCGTAAAGCACATTTGGACCACTCTCAGAGTCAGGGAGGATGGCACACATCTGTGTGCTGGCTTCTCGGACTCCGAGAGTGGTCCAAACACACTTGATGGTATCCCTTGTGCCAGCCAAACTGTGATGGCCTATCTCCAGGTTAGGATTGCGCCCTCAGTTTCCATGGTTTTGGTTATCCATGGTTCAAATTCCCCATTGCTCTCTTGACTCGTCTGTTTTTGTTTGCCCTTCTGTTGATACCCCCTGTGCTGTCTCCTGTGCATTTGCAGCCCTCCAGACTGCTTCCTCCTTGTGCCTCCATATTACGCCACTTGCCTTCCAAGCGTGAAAAGGAAGCCATTTGGAGGGAAAGTGCTAAAAACCAAGCGCAGAGGAAGCCGTTTGGAGGGCTTGCAGGGAGAAACAGAAAGTATAAGGTTCGCTGCTATCTGCAGTTTTGGGTATCCACAGTAGCGGCAGGAACATACCCATTGTGGATACGGGAGTGGTGGTGGTGGACATAACTGTACTTTTATCTTGCAGTAGGCCAGAGGTTTTCAAACTGGGGTATTGCGATATCTCAGCCTGAAAAGCCCTGTCACTGGCCCCTTGGAAGGAAGGCAGAAATGCAATCAGGAAGATTGTGCTGCTGCTGGTATGGGGTAAATGATCTTTTTTAGTACTTGGTCCACACAGCGCTGGGCTTCTGGGGGAGCCTGCAGACCACCACCACCACCACCCCCGCTGGGCTTCCCAAGCCTCCTAAAATCCCAACTGCATTGCTTCCTTCCTCTCTCCCCCAAAACCACAACTCCTGAGATGTTTGGAGTACGAGCCAGCAAAAGTAACCTATATATGCAAATAAATGTCCATACAGTATATTTCTCTCCTTTGCTGGACTTGCAAAAGGGTGCAGTGGGAAAGAGGAGCACATCCAAGTGATGGTGCATACACAGTTCTCCCATCCCATGAGATCACTGCCAAAGTGATGGTTGGTTTTGAACAGGAATGACTCTAGGAACCTCCACCCTCAGTACCACAGAATTGACAGCGTGGACAATTTGGCACAAGGGAAGGGGTCCTTGTCTGCAGTTTTGTCCTGGGTCCATTTCCAGTTAAAGATCCCCAAGTTTAAACACTGGAATTCTACAGTTTCTAAACATTCTGGGCTGATTTAACGACAACCCTCACAATTCTCTGTGATCCTCACTCCTAACCTAACATGTTTTTTTTGGGGGGGGGGCAGGGGTCCATTCTTCACCAAAAAGCACCTTTGGAAAAAAAAAATCATTATAGTTTTTGCACCCTGAATATACACAATAACTGCCATACCACTTTGAACCAAAATGGTCCACTTTTAGACATAACTAATTAAAACAATAAGGGGACTAGTAACATTAATTTAAAAAGAAATAAATTCACATATCCTTCTTCAGAGAGAGATCTGCACCTTAGAAAACCATAAACTGCCTCCAGAAACAGACATCCTTGCATTTGCATTGCCGTCCCAGTGAATTAACAGAACTCGGGTTGCAATCCTAAGCTGGAGTTAGGCCGGCACAGTTAGGTCAATAAAGTTTGGCTGGCAAAAGAGCCACCTTAAGGATGGCTCACGTCTGTGTGCTGGCCATTCTGACTCCAAGAGTGGTCTAGACACATTTTATGGTGGCCATAAACTTGTGCCAGCCAAACTTTGCTGACCTAACTGTGCCGGCCTAACTCCAGGTTAGGATTGCAACCTCAGTTAATCCCCAATTCTTCTACCACTATCAATGGAGAAAAAAAGGGAGGTGATCTACAGAAGACCCCAATGGGTGTCTCTTATTCTCAATTGAAGCTCATCAGATGGTGTTGATAATTCAAAACCATTCCTTGCACCAGAACTGGTTCCCTACTCCCCACCCACCCAGAGAAAAGTGGGCTACTTAGCATGTACACAGCACCTGCTTCCTGACCAAACATTGTGGGGAGGGAACGTGACAGTTTGTCATTTGATGGTGATCAGAATTTGGGAAGGAAGAACTTAGGCAGAGCACATATATTGGCATTTCCAAATGTAGAGGCAGATTGCACTTCCAAAGATTCACTGCTACGTTGGAGATCACAATGGTTCCCTCCAAGCAGGACAATATTTTTGTGTCGACGTCAGCCACTGTAGGCTGATGGTGGTTAGCACAGGTTCACAGATTCGCACCCACCCCTACCCCTGGTCTTGAATGATTATTAATAGCTTCTAATTCAATGTACAAATCACCTTACCATCTTTATACTGTTTGTCCTTGTTACAATCCTATGAGGTAGGCCCTGGTTAGACCCCTTTTCTACCTGGGGAATTCAAGCTGAGAAAACGTAACCTCTCCAAGGCCACACAGTGAATTTCTAGCTGTGTAGGGATTTTAACCCAGAGCTCTTGTACCAAAATCCACTGGACCACATTGGCCGGGCTAAAGCACAGAGTCCACACTCACAAACCACATGGAAGTCCCACTGACCCTGTGCCAAAGCCCCGCTTCATCTTGGAAGTCTAGAAGGCAGGTTTTGTGAGTTGTGGGTGATGCAATCCACCAAGTGAAATGATGCACAAAAGCCCTGCAGGGCCCAGAGTCTGCTTTCCCCTGGTGCACAAAAGCGTAAGGAACTGCCTTGCTGGATCAGGGCAAAGTCCATCTAATTCAATTCTTTGCTACCAGCAGTGACCCCGGGAAGCTCACACGTAGGCAAAGGTAATTATGGCCACTTCCTGTCCATCCCCAGCACTTGGCAACCGGACCTTCAGAAGAGATTCCACTGTCTTCTTCCTGACATGTTTACATTTGCATTGAGCTGGGCTATCTGGTAAACGGCCTCTCGGAAAGATCAGTGGGCAGAAATGCGATGGGACAAGCCAACCCCAGAGTTCCTGCATTCATTGGAGGCCCCTAATCCAAATCCATCCTGACAGCAGTTAAGGGCTGCCCATGGAGCTGTTTCCTGCCTGCCAATCAGCAATGCAACTTCCTGCTCCCCTCTTGGGTTGCAAATGGAGAGAAGCAGGGCTTGAGCTGCTGCTGCAGGGGGAAGGAAGCTTCTCCAGATGTTTCCAAGAGTCATTTTCACAACAGAGAAGTAGCTAAGGGGAAGGAGGATTATCTCCACTTCCTATTCCAACCTGAGCCAATGACACCCTTCAAGCGATCCAGGCAGGTTCCAGACAGAAGACAGTCATTGTTAGAGGGATGGGAGCTACCCAAAGAAGAAGCCTCTTCACTATCTCTAAATATTCCCTCCCTTGGCAAGGCTGGGACAGGTCAAACCATGGGAAGAGAAGGCGAGGGTGATCTTTTTAGGTTCTTGATGAGTCCCTCTCCTCCTCTTCTTTGTCTGTCCTCTCTTCCGTCTCACCGACTTTCAATTCACTGTTTGCCTGTGGTTCTGTGGACACCTCAGGCTTGCTTTTTCCTGTGGCCTTCTCTTTTGTGTGGATTCTCTGGTGCGTCACCAAAGCACTCTTCTGTCGAAATCTTCTCCCACACTCCAGGCAGCGGTATGGCCGCTCCCCAGTGTGAATTCTCCGATGTATGAGAAGATCGGAGAACCTAGTAAATCTTCTCTCACACTCGTCGCAGGGAAACGGCTTCTCTCCAGTGTGGATCTTCTGGTGTCGGGTGAGATCGGAGGGGTAGCTGAAGCGTCTCCCGCAGACACCGCAGCAAAAGGGCTTCTCTCCGGAGTGAGTTCGCTGGTGGGAAATGAGATTGGAGCGCTGGATGAAGCGTTTCCCACACTCGGCGCAGGAAAATGGCTTCTCCCCCGTGTGGATCCTCTTGTGGATTTTAAGTGTGGAGGAGGAAACAAACCTCTTCCCACATTCCAGGCAGATGTAGGGCTTCTGGCCTGTGTGGATGCGCTCGTGCACCTTCAGTGCTGACTGGTGGCTGAAGCACTGCTGGCAGTGAGAGCAGTGATAGGGCTGCTCTCCCGAGTGGACCCTCTGGTGGCTGACAAGAGAAGCCCGCTGGGCAAAAGACGCCCCACACTCTGTGCACATGTGTGGCTTCTCCCCTGTGTGAATTCGATGGTGTCTGGTCAGGTGAGACAACTGACTAAACCTTGTCCCACACACCATGCAGCGGAAGGGCTTTGCGCCCGTGTGGATGTTCTCATGCTTAGCCAGGTCTGATGGGCGGGCAAAGCATTTCCCACAGTCGATGCAAACATGGGATTTCTCCTTCCTGGGAGTCATTCCAGAACGTGCGCCCTCCTCCTTGGCCCCTTGATGCAGAAATGGTCCACCAGCTCTGCTTGTAGCTTTGCCACCTATAAGATGGGAGAAGAGTAATCTAGGTCATTGCCCAGAAACTCAAGAAATGAATGCAATCAACAACTGAAATAAATAAGATCTGCGTTACTCCAATATCCTATCTTCACATTTCATGCATTCAAAGCAGCTTACAAAAACCAAAAGCAATACAATCAAAATACATGATAAAACAAGATGACAACAAAACCAGCACTTTATACAACAATCTTTCACAGCAGCAGTACTATCCGTGTCCTCTGCACAATTTATTCTGCTAATGGCCAGGGCCAAAAGTGTGCGCTATAATTCTGTAGGAATGCAGACCGTTGTATTGCATGCAAAAACCAGCGTCTTCAGAATCTGTTTTTCCTGATCAGTTTTTCTAAAAGCAAGTTTCTAGTCCTCAAGGCTCTCAAAATATATGTTTTTTTTATCCCTCCCCCATCCTCTAATGCAGTGGCTCCCAAACTGTGAGCCATGGCTCCCTGATGAGCTGCAGAAACCAGCCAGGGGAGCAACAGAATCATTGCAATATATAATATATATTGAATCCCCCACCCTAATGCACTGAGGACCCACACAGAGCATGCCACAATAATGTGTGTGATTACCCTCAAGATCCCTCAGGAGTCTTTATCCTTATTTATTTTTACAGCAGACCTACACCATTTATCTTTCTCACGCCTAGTGTCCTCATGGCTCTCCTCCTTCATAGCTCTCCTCCTAGTGTCTTCATAGCTCTCCTCCAAATCCCTTCCAGTAAATCAGCATCCCTTTTGAAACTACAACACCCAGAACTGGACACGGTCCGATTTGCGTGGTCTAAAGCTGCCCCAAACAGAGAACAAGAAGCGTCCAGCAGCAAAAGCAAGCGTCCGTCCTCACCCAGCATGCCGGCCTTCCCGTTATCCTGCTGTTTGGCCTCCTTGGCCAGGTGCCTCTGTCTGGCATCCGATGCAGCCCGCTGGCCTTCAGAGAGGTTCACGGCTGCCCCCTGGAATGAGTCAGAACCCTGAAATGATGTCAAGAGTCAACATGCAAGCAACTCGTTTCCAAAACATTGTTTCACAAAATGGAACTGGTTTGCGGGGGGGGGGGGAGTGCGGGTGGTTGGAAGCAAGAATTGGAGGGTGAAAAGCCAGCTCTGCAGGAGCTGTGAGTCAAAACTACTACAAGGAGATAGGAGTGCTATGGAAACTTTTCCTCCTCCCTTTGGGTACGTATTTAGGGACCCCAAATGCCTCTTACCATGGCCCACGAAACAGAAGTACTGTGCATGTGTGTAGCTGGTGTGGTGCAGCACTAAAAGCAGTGCTTTTCAACTTGTGGTATTCAATAGTATGGCGTGTGGTGTTGCCCTACCTGGCTCCAACCTCACTGGACGTTGAAAAGGTGGGGCAGTGGGGTACCAGTGGGCAAGATGCAGCTGTGCAGATACCTGGTCCTTCAAAAGAGGCATGATTTGGGGAAGGAGGATGCCAACCTGAGGAGAAAGCTGCCCTCCCCAGTGCACAGCTGCTGTTTTCTGCTACTTGGGGGAAAAAATTGAAAAGCTCTAGGGTACAGAGTTGGTAGGTGCCAGGAAGTCTGGGTTCAAATTCCCACTCAGCCACTAAATTCATCAAAGCTGAAATTCTATTCCTATACAGGCTTGCCCCGGTATCCGCTGGGGTTCTGTTCCCCCCCCCACACCCCCTGGATACCTGAAACAGTGGATAATATGGGGATACCTCTTTAAAAAATAGGGGAACTTCAGTGGTTTTGATGCAACACTGTAAAAAAAAAGAGATCTGTTTAACGTTCCCTGTCTTTTTAATAGGTATCCCAGTCTCCATGGTATCTGTGGATAACTGAAACTGTGGATACTGGATCAGTGGATACCAGGGCATGCCTGTGTTAACTTTCCTGGGATTAAATCCCATTGGATTCTACCTCTGAGCAGACATGCATAGGATTGCACCACAAGTGAGGACAAAATGAGAACAGCACTCCCGTAGCTCCTTGGAGTAATAGCAGAACCTAAATATAACTGACGCAATAATAATTAAAAAATGTTATATCCAGAGGACTAACTTGTTTTTAAGACTAGGGGCAGGGAAATAAGAGGCTTATTTATGCAAACAGCAGATCAAAATTCTTCCACGATTATACCACTTCAAACTGCAGGCAGTTGTTTTCATATCTGAATAGAAGAACGCCTTAAATACAGAAAAGTAGATATGGAGGAGAAGGGGCCAAGCCCACCCTTTTCCCTGACATGAGAGTTTTTCTGCATGCGGTGATTCGTTTCATTCCAGAAGGGATTGTTCAAACACTGCCTACCCTCAAGTCCAGAAACAGGCCTGATCTGCTCTCTAGTCCTGCTCTAAGGAAGACAGAACAGAGCTCAGCTGTCTTTTGGGGGGATCAAGAGGCCAAGCTTCAGCAGAACTAACAACCACTCCCCTGCGACGAGAAGATTTTAACTATACTAAAGGAAAGATGAGCAAAAGTTCCTATTTTATCCTGTTGGCATGCTATGGAACAGACCTGGATTTTGGCATACACAAGAAACCGTTTGCACTATACCTGTGAATGTGCTCTTTGAACGGGTTCCCCGTTTAGACCTTTGCCTACTTGGGGCTATTTGTTGCCAGCACCCTCACCTGTTGCTCGTTCTGCAAGCTCTCCTGCTGCCTCAGAAGAAAGCCCTCCGCCAGCGCGACTGCCTGGGCACAGGTCTCTGGACCACGTTCTCGGACTCGGCTCTGGATTTCCTTAGGCAATACAGTCAAAAACTGCTCCAGGATCAGCAGCTCCAGGATCTGCTCCTTGGTGCGGCTCTCCGGCTCCAGCCAGCGATGGCAGAGCTCCCGCAGCTGGCTGCACACCTCCCGGGGCCCCTCGGCCTCCTGGTAGTGGAACTGGCGGAAGCGCTGGCGCTGCATCTCGGCACTGCAGGAATTTCCCCGTAGGGAGCCGGCTTTCGGTTTCCCATGGTCCCCTCTGGCATTCAGGCTACTTAAGGCCTGCTGGGCTTCAGTGCTGAGGGTTGGCATGAAGCGGCTCATCCCTTCCCTAGACCACTGGCAGGCTCCAACCACGCGGTCAAACGTGGCCAGGTCGTCCCACGAAGTCAGGTCTGGCAGCTGCGATGTTCCCCACCCAGAAGATGGATACTGAACTGTTTTCAAGTACTCTTGCCATTGCGCTTCCAAGCGCTGAGGTATCCCTTCTTGTCGTGGAGCTGCCCAGCGGGACAAGTCCTGGACAATACTAGACTGGACTGAAAATGTCTCTCTTCCTGATCTACCAGATCCCTCTCCTGACTCGGAGCCTGTTTGGGCCTGCTCCTCCATTTTCACTAAGGGCGGGTGCTCACTTTCACACAGCTTCCTTGTAAGGAGGTCCACCTCTCCTTCTAGTCGGCCATTTTGTCTCCTGACTTGGCCTTCTCTCAACTCAAAGGTTCAGAACTGGGTTCTCCCTTTCAACAGCATATTTTGTATCTCAAACAAGCAAAAGTAAAATCCACCATCAGGTTCTAGACAGTCCTTCAGGCTTCCTCACAGTTTCCACTCTATTGGGTGAAACTGCCCTCTCAATTACCCAGAAGCTTCAGTTTAGTAGGGTAAACTGACTGAACCTGGAAATATGGTTTCCCATCCAAACTGCTATGGCTTGTTTCTAAGGGAAAACAGAAGAAAAAAAGAACATTGGTTCAAGTCAAAGCAAGAACTTACAACTGTAGAAACAGCCGGGAGTTTATCAACAGCTTGATAAACCAGCAAAGGCCCTGGAAACCACAACTTGTCACACTGAGAGCGCAATCCTAACCTGGAGTTAGGCCAGCAACGTTTGGCTGGCAAAATGGCCACCATAAAGTGCATTTGGACCATTCTCGGTCAGGAAGGATGAAGCACTGGCCTCTCTGACTCCAAACATACTTTTGATCCAAACATACTTTACGATGTCCCTTGTGCTGGCAAACTTTGCTAGCCTAACTCTGCTGGCCCAACTCCAGGTTAGGATTGCAACCTGAGAAACATAAAAATGGTAACTGGAGCGGAACACAAATATTTCTTTTTTCTTTTTAAAAGCAAAGCCTTGTTTGTAGAGAAAAACAACCAGAGAGTCATGCTAGATATTTGGCTAAAATTTAGAAAACAGACATTTTAAAATGGGCAAGTGGGGAGGATGTTTGTTCACAGCACACCAGTTTTCAAGCTGTCTTCCCTCAGGCAAATATCTCCACATCAAGATGTCTGCCAAGGAACTGCACAGGATTCTGGAGCCTCTTCTTCAGCACTTAGAAGTACCACTTCTATAGTTCACACAGAGTTGTCACCAGATGTGTTGGAGTCAATTGCCCAGCAAGAACTAGAGCACATCCTAGAACCCACCCAACATTCCACTGGTGCTGTGCACTATGGAACAACTGAAAGCAGCAGGCAACTGGTATTTCTATGAAGCTTCCCCACCATGACTGACCTTCTCATGGAGGAACTTCCAATAAGCTTCCAAAGGCCCTCAGCAGCCCCCAGAACACTATTCAAAAGCCTTAACACATCGTCCAGCCAGTCTTTGTGCTCTTCCTCCCCATAATCTCAGAAAAGTACATAAAATATGTCATTTAAATAGCATGGTAGGTATACTAAGGGAGGGCCTTTTGATGGGAATAATGATAAAAGTGTATAAAATTATGGTGTGGACCGAGCGGATGAATTAAGATTTTCAATTTTCATAAAACTACTGTAGGATTCCAGAAGTCGGCTGCAACTTGACCTCAAATGGATCCTGACCACCATTTTGTTTTAAGACTCACATAGGTTTGTAGGTAGGCTAAGTGTCCTGGATGAAGTGAATTCAATAGGAAACTTTGGCCAAGCCCTCCAAGCTTCAGAGTCATCTCCTTAGTTTCCCACCCATCTACCTGTTCTCCTTTGGCCCAACAGTCTCTCTACTCTCTCTCACTTGTCCTCCATTTTCCTCTTCCACCACCTTTCAAAATTGGGCATATGTGTCACCATGCCACTCTGAGCCCCTCCTCTACTTCCCACTGACCCAAAGGACAGAATGCACACTGACTGGCTACCACTGGGTGGGAAAAGGAGAAGCTGTAGCTGCTAACTCCTCTGCCCCTCTCCCTTTCTGGGCTTCCAAAGGTGGGTCCCATCATGAAGATTGGGGTTTGAGATGGATTCCAGCTCTGGACAAGACCATTGTTCCAGGTTATCCAATAATAATTGCTTCTCGACAAACAGAGGGCAGTTTGTCTTCACATGACATATCATTAATGTGTGAAATGTGCTACCACCAGACATGGTGATGACCACTAACTTTAAAGTGGGGAGAATCAAATTCATAGAGGAAGAGAAGGGGACCATCATTATCTAGGAATCATGGTGGCAATGAATACTCTCTATGTACAGAGGCAGCAGACCTGAGGTGGGAACAACAGCAGGGACAATTACAGAGCATGACTGTATTGACCTCATGCTTGTTGGCTTCCCACAGGAGCTTGTTGGCTACTGTGGGACTAGAGAACTAGAGAAATTCTTTTGGCTCGATCCATGGAGGTTTTCTTGGTCCATGCCTTGTAAACTTCTTTTTAAAGCATTCACTTGTCACTACCCACCACGAGCCTTCAGAAGACATAGAGTCAGTTGCTCCTGCTGCCTGCCAGTCACATCTGTGACCCAGAGCACAATCCTAACCTAGAGTTAGGCTGGCACAGTTAGGCCAGCACAGTTGGGTCAGCACAAAGGCCACTGTAAAGCGTGTTTGGACCACTCTCGGAGTCAGGGAGGCCAGCACACAGATGTGCGCCATTCTCCCTGACTTCAAGAGTATAGTGGTCCAAATGCGCTTTACAGTGGCCCTAGTGCCAGCCACACTTTGCTGGCCTAACTGTGCCAGCCTAACTCCAGGTTAGGATTGCACCCACAAACCCATTTTTAGGGACATGCATTGGCCACCTCCTCTGCCAAAGTTTTCATTATTTCATGGCAAATGTTGGATTTTGTGGCATTTAGAAAAAAAAAGTCTTCAGCAACTCTTGGCTGTGTGCACACAAAGTGTAGGTGCACAAGATGGGCAGAAGGCAAACAGGCGTTTGCGTGCAGGGCAAGGGAAGGGAAAACTCTGCAGAAGCATTTTCCGTGAAAGCTTTATTTGAAACTGTGGCCTCAGAATATGGCTGGTGCAGGGAGAGGAAAGAGAGCCTCTCTGGAAAGAAAACAGAGATGTTGTTGTGCGGGGTCCAGAGAGGGATAAGCCGAGCCTTTAATCGGCTCAGGAGTTAAACACATTCTGCAGAGAATCAGTATCGGCAGCGCTTGCCCACCCTTCCCCCACATACCCTGACTCAATGGGGGTCTCTTAATCCCCCCACCCCACCCTCTAAATCCTCAGACGCCAGCAGAATGTAAGGCTAGATGCAGCTTCTGCTGAAGTCTGCATTTTTCCCTCCATGCTATTTAGATCTGAAGAGGTGTTTCTCTCTTTTATCAGCTTAGCTCTCCTCCGTATTGTTTGGCATGGAAGTGGAGATGGAGCCAAAGGCTCAGAGCAGGGAAGGACAGAGAACTGGCCACTACACAGATACAAAGGATGGCAGACCACAAGGAACACTGTAGCTTCCTTATTTCGGCCACATGAACAAGATCCACATTCATTACGCCAAAATAATTACCAATGCCTTATATCAGATCTACAACTGCAAACGTGGATTAGAATCCTCATTGCCTCCATCAACACACACTGGAAATGTGACAACATTCTGTCCTTTTCTACCCTTTCTTAAGCACATCACAACACACTCTTCTCACAGAGAAACTAGGTGTCCTGACATTCAGGCCCCCCCACCCAAGCCTTCCTCAGAGTGGGGCATAATCCAGGAGTCTCCTGCTCATCCTATACCCTGCTGCCATGATTAGGAAGCCAGGCCTTTGAATTTTTCTCCAAAGTAACTTGGCATACATTGAAGCCCTCCTGGATCCTTACAAATGCATTTAGGAATCCACACTTTACGCATAAGAATGCACTGAAAGGGAGGGAGGAAAAAACACCCTTTCTGCTAATCTTTAAGCATTTAATTCTGATTACAGGAACAAAGTGGCAAAGCAGTACAGCATTTAGGCCTGACAAATACATGTTAAACCACCTTTTAAAGGAGCAAAGAGATCAAAATCTCTTTAAAGGAGCAAAAGAGATCTCCTGTCTCCAGAACTGGATTCTGACCCAAGTCTTTCTCAGCTACAAGTAAGGAAACTTAGGAGGAAGAGCAAGGATGAATAGGGAAGAACAAGAAGGGTAAGGAACGTGGCTGCCAAGATCTGCGTTCAGATTTCAGGTAAGAACCCTTTCGTAGTCCTGGACAATCCAAGGGTCCTCGATTTGTCTCAGGTCTCTATCTGGGAATGGGGAGTTGAAGGCCTGCCTCGCTGGATTGACTGCGTGAACACAGAGGATAAACCGGTTTAAGGAGCAAGACAGCGTCGGAACAAGGAGATCAGGGTTCAGATTCTCGACCGACCCGGGGTTTAGGCATTTTTTTTTTCATCCCAGCCACCCTTGCAGGATTGTTGTGAGGGAGCCAATTCCTTTTCCTTCCATGCCTTCAGCCTCTGGCCCCGGAAAAAAGGGTAGGATGCAAGTGTGACAAGCGAGACTGCTAATTAGCCACGAATGTAAAGCATGCATGGAAATGGTTGGTTGATTAATTAATTAGCTAGCCTCTGAAGGTCATCAAGTTTTCCAGAGAAGGCTGAAATCTCCTTCGGTGCCAACCCTACCGAGGCCCTTTGGAGGCAGACACATGCACACCCCGCAGAAGCCCCCTCCCCCACCAGCATTTTGCCTGCTCCAGATGGCGCTCCCCTTGCTCCGTTGCAACGAGATCTCCCCGTGCCCGGCTCGCCTCCGCGGCTTCCCTTTTATTGAGCTCACCGCTTCCTTTCCGCAGAGCCCCACCACACAAAGCCCCGTTGCGGAAGATCTGCAGCCCTGCAGAGACAAATCCCCCCTTATTAAAATTCAAATCCCAAGTTTTGATCCTGGGAAGAGGCGGAGCAGGAAGGTGCGCTGGGCTAAAGCATCCCCCGTCTCGCTTTCTGCCGGGCTTCCTGAGCCTCTCTAGGGCGGAAAGCAAACGCTCGATTTAACCCTTGGCGTTGCTCAGTCCTAGCGAGGAGCGACAAAGAGAGGACCCCGGTGTCCGAGTCCTGGTACTGGCAGCGATGACAAGGAACGAAGCGGCGACCTTGCAAGCCGCCTTCGAAGATCTAAGCACCCCAGGCGTGGTTTTCAGACCTGACGAAGTTCGTCTACACCGGTGCACGTGTGAATTCACCCTGCAAAGTGGCTAAGCCCGAGGTCAGCCTTCTTCCTCGCTTAGGAAAGGTTACAGGCTGCTCTCACAAGGCAGTTAGTGGCTAGAAGGGAGGCACACTCCAAAATAAGACGCAAGGTTTAAGATGATGTTGTCACATCTCTCAGCGGGAGGCATGCACTCTTTTCACACAGGGGGGTGTCCATTTTTCCTTTTTCTTTGCCTGAACGGAACTCTGTTCCTTCAACACCAGGTGGGTATTGAACTCCTGGTGGATATTCCACAGGTGCATCTTTCCCAGTATGGAGTTGTAATGATGGGAAAGGCTGCGCCGGTTGGTGTATACCTGCCATGCAGTTGTTACAGATGCAAGAGACCCAAAGGAGAAAAAAAAAAGTGGCAGCTGCCTGCAACCACTGGTTTGAATGCATGACACAAGGAAGGAAAATTATCTTCCCTTACAAAAAAAAAAAAATCGAATAAAATACTGCCTTTCCTTTCCTGCTTTTTCCTCTCTCTTTGGTAGAGAGAATGAGCTGGGACTGAATGAAAAGGGAAAGGCAAATGTGGAACAGAAAAGGCATTTATTTCTGTCTCATTAGATGACTTGATAAACTGATCAAAATATTTGTGAACAAATAAACTGGCCGAGATTTTTGTTTAAAAGGGCAATTACTGTACTAATAGCCACCTTGAATGCTTATTGTGTTTGAATTTAGAATGCCGAAAGAAGTCTGCTCAAAGATTCGGAGCCTTATTTTCCACGAACGTATCTAATCACGTTTTTAAGCCAGATGCCATCTAATCAACACATGCTGCGGCAGGATAGTCCGTACGTGGTGTGAAGAAATGCTTTTTAAAATCTGCCCTGCAACAGTTGACAATCAATTTCCTCATCCCCGTTCGAGTTTTGGGAGAGCGCAAAACTTAGCTCAATCCACGTTCTCCACAAACCCTTGTCAATCCCTCCATAGTAAAAGCCCCAAATATTTTAGAGTTTCCTCGTAGGAAACGTGCTCGAACCAGCGCTCCCGTGTGCTATTTGAGAGATCAGGCGATCCGAACTGAGCCCAGCATTCCGAATTCGGTCGCACCTAGGAAGATCGCTCGTTGCTGTAGCCATTTTACAGACGGAGAACTGCGGCTGCGAGCCGATTTGGCCAGATCGTGGAAGAAGTGAAACCTAGGACTGCAGCACTATGCCTTCTTACTTGGGAGTAATCCCACTGAACTCAGTGGGATTTACTTCTGAATTTCGTCTGTCCTTGACTACACAAGCGGGCCAGATACAATGGAGGACAGAGTGCCTATACCTTTAACCACCAGTGTATAGCAGTGGGAATTTTGGCAGAAGAAGCTCAACATGGAAGGGTTTAAAAAGCTGCACTTGGCAACATTCCTGCTCCTATACAATGGTTAAAGATATAGGCACTCTGCCTTCCGTTGCATCTGATCACCCCACGACAGGATCGTTTTGCACAACTCCTGGGTGGCCTTTGAGGCAGCGCTTCATGCTTTCATGCTTGCCCAAAATGCAAAGGTTGTGCGATCCACCGCTCTCCTTTCCTTGCATACCCTTCAGTCGGCAGCAAAAAGTGTCTCCTGGGCAAGATTATGGAGGGTTAAATGGGTTGAGCGTTCTGGGTCCTAGAGCCGACCCACTCTGAGACAGGGGGAAGGAATAAGGTAGGGAGCTTCCTCTCAGCTCTGGTTCTTTCAGCAGCAGCAGCAAAAGCAGATCTGGAGGCTGTGGAAGCCCTTAGACAGGGAAAACCAGCAGAGGTAAGTAGGTGGTGATTATGCAGGTTTGGATTTGCAGTTTAAAGATGCCCTGGAAACTGTGAGCCCCCCACCTCTTTCTCCACTGGGAGGAAAGATCATTGTTGTGCTATAGGGCTGGTATGGTGCATGATTTTCTTTGGAGTGATCTTCAGTGTTTGAGGGAGGAAAATCACTCAGAATCCAAGCTAGTAGCTACTCTCCAGATTGAGGACCACATGGCATTAATGATCATATGAGGAATATTCTGAAAGTTAAGTATCTTGCATGCAACACTTTGCAGAGTTTCTTTTGTTAACAGTCACAGCAGCCCTCTGAGACTGGTGACACTTCTTTCCATTTTACAGGTGGGGAACTGAGGCTGTTTGCCTCTTCATGTTTGTCGTTGGGCTGCATGTGTGAAATGGCCTTCCCAGAGCAAAACGCTACAGATGGGCCATTTCATATCAAATATGATGGAGGCTGTCTTCACCCATGAGTGATGCATCATTTGATGTGCATGCACGTATGACTCCACCATGAGATGGAGGGCAGTTGTACTGTATTACATGCACAAATAACTGCCTCCACAAATGATCTGCTTCTAGCAAGTGCTGTAAGGTTGGATGGAGAAAACACATCTAAGAACATAAGAAGAGCCCTGCTGGATCAGGCCAAAGGCCCATCTAGTCCAGCTTCCTGTATCTCACAGCGGCCCACCAGGTGCCCCAGGGAGGCATGAGACAACAAGATGCTTGCATCCTGTTGACACTCCCTTGCACCTGGTACCAGTAGCCCACCACCTTTGTAAGGAGGTTGCACAATCCATCATTGCCTATAGCCCACGATGGACCTTTCCTCCAGAAATCTGTCCAATCCCCTCTTAAAGGCATCAAGACCAGATGCCATCACCACCTCCTGTGGCAAGGAGTTCCACAGATTAACTACCCGGTGGGTAAAAAAGTACTTCCTTTTATCTGTTTTAACTCTCCCAACCCTCAGCTTTAGTGGATGCCCCCTGGTTCTGGTGTTTTGAGAGAGGGAAAAGAACATCCCTCTATCGACTTTATCCCTTCCATGCATAATTTTGTATGTCTCAATCATGTCCCCCCTCAGGCGCCTTTTTTCTAGACTGAAGAGCCCCAAACGCTGCAGTCTTTCTTCATAAGGGAGGTGCCCCAGCCCCGTAATCATTTTTGTCGCTCTCTTCTGCACCTTTTCCAACTCCACTATGTCCTTTTTGAGATGCGGCGACCAGAACTGGACACAATATTCCAGGTGTGGCCTTACCATCGATTTGTACAATGGCATGATAATATTGGCTAGATAATCTGGTTAGTTCTTTTCCTGTTAGATCGTTTAGCTAAAGAATAGAAGAAGCTGAAGAAGAGCCTGGATTCAGAACCCAGAGAATCTGCCTTTAAGGCTGCAAGGATAGATCTGATACTATGTGAGCATTTGAATGGTAGATGGTGTCACAAAATCCAGGATGCAGGGTTGGGCAAGACTTTTATCAGTGGTCAGGGTGCTCACACAACCTCACACAGTGGCCTACGGTGCTAGAAAAAACAGAATAGATTGTGCAAAACAAGAAAGTTTTATTTTTTTTGCATAATCTATTTAGATTATTCAAATCTTGGGGAGAATCCATGGCTCAGTGGTAGATAACCCGCATGCAGAAGGTCCCTTTTCCATCCTTGCTATTTCCACATTTGTAGAGGTACTTTGTTTTGGGTGAGTAAGGTAGGTTTACAGCCTAAGTCAGTAATGGTGAACCTCTTTGACTTGCCATGTCAAAAATGCCTAACTTGACTCTGCTGGAATGTTTCTATCCCCTCCCAAACGAAAGAGAAACAATTATTTACATATTAATTTTTAAAAAATACAGCCCAATCATGTATGGGGCTATGCATTATATGAAGAAACATCAAATCATTACAGAAAGGAAATACTAGTAAAACAAACTTGGTTGTTGTCGGAAGTTAGTGAACTCTGGTGTGTCACCTAAAACGTTGTGGCGTGCCACCTTTGACACGCATGTCATAGGTTCGCCATCACTGGCCTAAGTCTTACTGAACACAACGGGCTTATTTGTAATGTAAATAATACCGTTTTCAAACACCTTTACCCACAGGGCTGAGAAAAATCTCCATTTGAAACCCTGGCACATCCCATGCATACAGGACTGAGCCAGATGAAACCATCAACTGATGTGTGATTCCGGGCACAATCCTAACCTGGAGTTAGGCTGGCACAGTTAGGCCAGCAGAGTTTGGCAGGCATAAGGGCCACCGTAAAGCTCGTTTGGACCACTCTAGGAGTCAGAGGGGCCAGCACACAAGACATGCGTGTTCCGCCAAATCTCGTCCTGCAACAGAGAACTTAAAGTTAGATTCTGCCAAATTCCCTGCCGGGCCTCCACAAGGACCTCAATGTCCACATTAGGCTAACTAGTTTCCCCACAGAGCAGCCTCAGAGATAGGCAAGAGGGAGGGGGTCAGTCATCCACTGGGCCTCCTCTCTTTCTGCAGCTTTTGTTTGGGATCTCTGGCTGGTCAGCCTCCTCCAGACTGCCCTCATCACTGGCTTAGCTCCAAACAAACCCCACAACCAAACAATAGGCAATCAGCTTGTCCCAGCTACAGCTGCCTCCTCCACTGGTGGCTCCAGGGGTGTGGCAGCCAAACAACTGTTTCCCCACAGTCAGCTTACCTTCTCCAGTCTTTCAGCCAGTTCCTCAGTCCTTCAGGCAGCACTCTGTCAGTTCAGCAATACATCCCAGGTACCATCCTCCAGTACCTGCACAGCTTCCCAGGTGCCTTCAGTTCCCTCGCCATCTCTCATCCTAGCTTTATACCTAGGCCAATATACTGAGGCCAATCAGTGGGCAGGCTTTAATTCATCAGTCACACCCATCTGCACCTGTGCAAGGCTTGCAAATACCTTCTGGGATTAACCCTGTAATCCCTGGTTTATCTGGGACAAGGGGCCTTTGCTGATACCACTCCCTATCCTCAGGGTGGCTCCTGCCTTTTCCAATACAATGCACCATCTTCCCTATTCCGAGAGTGGTCCAAATGCACTTTACGGTGGTCCTTGTGCTGGCCAAACTTTGCTGGCCTAACTGTGCCGGCCTAACTCCAGGTTAGGATTGCTCCCTGAATCTGTTTCATTTGTTAATTCAGGTTTGAAAAATTCACTGTTCTTTGCATTTGCATGCGTTGTTTAAAAAATCATTAACTAAAATTTAGGCCTCCTCACCTTTCCTTACACTGTTCTCCAACATCAAACAAGCAGATGCCTTGAGTCTCTCTTGGCCCTTAGCTGTCTCCCCAGCTCAGTACATACAGATGTACCTTGGTATCCGCAGATTCGGCATCTGCTGTTTCAGTTATCGACGGAACCACTGTAAAAATGTTGGAAAAGTAAAGAAAGAGCCAAAAATAACTTTGCCTGCCATTACACAGTAAAACAGCTGCATTTTGAGGGCTTCTGAATTGCTTGCAGCCTCTTCCTGGTCATATGGAGGCTCCTTTCTTCCCGCCAAGGTCACCTCAGTGTATTCTATGGTGACCTTGGGTGAAGGGATGTTTTTTCCCTTCCAGCCACACCCTCTTTACTAGCTCCCATCCCCCAGCATGCTCACAAGCATTCTGTGATATCACAGCAGCTCAGCCAATAGCTAGAGGTGGTTGGAGGATTGGTGGCAGCCAGTTTTTAGTTTACTGTGTATCAGTAACTTCTCCCCTTACAGTATTTTCTCTTTCTTAAGGAACAAATTAAGAGGTGGAGCTCTTGCTGTGCCCTATTCTCATTCTTGGCTTTTGAGACCTCAAGGACTTGCCTGCAGCATCACTGATAAAGCCTGACCTAGCTATCTTGATGACGTGAGGCCAGTTTTGGTGTGAGAAATGTGGACTTGAGCTGTGCTAAAGCCGACCTCAAGGAGACAAAATGGCTGCCATCCAAGAGGTGAAATAAGACAGTGACTTTCCAGTTTCAGTTGCCTTTGGAGCAATCCGGCGAGAAGAATGGAGGAGCCAAACACAGCACGCCCTGAGGCAGGGGAAGGGTCAGGAGCAGGAAAATCTCCTCGAGCCATTCAGGCTGGCACAATCAGTGAGTTTCTGAGGTGGGCCGCACCACAGCAGGGTAGGGTTGAGAGACAGGAGGGAATGCCACTACATGGAGAGGCCCACTGGCAGGAAATACTCAAGACGGTCCAGTCATCTCATTCAGGCTGGGCCAGTTCTCAGCTACCAGAGTTGCCTCCTTGGGATGACCTGGCCACATTTGAGCGGGTGGCTGACGCCTGCCCATGGCCACGAGGAGAGGCAATGGCTAGACTTGTGCCAAGCTTCAGTGGAGAAGCCCAGCAGGCCTTCAGCAGCTTAGAGGTCAGGGACAGGGGAGACTACGGGAAGGTGAAGGCAGCCATCCTGCGGGGGGACATGGCAAGCATGGAGATGCAGCGCCAGCGCTTCCGCCAGTTCCACTACCAGGAGGCCGAGGGGCCCCGTGAGGTGTGCAGCCAGCTGCGGGAGCTCTGCCATCGCTGGTTGGAGCCGGAGAGCCGCACCAAGGAGCAGATTCTGGAGCTGCTGATCCTGGAGCAGTTCTTGACCATCCTGCCAAAGGAGATCCAGAACCAAGTCCGAGAACGTGGGCCGGAGACCTGTGCCCAGGCCGTGGCACTGGCGGAGGGTTTTCTGCTGAGGCAGCAGGAGGGGGAAAGGCGAGAACAACAGGTGAGAGCATTTCTTCCTAATTGTCTGACAAGGCTGGGGGTATGCTCCAAAACTACTCAGAGGCCCAAGTCAGGGAATTTCCCCAGATCCTAGCACAAACACCACATGCACCACTGTTTTTTTTAAAGGAACTACTGGGGTTCCAGCTTGTCTGAAAGCTGTGATCTTTGCCATGGATGGTCTGTACCCAGCCCCAGCTATACGGCCGGCTGTGTTTACTCACTTGTGAGCAAAAATGCACTCTGTACATTCTCAGATGATGCTGGGCCCTGGTACTGAACGCCAAATCTAGATTCAATTCCAACACACACCAGGGGCTGGGGCATGGGGCAGAAATCACCATTTCTGAGAGGCAGCTGAGAGGAATGCCACTTCTCAATGTTAGTTGAGGCTATAGAAGAATCTGGAAGCTGTAGGGAAGTGCATCTGCGGTTGCCTAGCAACCACCACCATGCTTTCTCAGGGAAGCGCATCCATAGTTGCCAAGCAACAGCTCTTCTTAGTGCTGATTCGGTTGACCTGGTCAGAACATGTGGTGATTTCTGCCCTGTTTAGAGTGAGCTGCAGACCTCTGTGGGCTTTCACCTGAGGAGGATTGGCTTACGACCTCTCTCAATGGAGAAGCTCTCTGTCCACATTTGCTTGCTCCCCTATTGGGCTGCAGTGGACATGTCAGGTGGGCCAGAGGGTCCTCTGTGTGAGTGTGGAGAAAGGCAAGATAGTTCTGCCTCACCTGTTGCCCTCAGTGTATTTGTCACTGCTGTTTCAGGTATCGGGAACACCCCAAGGTGGGGCCATGAATTGCTCAGAGACTCAGCGGCCTCTGACAAACACCAGGCCAAGGCAAACATACAAGGAAAGCAGGCAGCAGGATAACGGGAACGCCAGCTCACTGGGTAAGGATAAGGTTGCCATTCCCTACTCTCTTCCCCCTTCCATCCCATCCCCATTAAGCACAGGTTGTTGGAGAGGTCCGTGTTGCTTGAATGCCTCGCAAACTTTGATGTGAACCCAGCCAACCTGATCTGCAAAACGGGTTTCATTTTCTGGGGGAAGAGATTTAGCATGTGCAAGAAAGCATTGCTGAAAAACGAATTGGCTGATTGCTGTCCTCCCTTTTTAAGACCTTGGGAATTAATGGGACGCCACCACAGAAAGATGATGTGTTATGTTGGAAAGGAGTGGAAGACCAGAGACAACTGCTTAAAACATATCCCACATGCACTGGCTAAATAGTGATGTAGTTCAATGGTGTTCAAACTTTTTAGACTGGGACTCGTGTTGGGACCTGCTGGAAGTGATGCCATTAACCCAGAAGTGATGTTGTGGCAGGAAGTGACATCATCAAGCAGGAAGTGCTGTCATTGTAACAAAATGACACTCCTGAAGTGTAAATTGGCATTCTTGGGCTGCTGCAATTGTACAACCATGAAACATCCCTAACAGAAAGCAAGATTAGGACAAAATATTGTGTAAAAGCACTGAACGAAAAATATTTTTGTGATGGCTGCTCCCAGTTTTCCCTGACCCACCTGACATCGGGACCCATCAAGTGGGTCCTGACCCACAGTTTGAATAACACTGATATAGCTTGAAATATGAAGCTTTGCCTTCTCCAATATTGGCCTGCTCCAGCTAGCCCTTATCTGACTGCTTCAACTGAGAGGAGCTCTCCAAGGCTCAGCCACAATTCTTTCCTAGTCCTGCTGACTAAGCTTATTTTAACAGGAGGTGATGGGGATTAAAATAGGGCCCTTTCTCATGGAAGGCCCTGTCATTGATCTATGGCCACTCCCACAAACAAAACACCTTGCAGGATTATTACTTGCCACCTCAGGCCAACCACCTCCTCTGCCTACCACACCTTCAGAACTGGCCAAGTGGGAAGGATTGTGAGAGTTCCACTCCCAAAATCCTCCCTACCAAGCCAGTGAAGACACAGGAGGGGAAAACAGGTGGTGGTTCTTGTCACAATTGCTGGACAAGTGTTGCTAACCACTGCCCAACATGCGAACTATTACCTTACCCTTCCAGATCTGGTACTCAAATTCTGAATGGCCATTTTGCATCCTGAAGCATTTGCATTTCATGCGATTACTAGCGCACTGTGGCACAGTGGCAAGTGGCGGGGCCGTAACTCAGTGGGCCAAATAGGCAGTACTCGCTAAATTGACCAAGCAATCTGAGAATGAAATAGCTTTCCATATTCATGAAAAAAAGAATCAGCAAGGCTTGGTCAATAACAAGCCAGAGACCAACAGGCCAATCCTAGGGTGTCCGGGTCCCGTAGGCACAGTGATAGGCAAATGACTACCGCTGCATCCTACAGGCGCTGCAGCAGCCATTGGAGGCACCTGGGGGAAAGGGGACACTTGTCCCTTTTGCCTGGGTAAGGGCACAGGCCAGTGATGTCATGCAGGGGGAACATGGGGGAACTCAGTTCCACTAGTTAAAATTAGGGCTGACTCCGCCCACTTCACTCTCCCTCCTCCCCCTCCCAATTCCTCTGCAAAGAGCTTTTCTTCTTGGTTGGCCGGCACTCAGAGGGTTAAAGGGAACAACTTCGGATTCCTAGGGGGGCGAAGGGGGAATAGAAGGGCTGCAGTGGGGAAGTCCCGTCCTGCACAGCCCCCTTCCTCGCTCCCTCCAGCCACACACGTGGAGTCAGCAGCCGCTCTGGTGAGTCTGCAGCCCACTGGGGAGAAGGCAGTGATGTCATTCAGGGGGAATGGACCAGAACGGGCGTTCCGGATCCTAACGGGCTCTGTGGCTGCTTCCGGGTTTGTTTGTTTTTTCCCAACATTTGAATTTGAACTCAATAGTGAGTTCCTGTTCCTAAATCATTTGAATGACACCACTGGCGCAGGCCCACCAAACGGTCTCCTCAAGTCTCTGCCAGCTATTTTGCTGGCACAGATTTGAGGGCTTCCTCGTTGGGCTGCATGGACAGACACAGAAATTAGGATCCGGCAGTGGATCCTCCAGTCCTTCTCCCCACTTGACCTCTCTCCCTCACCCACCCAGAGAAAGTCCACCATGGTGGCGGTGAAACTTGCCGCCCTCCAGCTCCGCATCTGGGCCCCAGCGGCAGTAAGCCCTTATGGCACTTTCGCAACCCTGGCTGGCGGCAAGGGCTGATGCCGGTGCTGGCCTGAATAGGATCGGGCCCTGAGAAATATGGCTGCTGCAGGGCAGTGAGCTGCTATAGTAGAGTCTGTAATGAAACGGTGGAGCTCGTCAGTCCAAATCTCACATTTCGCCTCTTGTTTGAGGTGCGGTGAGTTTGTCACTGATTTGTAACCTGACTTTACCCTGGTCCACGAGAGTTGGTTAGGATTGCGTCCTTAGTTCTAGACCAGGGTGGTCCAGCAAGTGGCCCACAGGCTGCACGCAGCCCGCAAGGCCCATTTCGGCAGCTCTCAAAAGCCCTGCCACAATCACCACCCCACTGCCTTCTCCCGCTTCAGCCGCTTTTCTATCTCCCTGCCGTGCTGCTTCAGCTTCTCCTTTGGACAAGCCAGAATGGCCCGGCAGGGAGATAGAAAGTGCGGCCACACCCACCTCCTGCCGACTGAGCCTGCAGAGTGACTTTGACCGCTCAGAACCTGGCAGTAATTGATGGTGACATCATCACGTCACCACCAATTGCTTCTGCATCTGCACACTTGGGGTAATGCCAGGGTTGTGTTACCCCCCTCCCCAGCCGTTAGAAGTTGTATTGCTCTTTTCTAGGTGCATGCAACAATTTGCTGCTTTGTATTTAGCATAATATAGCGTGCAGTACCTTGTCTTTAGCAGTGTCCAAGCCAAGGCAGAATTCAAAGTGGTGTCCAAATTCTGCCTCCTTTTGTTTCTGTTAGGTGCACATGCACTACCACCACCACCACCTCTGCCTACCACACCTTCAGAACTGGCCAAGTGGGAAGGATTGTGAGAGTTCCACTCCCAAAATCCTCCCTACCAAGCCAGTGAAGGCACAGGAGGGGAAAACAGGTGGTGGCTCTTGTCACAATTGCTGGAGGACAGGGTTCCCCTTCTCCAGCTTGACAGCAGCACAGGAGTAGGTAAGCCCCCCTATCCTCATTCACTCTCCAGGGATAGTAAGCACGAAGAGGATGGGGCAGCAGCGAGGCACGGGATGCCTTGTTAATTCACCACTTGCCCTAGTCTACCTCTTGAAATGGGCAATTCAGTTGGCCTCAAGTAAGTATTTTAGAAATGTTTAAGTAACAGGGTATTTAATACATTGATTTTGTCAAATTTTGTGTCATACTACCGTAAATATGGTGCAGAATGAATTCCCAAGTACAGAATTTCCATTATACTCCTACCCAGTGATGTCATCTGGTATTGAAGAACGGGAATGCTGGGCGGGACTTACGCGTGATTGGCAGCCCATCCGTTCCGTTCCACGGCTGCCCTGGCCTCGGGGGGGGGGGGGCTACCCCCGGTTGGCACACCCCACCGCTGCTTGCTGAGGCACCTGGCGCGCCCCCCCACCTGTCCCGTCCCCTGGCGAGCAGGCGCCCCGCGAGGCCAAGGCAGCCACGGAACGGACGAGCAGCCAATCACACGTAAGTCCCGCCCAGCGTTCCTGTTCTTCATTACCAGATGACATCACTGGTCCTACCCCATTTCTCATTGAATATTTTTCTGTGTGCCTCCCCTATACACAAGGCCTGCAGATGACACATAACTGGCTTTTCATTTCCTACTGAACAGGTGCCAAGTTTTTGGGAAGAGCTGGGCAGTATTTCCAGTGTCCAGACTGTGGGAAAAGATTTAGGGGAGAGGAAGAGCTCCGAGCTCATGGCGGAATCCACAGGAAAGACAGACCTCATGCCTGTGCTCAGTGTGGGAAAAGATTCACTCGACCATCGGGCTTAGCCAAACATTTGAAAACCCACTCGGGTGAGAAACCTTACCATTGTGGCCAGTGCCCCAAAAGCTTCATCCAGATGTCACACCTCACCAGACATCAGAGAATCCACACAGGAGAGAAGCCTCACCCATGCACCGAATGTGGGAAGCGCTTCAACTGTCCCTCAGACCTGGCTAAACACCAGCACATCCACACGGGCGAGAAACCTTTCCGCTGTGCCGAGTGCGGAGCGAGGTTTAATCAGTTTTCGCATCTCACAAGGCATCAGAGAATCCACACGGGAGAGAAGCCTCATGCCTGCACTGAGTGTGGAGAAACATTCAGCCAGCGGGCACATCTTATTAGCCACCAGCGGATTCACACAGGAGAAAGGCCCTATCGTTGCACCTATTGCCAGAAATGTTTCAGCCATCTCTCAGCTCTCACGGTACACAAGAGGATTCACATGGGCCAAAGGCCGTATGGCTGCCCTGAATGTGGGAAAAGGTTCATTGCCTCATCTGCTCTAACTAGGCACCAGAGGACCCACTCAGAAGAAAGGCCCCACACCTGCGATGAGTGTGGCAGGAGGTTCAATCAGCTCTCTCACCTCCATAGGCATCGTCGGACCCACTCAGGCGAAAGGCCCCACAGCTGTGCTGAGTGTGGGAAAAGATTCAATCAGCTCTCCTCTCTCACCAGGCACCAGAAAATCCACACAGGAGAGAAGCCTTATCCCTGTGACGAATGTGAGAGGAGGTTCATCCGGCTGGCAGACCTTATCATCCATCAGAGAATCCACACAGGAGAGAAGCCCTATCGTTGCACTGAGTGCGGGAGGAGGTTTCGGCAGAGACAAACGCTGATCAAGCATCAGAGACTTCATCCAATAGCAATTTCATAATGTATTTAAAAGTGAATCCTTTCTGCCTTTTGGTTTTTATCCAGAAAATGACTGTTCCGACATTTTAAGCAGTGGCAGAAAGAAAGAGAGAGAAGAACAATTTCATTCCTATATCACTGTTTCTCCTCTCATCTTATCCACTGCCTCTCTTTGCTACCACCAAGGAAATGGATTTTTTTTTCCAGCAATAGTTTATAAATCTTTTTAATAATGAGAATTTCACTGGATTTCAATGAAGACTTTTAACAGTGAGGAATTTTGTTACCTTTCACTTTCTGGTTTGTCCCCTATTATCCAAGTCACCAATGCTGGATATTCAGCTGTCATTTAAGAAGCTATTGGACGTGCAGGCTTCCTTCTGCAATTTTCCATTGCCCTAAAAACACCAGGTGGAATCAAGGAATCCATTATTGGCATGATGAAGATCCTTTAGTTCTTCAACTAAGGATGAATGTTTCCTTAAAAGAATCAACAAAAGTGTTAGAGGAATAGAGGTAGGATTGATTGCACCAAGTTGATTCTCATTTCTGCACTGCACTTCCAGTATGAAGAAGGACCTCCTATTTGATTAATCCCATTTTGTTCCCAGATGGTATTTCCCTTTGGCACACTTAATATTGTGTGGTCTATGGCATAGCTAGAGGGGGGTCAAAAGATTTATAGCTCTGCAACTCGCAATGTAAACGGCCCCTCCCCCTCACTTCCAGAGCCATACCAAGCAGCCAAAGCAATGTGGAAGAGGTGCCTCCATGTTACTATAGCCTGGTATGGCTCCGGTGGTGAGGGGGGAGGGCCCGTTTACACAGTGTGCTGCAGCACTGTAAATCTTAGTGTTTTGACCCCCCCCATCTACACCACTGTGTGGCGTGACACTCCATCTTCAGCTGCTGCTTTTCACAGTGGGTTGGTTTCTGGCAAATTCCTCCATCTTGGCTGGAATTTCCATTATTTTTTTGAAGCCCTGTTCAGGTGCAAACAGGCCTTAGAGCAGCCCTGGTTGGTGGGTTTTTATCCTTCCCACTTTTCCAAATGGCCAAACTGAAAATGAAGGTGATATACCCAAGGCCACACAATAATAAATTCATTGGTAGAATTAGAACCCAGCCTTTCCAGAGCTGGCTAACATAGCACCTCCTTCCCCCCTCCCAGCCCTCAAAAGAAATAGACAAAAAAGAAAGTAGAAAACATGAGCCCCTTCACAAGACGATGCTTGTGTCCCCAGCCTTGTTTGTGTTTGGCTTCCCAACTCCCATCATGCAACACTCCCTTGTTCCAATTATGGAACTGTGGCTGAGACAAAAAATTTTGCAAGGCCACTCAGAGTGTAATCCTAACCTGGAGTTAGGCCAGCAAAATTTGGCTGACAGAAGGGCCACCGTAAAGCATGTCTGGATCACTCTCGGAGTTAGGGAGGATGACCCATGACTGTATGCTGGCCTCTCTAACTCTGAGTGGTCCAAACATACTTAATGGTGGCCCTTGGGCTCGCCAAACTTTGCTGGCCTAACTGTGCCTGCCTAACTCCAGGTTAGAATTGCTCCCAGTGAAGCATGGCAGAGGGAGAGTTCAAATGCAGGTCCAGATCAGATGCTCCTAACTTTGGCATTATATTGACTCTCCTTTCTTGGGCCTTGGCTAGGTGTGGTTACCATTGAACTAATTTTCTTCCCTGGGTTCCAGTACTGGCAACTTTTGTGCCCAAACTGCATTTTGCATCCTCCTCCTCTTGTGTCTTTGAGAGAGCCCTTTCCTCCTACAGACATGGAACTCTGACCCCACACAAAAACACCTTGTGTGTTTAAGCCAAAGTCACAATCAGCATACCTTTGCTCTTCCTGGAGCAGCTTGTGTTTCATCCCCTTTAGAAAGATATAGCGATCTACCTCATGCTGAATATGACCATTCAAAGATCTTCTTTTCACCTCTTGCTAGTGCTTGGCTTTGAATCCAGATCTCGAGGATCACCCCAAATTTAGGGGCCAGGGGAGGGGGGCAAGCTTCATGTGTACCAAGTGCATCCTCTGCCACTGAGCTACTGCCCTGTCTTATCTCTGCTCTCCTCATTCTGCCCTTGGCTCCAAAGCTAGAATGGAACCTGTTTTGTGGCAGTAGCAGAGAGAGGATTGGGGTAAGGAGAGTCTTGAATCCCATCTGCTCTGGTTTGTGCTGATGTTCCTGGTCCTGCAGGGAGAATATGCTAATAAAGACCTGCCTAAGGGGAGCAGCTGCAGCAGCAATCTCAACTTCCACTTCTTTGTGGTTTCCAAAAGACTGCTAGGTAGGAAGGGAGCAGGAGGCCTGTGCTTGCGAAAGGAATTTGAAGCTAAAAGATAATATTGCCACTTGCTTCCCTTCGGGAGTGGGGCTTCTGAGACTAGGAGCACAATCCTAACCTGGAGTTAGGCTGGCACAGTTAGGCCAGCAAAGTTTGGCCGGCACAAGGGCCACCATAAAGCACGTTTGGACCGCTCTTGAAGTCAGGGAGGATGGCGCACATCTGTTTGCCGGCCTCTCTGACTCCGAGAGTGGTCCAAATGCCAGCCAGACTTTACTGGCCTAACTGTACCGGCCTAACTTCAGGTTAGGATTGCACTATAGGAGTCATGGACAGAAAGGTAATTTGTTCACCAATTCTGTGAATTCTTAGTATTCAGCTATTGGAGATGTGGCTCCCAAAGGGCAGCATTCTTATAAGGTTGTTTCAATAGACGCCATTTCCAGGATGCAGGAAAAAATAGACTTGCTCCCTCTAGTATAGCCCTGACCCTATTTTGCTTTAATTCTTGCAAGCATCCTTGAACACACCATTTGCAATGAAGTTGGGTGAGTGTTATAAAGATGAGACAGGATTTACAAGGCAAAGCCTATGTTTACCCTGGAGGAAAAACACACAGAAAGTGTTTTTATTCCTCCTTCCTTGTGAGGCTCTAACCTGAGTGACAGCTTTAAGGTAGAACGAGTTAAATAATGAGCCTCCTGGAAACTGACATCTGAAAGGTCACCTTTCAGAACAGGTTTTCTTCCAGATCCTCTCTGCTGATTCCCCATTGAAATCTGTTTGAACTCCAGAGGTTTATATTAAGAAGCTGATGACAATGTCATGCCTTTACAAGGTGGTTCTTCAAGGGGTTGTGGGCAGGGATGCAAAATAAAAAGAATGTTGACATGTGTGGCATGCACATTTTTATTTACAGTTATGTCTCTTTAATTTTTTAAAATTTTAATGTCTGTGCTCATTGCCAATGAGACCTTGATCATGCAATGATCACCAATTGCTGCTAGCAGACTACCTGTTATAGTCCTTCAGGTAACCAAGAATCACGTTTTGGGGCCCCTTACAGGCAGAGCCCCTAGATCTGTTGCACGTGCTCAGCCTAGAACACTGGAACTCATTCAAAACTTCATCCTAGAAAATTTAGGAAAGGTGGGAGTTTTTGTCTCACACATGAGTGCGCAGGGCTCATTAGTTTTCAATGCCAGTCTTTTAAATGTGGAATTTTGGAAAGTGCTGTGGGCTAAGATAGAACAATGGTGCCTCTGGGAATGTGCAGAGCTAATCCATTCCTCAATAAGAATTACAAGCCTCTTCAACAAAGAATAAGAGGGGAGGCCTGAGAACATTGCTCACATAGACCAATGTCTAGCTCAGCATTACGTTCCCAGCAGTGACTGCTAGATGTCAGTAGGAAGTTTTATATACAGTACTTGTAAGTTCCAGAGGTGATAGCTATTCCCTGACTAGGTTGCATTTGGACAAAAGATGGGGTTTCCAGATGTGCTTGAGCACCTTACTTGGTAGAAATTACCAGTAAGAGTTGAGGTTGGCTCTGGTGTGTGAACTTCTGGAAACTGCTTATGTCTGGAATGCTCCCTGTCCAGTCTGCATAGAAGTCCAGGAAACAGCTGCCCACATCTGCTCAAAGATATACCTAATAGTGCTGTGTAAGTAATCAGAGAAGAAAGGAGGACACCTCAAGGAACCAATTGAATCTCAAGGAACCAATTACAGTGACAGGGTGGGCATGGAAGAAGCTGAACTATTGTAGGTTTAGTTTGCCCGAGAGTCCGGATTACACAGGACAGTGTAGTTCCTACAAGGGGGGAACAAAACGCTAAGTCATGCAGGAGCCTGAGCTCCTGTGTAAAATGGCCCCTCCCCCTTGCCTTCAGAGCCATTTGCAGCTAGCTGTGAATGGCTCTGAAGGCAAGGGGGAGGGCCCATGTTAAACAGAAGCTCAGGCTCCTGCACAACATCTCGTCCCCAGACACAGGAAGGAATCACCAAGAACAAGTAATTACCCTGGTTAAAACCAATGCTGCATCTCTGTGCTATATCTTATTTAAATGTGACTAGCCTGATAAAGAGGATTGCCTGAAGTTGCTTCTCTTAATCACTTACTGACTGACCCTCCATACACGAACAAGGTCCCACATCTCTGTCTGGTCTGACATACCTGGTGTAGCATACCAAAAATATTATCACCTGCATCACTGAACACATTACATAATATCTGAGGTGTGGCGCTTTAATTGAAATTATCTAGGTGGGGTACATTTGCCCTGAAATATGCGTATTTGTCCATATTCATGTTTGGAATTGCAAAATTAAAGTTGTGAAATGCCATATTAACCATAAGGAAACGCTGCCTTAGAGATTTGCTGCTGGGAGCCACCCTGCATGGGAAAACAGTGGTCACTGGTCAGAGTTCTTACAGGCATGAAACCGTTGACATTGAATGTGCATAATGCAGAATTGAAACAAAAATAGCCATTTTTGGGAGCGTCACATAAAAAAAAGTTAATGGCTACAACATTTATAGGGTTGCAATCCCATGCACACCAACCTGGAAGTATGCCTCATTGGCAATAATGGGACTTACTTCTGAGTAGACATGCCTAGGAGTGGGCTCTTAGTGCCTTCACTTGGGAGTAAAACTCATTGAATTCAATGGTATTGACTTTTGCAGAAATATGCATAGAACTGGGCATAGCAGTGTTTTTAAACCCGACAGTGAAGTGACTGCAGATCCTCAGATTGCCAGCTGGTGGCGTTACAGGCCTGGTCCATAATGCCCTCTGTGTGGGTGGCAGCAGGATTCTTTTGGTTGTTTTTCCTTTTTGGCCCATTTGACAGGTGCAGCAGCTGTCTAGACTTTTTCCTCAGATGGTACAGCAGTTGTGGGAAGCTGTGTGGGCTGATTTCAGTCTCAGGAGGGCTGATTTCAGTCTCAGTCTCTTCCAAACTGAGTCGTGGCATGGTTGGCCGGGGATGTGGAAAGACCTTCCTTGTGCTGTTTAGAGCAAGGTGATGGTTGAACACCCTCTAAGGTTGCTCAGAGTAATGTAGGCACCCTTATACTCCATTTTTGCATTTCTATCCTGCATTTTGACAAATTCTCCAAAGCACCTTACCACCAATCTGATAAATAATAACTAGAAAATGAGTCTACATAGTGGATATAGAGTGCTGGAGTGAGGGAAGACTCAGGTTTAAGGCCCCATTCAAACATGAAACTAAAGGCCCAGTCAGAGGCGTTTCTACAGGGATGGCAAAGCTCTAAGTGTTGCAAGAAGCCGTACCCTGTCATGTAAATCCCCCCTCTCCCTTGCTGCTGTAGCCAGTAAGCAATGCCAAGATGTTGCTGTTCCCTGTGAGGATTGGCTAAAACGGTGCAGGAGAGGAGTGATTTCCACTGCAAGGTAAGGCTTCTTGCAAAACTTAGAGCTTTGCCATCCCTATAGAAATGCCACTGGGCCCAATCCTATCCAACTTTCCAGCACCAATGCAGCTGCAATGCAGCCCTGAAGTAAGCAAACAAATATTCCCTTACCTTGAGGTGTCCTCCATGATTTCCTTACCACCACAGAATGCAGCACGCAGCCTATTGGTTGATCTACATCAGGGCTGGAAAATTGGATAGGATTTGGTCCTAAGTCACCACAGATCAGCCTAACCTGCTATACAGCTGGTTATGAGAATAAAATGGGAGGATGGGATATACAAATAAGTCAGGAAAAGGAAAAATGGGGCATTAATATTCCCACTAAAACAATTTCTGCTCTGATGGCCAACAAATCAAAAAGGTCATGAAATTAAAAACCAAAAATTCATGGGCTTGAAACACCCAATGAGTAGAGTTCCTGCGGAGTGCTTTCCAAGTTGTTTATCATTCATGTTCTCATGCACCTGTCAGAAATTTTTGTTTGTTTGAAATATTTATGTCCCTCCTTTGCCCATGCCAAAGCAAATGGCAAAAGTCCACAATAAAATGTACAATGTCTAAAAACTATATGTAAAATCATTAACTAATAAAGAATAAAAGGTAGAACCATGAGTGTGTGTGTGTGTGTGTGTGTGTGAGAGAGAGAGAGAGAGAGAGAGAGAGAATAAATGGTCCTGAAAGAAACAGCTGAGCCACAGCACTATTGCAGAGGCATAGATATCAACCCACCACCCAAATGCCAGGCGCAACACATGTTTTGCGCCATCACTGAAAAGTCATGAGGGAGCCACACATTAATAATATTTTAGATTTAGATAGTGTTTTCCTAAGGGGGCTCAAAGTACACTGTTTTTTGGTCACCCTTACAAGAACATTGTAAAGGAGGCCAGTATTATTCATCCCATGGTGAGAGGGCTGACAAGAGTAGCTCGTTTGATGTCCCCCTGCCAGTTCATGGCTGTGCCCGTATTTGAACTTGGTATCTCATGCCTAATTGTTTGAGAAGCCATGACTAGGAATGTCAGAGCCAAGAGAAGCAAATCATATCACGATTGTCAAGATGAAGGAGTGCAGAGTACAAAAATGAGGACTTCTGTACACAGCATGAGGAGTCACTGGTTGATCTCTGTTCATGGTCCTGCTCAAAATGCCATCTGGGTGTTGATCTCCTCATTATTGTGCCAGGGTAACAACCGGCAGAAAGCAACATTGCCAAGGTAAACAACACCGAGTCTGCAGCTGTTGCGGGAGCTTCATTAGGCAGGAATGTGCCACCCGCCAGCTGGATGCGCTCCAGGTTTAGCAGAAGTGGTAGCTAACAAGGATCATGGTCATGATTAGAAACAATGGACATTAGAAATGGCCAATACTTTATCAAGTCCTGGCCCAGGACTCCAGCACCCAGAGATGGAAGCCCAAAAGCCAATCTGCAAACATGACAATGAATCAATCTTGGAAGCAGATGCAGGTGCTTATGCAGCATTTGCCCCCAAAATTGCCATGGTTGCAGGTCTCTTGAGATAAAAGAGATCATTCAGAGCTCACAGCCATCTTCTGTGTGAGGTGAGAATGAGTAATCCGGTCTATGCATTACACAGAGTGAAATGGTAGAATCTGGAACATTTCCACTTTAGAGGGCAGGCAGGTCTTATTTTAGAACCCTTTCCTATCACAAAACGCATAGTATTTTGTCATGCCTATAACAAATGAGCACATTGGAGGAAAGCTTTAGGGCAGATCTTTCTTTGATTTTCTGGTTTCCTGCACGCATGATGATTTTGGTTTGTTTTTTGCACGGGGGAATTCAAAAATATGACTTCCCTACCTAGAGTCTGTGGTAGAACCATCCAGATTTCTACCATCTCAGCTTACCATCTTACTGTGTGCAACCAACCAGAGAGGAGAACAAGGGAGTGTGGCAATATGGCTCTGTGCACTTTAAGTTGTCACCCACCAAATTAATTGGGTACAAAGTTTAAACACAGCTCACTTAGAGCCCAATCCTATCCAACTTTCCAGTGCTGATGTAGCCGTGCCAATGGGGTACGCACAGCGGTGTCATGCTACCGGTACGCTGGGTGGGAGGAACGGGTGAGCGGCAGCCAGTGACGGGGGTGGAAATTACCAGTAGGAGGAATGGGTGAGCGGCGGGGGCGGGGAAGACGGCGAAACGGAGCGTGACGCAACGGGTGGGCTGCTGCTCACCCGTTCCTCCCGCCCAGCGTACCGGTAGCATGACACCGCTGGGTACGCACCATATCTTGCAGTGGGGGTGCAGTCAGGGAGATCTGGTGTAGGCCACGAAAAGGTGAATTTGAACATAAGAAAAGCCTCGCTGGATCAGGCCAAGGGCCCTGACTTTGGCTTTTCACAGGGAGATGTTTAATGATGAGCACTTCTGAACATACAGAGCCTATATATTGCCTCATCTGCCACATTTTTACCTCAGGTTTCCTCAGGTTTCTAAATCACAGCAACATGTGGTGCAGGGGTGGAAGGTGAGGCAGAACCGCCCCTCTGGAGTTCTTTGAAAAGTGCCGCCACAGCTGTGATCATGCAAACTCAACCCACGGACTCTAAGCCGCTGGAGCCCATGAGGTGTAGGTGTTTGTGGGTTCACAGCCACAGCAGCAACAGTGGTAGGAAAGAACTCTGGTAGGGTGGTTCTGCCTTACCTTCCCCCCCCCCCGCACCACATGTTGCTGCTAAATTGTCTTCTAACACCCATGTTATGTCTTTAGTAGCAAACATTTGGCCTAAGTGCCTTTAAAAGGGGACTGGACAGATTTCTAGAAGAAAGGTCCTGAAGCCAGATCTTCCCTTTGCTTCATGACAAGACCAGCTCTGGTAAGTCTGTTTAAACAATCCATGCAGCTGACTGCGTGCAGTGCTGCCATTCGGCTTCCTGCAGGTGCAGCTGCTGGTCTTCTTGGGGCAAGTCTGCCTGCCTTTCCCCATCTTACTCCCTATACTTCCAACGTCTTCGCTGTAGTGCCAGCAGGGCCTGTCAAAAACTGCCTTCTGGATGGGGAAGAAGATTGCCCTTCCCTCCCTCTCTCCTCCCCCTACGAGTGCATGAAAACCATTTCGATGAGTGACTCTCCATGGAAACCGAGGGTACAACAAACAGTGCCCTACCCACCTGCCCGCTTAGGCCCCTATCCTCCCTCAGGGGCAGCTTACTGCTTTGTACATCCGTAAGCTACCATTGGCAAAGGCCAAGCCACACACTAGGAAAACGCTGCCAAGGAACAAGCAAAGGTCAGGGCGCATCTGTCTCGTGTTGAGGGGCAAGATATTCACGCGCAAGCAAGGGGAGGGGGATTCTGCCCAGTGCCAATGCTCTCTGAAGAAGCAGGTGGCCTTTCTCCAGAAGACTGAATGCTAGGTGAAGGATGACCTGGAGATCATAAGAAGAGCCCCGCTGGATCAGGCCAAAGGCCTATCTAGTCCAGCTTCCTGTATCTCAGAGTGGTCCATCAAATGCCTCAGGGAGCACACAAGATACTTGCATCCTGTTGCCATTCCCCTGCATCTGGCATTCTGAGGTAAATTCTGAGGTAAACATACTGGTGGCCAATCAAGATTCTCCACAGCATTTCTCTTTGACAGCCACCTGAACCAGATGCTCCTCTTCAGAAATGTACTCATAGGAACAGCCCAGTAGTGTCATTCACAAACGAGCCGCCGGAACGCGAGGCGGGACTGATTGGCTGGCCGTTTGTGACGCGTTGCTGCCTGCCCGACCGCTGCACGGGCACCCCTAGCTTCAGAGGGGGTGCCAGCTTTCCTGGGGGGGGGCGCTGGGTGCCTAGGCAAGCCACAGAGGGGCGCGCCACCCGGAGGGAGCCCCCGCGGCCGGCGGGCAGGCAGCGACGTGTCACGGACTGCCTGTCAATCAAGCCGTAAGTCCCGCCTCATGTTCCGGCGGCTCGTTTGTGAATGACACTACTGGAACACCCCCATTGGATCAGTCCAAGGCCCATCTAGTCCAGCTTTCTGTATCTCACAGTGGTCCATTAGATGCCTCAGGGAGCACACAGGACAACAAGATACCTGCTTCCTGCTGCTATTCCCTTGGACCTGGCATTCTGAGGTGCCCTACTTCTAAAAATAAGATATTGTACACACACCTATCATGGGCATGGCCTGTAACCTGTGATGGACTTTTCTTCTAGAAATATGTCCAAATCCTTTTAAAGGCATCTAGGCCAGACACCATCTAATCACTACATCCTGTTTCAAGGAGTTCCACATACTAATGACATGCTGGGTAAAGAAATATTTTCTTTTGTCTGTTCTAACTCTCCCAACACTCAGTGGATATCCCCTGGTTCTGGAGTTGTCTGAGAGGGAAAAGAGCATCCCTATATACACTCTATCCATCCCCTGCACAATTCTGTATGTATCAATCATGTCCTCCTTCAAGCACCTTTTTCTAGACTGAAGAGACCCAAATGCTGTTGCCTCCCTCATAAGGGAGGTGCCCCTTATGTAATCACCTGGGCTACCAGTACAGAACCTTTAGGGTTCCTGCTCAAGGTCCCCCACCAGTGTGTGAGTTAGCACTTCGTACCCATTAACCCAGGGATGGGTAGACTTTAGGCTTCCAGAATCTACTAATAACTTCTAGAAAAACAAGGTTGTGTAGACCCAGCCTTTAATGAGGAAGTCGACTTATGTCTGGGGTTGCATCACTTCAGATTAGCATTTGGTCTGGAACTCCAGAAATCAGCATAGATCTCCAGGTGGCTACTGGAAGTAATTTTGGAGGGGCTAACAAGGCCTTCTTGGTTTAACGACATTATGTCATGCTGCGGTGGGGAATCTTCAGGAGTAGCTTCAGTCAGAGCGGGCAAACGGATTAGTGTGATGTTTCTCCATACAAAGAATTCTCTCCACACAGAATTATACACACAATCATGCATGCCCCATCTGCATTCGGAAGTGGGACTACTAGTTGCTCCTTTCCACAGCGATTGCATGAGTTTATGCATCCATTGTGCAGTGGTTTACCCTCTGAAATTTGCCCCGGTGATGGGCAATCATGCCCTCTTCCTTATGCAAAACAGGCCTCTCTCTGTTGCTTTTTGTATAGCCTGACTTCTGATGGGCAGGGACTATTCTAAGCCTCTGGAATGTATCACACCCAGCTGCCTAGGTGGGGCAGAGGAGGGCAGTTTGAATTTGGCCGTTTAAAGGACTGTCTGATTGGCTGAAGCAGTTTTTTTAGGGTCTGAAGCGTGCTTGACTGATGCTACTTGGAGCTGGTGCTCTATGTCTGCTTGCTTGTTATCTGTATATCTGCACGTAAACCAATATTACAAGCAGCAGTGTACCAAGGTCATTTGGCACCCGGGGCCCATAAATTTTTTGGCATCTCTCCTGCCATGTCAACATTATTTTCAGTAATAGTCATGACACGAATAATAATACCGGCCAGAGAAGAAGCATAAACAGTGAACATTTTCTTTTATTGAACTTTGTGTGTGTGTGCGTATTGTGTAAGTTTGTAAGCCAATAAAAAATTGCAAAACATATTGGGGCAGCCTCTCTGACCCCCTCCTTCAGCCCGGCACCTGGTCCCTCGCCCCGGCCACCCCCTTCGTACTGATTACACAACACAATTTAAACATCTGTACTGCCCACTCAGGGAAGTGAGAAGTATGCGAAAGGTGTGTGTGATGGAAACAGGGATGTCTTCTGGACCAGGTTGTGAGATGAGGCTGGCATAGTGACCTTCTACTGCATAAGGTATAGAAGCAGAAGCCTTACAGGCACAGTAGTCATTCTTTCCTGGCCTGATGCAGCTTGTCCCATCAAAGACCAGTCCCCAACCAGTCCCTTGAAGCGGGAGAAGCTGAAATCCTTTCCAGAAACATCTGGGACAGTATCCATAAGTGTACAGGCAGCTGGGCAGGCGGAGATAAAAATAACTCTGGTAAGTGGCTGCTAAGCCTGCCCCATGGAGCTGCCTGCTCTCCAGAGTCCTGACCTTTTGGGGCAGGAGGGGAAGAGACGAGAGGGGTGGCTTGGCCTCCTTCCCTACTTGTGTGGCTGGACTGAACCAGATGGGAAGTGGTTGCTATAAAAGGCTCCACGTAGATCTACATGTGGCAGGTACCAAATATACACAGACAGTCCAGAGAGTCAATCAACAAACCACTCAGGAAGCAAGAGACGTGAGTGTCCCGGCTCCACCGAGGCAGGTAAGCAGCTGTCTCAGCGCAGGGACGCATCCGTCGTGAGTTGCATTTCCTGTGCATTGGACTGCAGAACTTACATGAGCTTAGAATGTGTTTTTTGGATTTAAATGGCTCTCTTTTCCTTTAGAACCAGCAAGTGACTCTTTTCAAGCTAGAGTCACTTGCAAAAATGCTCTTGTGGGGATGCTTTTGTGTTTTGCAAAGTTGTTGTTGTTGTTCAGTCGCTAAGTCGTGTCTGACTTGCAAAGTATGGGATGCCAAAAACCTTTAAAGGATGCCTCAGTTTCAACCCCCAATTCATAGTTTCTAATATGGGGTTGAAGTCTGCCAACTAGTTAAGTCATATTTCTACCCTGGAAGTATTATTTCCCCCCAAATTCCATTAAGTGTGGGCTATTGAACCACACCTAGTAAAAACAACTCTGCATATGAGCAGAGGTACTCTCTTCTTTCTGGTTACATAACGTTGCTCATGCCTGAGCCCCAGCATCAAAAGCCTTTTTGCCACCCATTTGGCCCAGGATTCACAGCACAAGGCTATGCATTTCTACTCAGAAGTAAGTTGCCTTGTATTCATTACTCCCAGGAAAGTATATAGGAATGCAACCTCAGTGCGTCATTCCCTCTTTGCATCTCAATTTATTAGAATCAGGCAACTGATACACGGCCCAATACATGTGGAGTCCTCTTATGTAAACATTATGGTGCTTTCATTCCTGGTGCTTTGCCAAAGGGAGTCAGTGCTTGCACATGGGAAGACACGCTGGTTCAGAACGACTGAGGAAAAGTCAGAAGAGAGAGGGAAAATGGCACACTAAGAGAACCTGGGCAGTAGAGATTTCTTTTGTCCTCTATTGGGTTCTCCGCTGTCCTACACAGTATAGTAACAGCTACCCCCATTTGCACATTCTCAGACAAAATCTGCTCAGGTGCGTGCAGTTTTGTCCTGTTGAGAGAAGGGTTTGCTCCCTGCATCTTCTCGCCCTTAATGTGGCAAAGCATGACTGGAGACACTAGCAGTCCCCAAAGTCATCCCTCTTCTTAAGCTGCTGCAAGACTCTCAGAGCTGTGCATGCAATATAGAAATGTCAAAACAAACCAACCTGTCATGATCTCTTTCTCTCAATCACACCTGCACACAGTTCAATATCCTTCCTTCTCCCCCTGCCTTAGTATGCATTTGGGTGGAAGGGTGGGGAGGGGGCATGTTCCACTTTGATGCCTCATATATAGAGAATACTCCCAGAAAATGAATCCAGAATAACCATCATTTTTCTGGTTCTCTCATTTGCAGTCATTAGCAGATGAAAATCTCCACTTTGATCCCAAATGCACATTTTAAAAAATGGTCTCTTCAACCCAACTTTTTAAGAGGGCAATCCTAGAGTTAGGCCTTCACTAGGGACACTGTAAAGTATGTTTGGACCACTCTTGGAGTCACAGAGGCCAGCACACAGATGTGCACCATCCTCCCTGATTCTGAAAGTGGTCCAAGCATGCTTTACAGTGGCCCTGGTGCTGGCCAAACTTTGCTGGCCTAACTGTGCCGGTCTAACTCCAGGTTAAGACTGTGCTCTTAGTCTCTCCCCCTTCACACACAGGCAGTTTAAGGGAGTGAAGGGGAAAAGGAACTCGCTTCTCATGGTGAGTACATGCCCTGAGAAACAAAGTTCTACCTTTGAAAAAGTATAAGTTCACTTTCCGTACTGCAAAGAAAGTTTTGCCAGCACATCTGCAACCAATCGAAAATCAAAAGTAGCGAAAAATTGTCTTCAGCTCCTAAGAGGAGCTTCCCAAGTCCACCTGGTAATGAGATGCAACTTGGTGACTGGCCTTCTGTGTTCATCGCAATTCATTTCTTTTCCTTTCTCTCTCGCTGCTCAGCCATGAAGCTAAGGCTTGGCAACATTGCCGAAAGTTTGGAAGAGATGGTCCAGCTGACAGCGCAGAATCTGCCCCAGGTGGAGGTGACGAGCAGTTACACCATCCTCCGAGAGCTGGGGAGTGGCTCCTATGGGCATGTGCTGATGGCCGTCCACCAGCACCAAGGTGAGTCATGAGATGGTGAAGGGGCAGGGCAAGGCAGGGCAGGGAGTAAGACCCTTGAACCAATTCGATTGCAGCCAGGGGCACTTGGGACTGAGCCTTGAAACACTGCTAATAGTAAGAGAAGCATACCTCAGAGCATGTGCAGTGTGTTTTTTCCTTACTACAACAGAACAGTGTTTTTTCAAACTGTGGATACTGTAGGTGCACATGAGCCAGTTTCAGGTGGGTTGTGTAGCACCTAGTGCAGCCATCATTGAAAATATGGAAAGACTGGGCACTGAAAAGAGGAAGGACTGTGTGGTTATTTTGCTTGTGTCAAGGTGCTAAATAGGCGTTTTTGTTTGTTTCTGATTCACTTTGCTATTGGAGAATGGCTGAGAAAGAATTCAACATATTGCTGCATTCTCAGGAAAGCAGCAGTTTCTGGCATCACAATGATGGCACTTCCGGCCATGACATCACTTCCAGAGGGTCCCAGGCAGATTGTCCTTCTAAAAAGTGGGTCCTGGCGCTAAAAGGTTTGAGAACCACAGCTATAGAATAATCAGTCCCAGTCTCAACTCATCTGGGACTCAATAGATGAGCACAGAAGGCTGCCTTATTCTGTCAAACCCACGGCCATTTACATCAGTATTGTCTACAGTGCTCTGACTGGCAACAGCATCCCAAGGTTTCAAACAGGAGCCTTTCCAGTCCACCTGAAGATGCCAGGGATTGCTCTGTGACTGCAGCTGCTTCTCCACAGATGGTAAAACTACGTCTAGATCGTACCACTTCAAGGTGCAGGAGGGACGCTCACTTGGGTGGAGCAGATCTCCATTAAAATACCTGCACGTTGAATTATCTTTTGCTTTATGAGGCAGGGTAAAAATAGGACATGAAGAAAGAAATTATACAATAAGACAAGAACTTGTCTCTCTGGCATGCTTATTTTCTAGGGGTGAGGGCAGTGGTGTCATTCAAATGATTTAGGAACAGGAACTCACTTTTGATTGGCACTTGTCGGGAACCCGGAACCAGCCACGGAGCCCGTTAGGATCCGGAACGCCCGTTCTGGTCCATTCCCCCTGAATGACATCACTGCCTTCGCCCCCCTAGGAATCCGGAGTTGCCCTGTTTAACTCTCTGAGTGCCGGCCAACCAAGAAGAAAAGCTCTTTGCAGAGGAATTGGGAGGGGGAAGGAGGGAGAGTGAAGTGGGCGGAGTCAGCCCTAATTTTAACTAGTGGAACTGAGTTCCCCCGCGTTCCCCCTGCATGACATCACTGGGTGAGGGTTTCTTCTGGGGAGCATGTCAAGGATATTCAACTATGTGAGCTTCCACCTGCAGGCTGAAGTGGTAAAACCTCCAGGGTCATCATCTCAGCTGCTTTCTGTGCAAGCCAGGCTTTCGCTGACAGGGTCCCAGCTCAGTCCTGCTGTCAAATTGGGACTAGCTGGTTTGATCCGGCATGAGGAGAAAGCAAACTTCTGCGCATCTCCTCTCTTGCAGGGACCCCCATGGCGCTGAAATTTGTGCGCAAGAAGCACACGGAGCTGCAGGAGTTCCTGAACGAATACTGCATTGCGCTGACCTTGAGCGCCCACCCTTGCATTGCCACGGCCCTCGGCATTGCCTTCCAGACCCCGCAACACTACGTCTTTGCGCAGGAGCTGGCCCTGGCCAAGGACCTCTTCTCTCTCATGGTGCCACAGGTAACTCGAGCCACAGCCAACAGCACAACTATTTCTTTAGATTCATAAGAAGCGTTGGGGTAATGGGCTGCCCCTGATGCTTTCTGTAGTTATCCATTCTCTCTCGCTCCCACCTTCTCTTCCATGTTTTTTTTTAAAGCAGCTCCAGGAGATAAAGTGGGGGGAAATGGGAACATGGATCCTCTGTCTCACACACTCTTTTTCCACAACCTCCGTGCCCCTTCAAGTAATGCAAAGGTTATCCACCAACACTTATGCCCTGGAATACAGGTAGTTAATACAATTGCCTCTGAGCATGTGCAGAGGGATTTTACCCCCTCCCACAGATCTCTCGCTGAGTATGAACACCTGGCTTTTCAGAATTGCTGGTTTTTGAAAATTACACCCCATCTTGAAAAGGCCCTTTGTTTCCTGCCTCCTGCCTCTTCTGTCCAGCCATTCCTCACATTCAGGTTTTTGCAAATCCATACTTTGCACGAAATCTGCACACCTAAATAAATTTTTGTCAGGTGGTACTAAATCTTGACACTTCCAACCTTAACTTCACAAACCTAAGGGGCTAGAAACAGAACCAGCTCAAGGCCATTGGGTGCCTGAGGTGGCATGACAAATGATGTCCCCCCCCCCACCAGATTATGTGTCAGCCCCTGTTCCTCTCGTTCCCTCGGCTGGACAAAGAAAAAGAAGGTGGCGGGGAAGAGGAAGTGTGAAGAGCAGGAGAGTGATCAGCTACGGTGTATAATACTCCACTCTAGCCTGACATTCTCCTCTTCTCCATCCTTTTTCCCCCTGCTCTGTTCCCCCTTTTTCTAATCCAGGGAAAAGGAGGAGGAGCCGTGGCGGCAAGTGGGCAGACAGAGGTCTGCCAATCTGTTGCTGGAGGCAAAGGCCTCAGCCAGCCTCATGGAGGAGCCGGCTCTGGCTAGAAACGTTTTTTAAAATCCCACTTTGTTTCTTGGCTTTTAGATGGAATACCAAATTTCACGCTTGCCTGCGGTAATCACAGCAATACGGAATATGCAAAGCCCTCCCAAGGTCCATGCACCGTTTTCATCCTTGCCAACTTCATTTCCAGCTGCTTCATGGAAAGCTGCCTGGAAGCACTTTAAAAGGCTGGAGCCTGTATCCCGAGCAGGGCTTGGGTAGCTTGGCTGAATGGAAGCCAGCAAGGCAAAGTGGATGAAGAGTTGCTCATCAATCTCCTAAGGGGGCCCTAAACATGTTAGCACCCCAAGCACCTGAACAATCCAATTCTGGTGGAAGGTTCATGGAGCTGGGCCTGGTGCCTCTTACCACTGTCAGGCAGACTGCAGAGCTATACAGTGTTCTCAATTCTCCTTCTCTTCTCCCTCCTAGGTTGGCGTGCCTGAGCAGCGGGTGAAGCGCTGTGCCATCCAGCTTTCCAGTGCCCTGGAGTATATGGAAACCAAGGGTCTGGTGCATCGTGATGTCAAGCCAGAGAATGTGCTGCTGTGTGACCCTGAGTGCCGGCGCATCAAACTGACGGACTTTGGGCTGAGCTGTCCACAAGGACAAGCCATCAAGGCCTTGCCCGAGAGCCTGCCCTACACAGCGCCTGAGTTGTGCAGCCTGGGTCCCAAAGCTCACCTGGAGGCCCAGCCCAGTCTGGACACATGGGGCCTGGGAGTGCTGCTGTTCTGCGTGCTAACTGGCTACTTCCCCTGGCTGACAGCTGTGTCCGCTGACCGGCATTACCGCAGCTTCGCCTGCTGGCACCGCAGTCCCTGCTTTGCGCCATGCCCACCCCATTGGGGGCGTTTCACTCCCCAGGCACTGGAGATGCTGAAAGGGCTACTGATGCCCAATCCAGACCGTCGTAGCCCTGCCAAGGAGGTGATGGCTTATATCAAAGTACCTTGGTTGCTACCGGAGACCCGGAGCCATAGTCGGTCCATCAGAGAACATTTCCTTGGCGTTAGCCGCTACTGCTAGGGAATCAGGCTAGCTGTGTGGAGAAGGGAGGAGGTAGCATCAATTCCATATACTCATCTTAGCCTCATGGGGACCAAACACACACATATCACCAAACCGGACCGTTCATCAGCTGCAGGAATGAGGATAATTACTTGAGTCAGGGAAAAAAGAGGAAAAAAAGTTTTAACCCTCAGAAAACAGCGAGCTGCCAGTGGGCCTGGGGAGGACAAACTGGCTCAGGGGACCATTCCCATATTAGGAGGGGACTTCCATACTAGGAGGATCACTCTCCAGCCCTCTGAATCCAAGATTCAAAAGACTTGATCTCAGCCTCTCCTGGGTCAGTAGTTGGCCATCGTATCCTTGAAATAAAGCATCATGAAAAGGAACCAAATGTAATGGACCCCAAAGCCTTGACACCCCCTGTTGGACCGGGGTTCAACCACATGGTTCAATGATTTCTGGATGAAAAAGGTTGGAAACAATAGTTGCAGTTTCCACAACAAAAATGATTTTCAAAAAACCATGTTGTTGTGATCCATGCCATGAGTCATGCAGTCCCATGATTCAGGGCACAATCCTAACCTGGAGTTATGCCGACATAGGTAGGCCAGCAAAATTTGGCTGGCACAAGGGCCACTGTAAAGTGTGTTTGGACCACTCTCGGAGTCAGAAGGCCAGCACACAGACGTGCACCATCCTCCCTGACTCTGAGATTGGTCCAAATGTGCTTTACGGTGGCCCTTGTGCTAGCCAAACTGTGCTGGCCTAACTGTGCCAGCCTAACTCCAGGTTAGGATTGCACCCTCAGTGTCTGCCTAGGCTTGGCATACCTTGGCATTGACAATGGACACTGATGGGCGATTTCTGCATCACTTTGTCCAGAACTACCATGGATTGTCTCTTGAGTTATATCTAAATGCAGGATGGAAGGAAACTGTGAAGCTAGTTTGCCCAGTGGGGCATTGGAGGTGGGGTGGGGGAAGGCCAAGGAGATGTGCAAGGAGCCATCTGGCATGGGGGCTCACAGAGGTCTGTGAAAACAAAAGCTGATTGCGGGTCTGGGCTTGCTGCTGCTGTGAATCGAGCATCTCCAGCCTGTGCACTTGCTTATATGCTGCTGTAATACCTACTTGACCTGTACTTTTGTAAATAAATAGATTGTTATCAAGATACCATGAAATTGTCAGAGCTCTTTTTTCCCCCAAAGCAAACAAATTCTGTAATGGTTGCCTGGAACTTCCCCCTGCTTGGGGAAATGGGAGGCAAATGATAAGTTCAGATCAGCACTTGGAATTCAGCTGCTCTGTTAGGGATGCCTGGTCCCTTTTTTGCACCCACTTCTCCACTCTCACCCTTTCTTTTGGCTGCTCTGCCTCTAGCTCCTCCTCCCATTCAGTCTCCCAATCCACCTTTGCCAACCATGCTGAGGGGCGCTCCTCCTCTTTCCCTCTAGACTCGATGTGACGTCTTTCCTCCAGCTCTCTGTCAAGTGGCGTTCTTGGGGGCGGGCGATAAGTGTTGCAGGAGCCTGAGCTCCTGTGTAAAATGTTCCTCTCCCCTTGCCTTCAAGGCCATTTACAGCCCAGAGAGCAAAGTCTCTGAGCTGCAAATGGCTTTGGAGGCAAGGAGGAGGGGCCATATTACACAGGAGCTCAGGCTCCTGCAAAACCTCTTTGTGTTTTGCCCCCCCCCAGAAATGCCACTGTCTCTGACAGATGCCATGCAGGTGAATCAGGTAGTAGAGTGGACCACATCACATCATACCTCACATGGGGGGAATTACATTTTGGAATGTATTTCTTCATGAAAAACTCCACACAAACTTTCAACAGGAGTAACAGTAACCACAAATGTGGGCTAGAACATTTTCCTTTGATGGACTAGTTTTTATTTGCCAGCAACTAGTTTTTATTTGCCCGCCCACTCGTCGACTCCACCCTCTGCAACGTTTGAATTTCCTGCATGTTTGAGTTAAGTTGCCTGCATGTTCTCAGAGCCAGGCAGGCAGCGAGCGGAGCCTTTCCTTTCCTTTCCTTGCCACTGAAAAATGAGTTGCTTTGAGGTTTTAACATGATGCCAGGCCTCCTTAACATGTTCTGGGGGTGCTGTGGAATACTGTTGCAACTGTTGGGTCAGTTTAAAATCATCTGAGGTCTCAAAAAGGGCTTTTTTCATGTCACTTCCTGCCACGACGTCACTTCCTTATGACGTCACTTCCGGTGGGCGGGTCCCGACACGTGCCAATCAAAAGTGAGTACCTGTTCTTAAATCATTTAGATGACACCACTGGGCGCAATGCCACACACCTGGAGGCTTTCTGGCATATCAAATCGTGTCCAGCAGGCTACAAGACCTGAGTGTTCAATAGCAGCTGTAACCGGAAACTATTAAGAAGCAGCCAATTTTGCTTGGCCCTTGCGCCCTCTCACGCACCTGCTAAAAATAACGCAATGCAGAAGATGGCCACAGCAGGTGGGTGGAAGAAAAAGACTCCTCCCGCCTTCATTTCCTCTTTATTGACACTCATGAGGAGAGAGCTCGTGTTTGGGGTCACAAGGCTTTGAGGATTATGTTCCAGATTGTGCAAGAACAAGCACAGAATCTGGGGCTGGGCACCGAACTGAACATCATGACAAATAAAATATTCAGGAAACCAGAACATCGTTTTTGGGCCTTCATGGATATGGAGAGGAGTCGGAAAATTAATTTGCAGTGCATGGAGAAACCTCAGTGGCCAGAGAGGGGCTGGACAGCACACCTGGGAGGTCAGAGGCTGGGGCTTCTTCATAGTCTCTTGTCCCTCTCTAGGGGCTGGACAGTAAAGCAAAACTGGCGCAAAACAAGGAGGTCCGTGCAGAGGTGTTTACTCAGTGTTATTCAAACTGTGGGTCCGGAGGGACCCACTTGCTGGGTCATGACCTGATGTTGGGTGAGTTGCGGAAAGCTGGGAGGAGCCATCTTGGAAGCTGCAGACTTTACTCTTCCTATGGTTCTGTTGTGAGTGTTAACAGTTTGAATTTTCAAGTGAGGGTTTTTTTTTTTAAAGTGTTTTTAGTTCAGTGCTTTTATACAAGATTTTGTCCTAATCTTGCTTTCTGTCAGGGATGTTTCATGGTTGTGCAATTGCTGTAGCCCAAGAATGCAGTTTGCATTCCAGGAATGTCATTTGACTACATCACAATGACGTCACTTCCTGCTTGATGACGTCATTTTCAGCTATGACATCTCTTCCAGGTTAATGACATCACTTCAGTGGGTCCCAACACAAGTGCCATTCCATAAAGTGGGTCCCGATCTAAAATTTTTGAGAACCACTGACTTAGAATAATGGACGCCAGCTGAAGAAGAAGGGGGTTGTTTTGTTTTTGCTTTAAGTGCATGGCAGGCACAGCTCAGGGCATGACAGAGGGACAAATGGCAGCAACATGCGCTCTGCCACATGAAAGAAGAAAACAGTGAATGTTTAAACTGGGCTAATGGCTCTTGTAGAAGTCCAATTTACAGCACTGACTTGATTTGATTTGACTTGTGAACAACAAAGCTGTAGAGTGCTGGATCTCAAATATTTATTATGCTAGCAAAGTGCAAGCATTAATGTCTATGGAAGAAAGAGAAGGGATACATGCAGGCATATTTTTTTTTCAGATGGAGGTTAAATGTGTTGCACGAGTCAGTGTTTGGACTAGGCAGCAACCCCTCACCCACTAGCAACCTTCATTGAAAGAGCCACAAAATTCATTCAGATTTCATTTGGGGGGAGCGGCAAGAACCCTAATCATGTGGGTGGCTAAGTGAAAGCAGGTGTTACAAAGCAGATGAAACCTACCCTGAGTTCTGCTTCTCAGTCCATACTAGAGCTAAAGATGAGCTTTCGTGCTTATAAGACGATTGCTTGTCTTGCTGATTTTAGCGGGCTTTTCATATTTTTGCATGGTGTTATTCCCTGGAAGCTAGCAACACTTTGTAAACATGTGCCAACATTTTAATGAATCCCACCCCGGAGAAGCACCAATCCCCTCACCGTATTCCACACTACCATTAGGCGGAAGCAACAAAAATCAACAGCCAGTTTTGCATCAGCCTGCCTTTAAATTAAAGGACAACCAAGTAACAATCTCAGATAGGAGAGTTAGCATCTGCCTTTTTCCACCCCTTTTGCCCACCACCCATTCCAGGGTCACTGCGTCTCCTTCAGCTGCCCTAACAGATATTCTTGGCTAACTAAGTCCATCTGGCAGCCTCTAGGAGGGAAGAGTGACATAAGAGAGTCATTAAACCGTCAGCAATGAATTAACAGGAGCTGGCAGGGGCAGAGAGTTATGTTCAAAACATCGTAAACTGAGTGAAGTTGCCACCTAGCTGGTTTTAAGTTGGCTGGGATCATTATTCTGCCACCCAGGCGATGCCTTTCTCCCTCCCCCGCCCCCTACACCAAGCTCAGGTTCAGTTCAAAATGGAGTCGCCTATGCTATTGAACAAGCCCTCTGAGGAAATCCTGTGACACCAGCTCAGGCCAATGGCCTTCAGCTGTGGTGTTGGCACTCCCAAGTGAATCGCACTCTGAGCTAAGCTGGGTCACAGCTGTGGCGCCACCCAGGGCTGGCCCTGGCCTACCACGAAGGAGGGTAAAGCAGAATTGTTTGGGTACCAGCCTGTGGCCCAGTTTTTACTCTCCCCGCTGGTGCTGAGGAAGGAAGGCCAAACTGCACCATCCTGCCTTTTTTCTTCCTAATCAAAAAAGGAGGCATTTGAAAGAAGGAACGAGAGGAGTGAATTTAATAGGGGAAAGTGAAAAAGGAGGAAAGGAAAGAGGCACTATTTGATGCTCTGCTTCAGGCAGCAAAATGTCATGGGCCAGCACTGGCATCACCACCATTGAAGGGGGGGGG